>CM057817.1:42085570-42503070 GCA_030067965.1 Latrodectus elegans | reverse complement strand
TTCTATTTGATACAGAATTTATATTCTATTTGAAAATTTTTATACACAAATTCTGAACAGAAGGACCTTGTATTGTGGTGGTATGGTTTGTGAGTACTTGTAATCCTGAGAGCCAGAATGAATTTTGGTTCCTCACAGGGAAACCCAAACTGGAAAGGTCAAAGGGTAGACACCAAATAAAGAGGAACAACCTGGCACTCCATGTTGGGGTTGAGCATGGGGCTAATGACCACAGCTTATAAAAGCCTGCCTTTCCTGAGGTAAGCAAGAACCTGACATGGGGAGATATATCTACTTAATCAGTGTAATCATAAGACAAGATAATAGAACTGGATTTGTTATTAAGAAGTACCTGGCATGAAACATTATCGATTTCAGGTGTCTCAATGATAGAATTAGCATCATAAGACTAAGAAATTTTTAAGTATATCTTGGATGTCAATACATCCAACCAACGGATGAATATGATAAGGATGGGAAAGACAGACTTTATGATACTCTATAGAAAGAATATGACAGAATACAAAGAAACAAAATAAAGATAGTACAGGGAGATGTGAACACAAAGATTGGAAAGGACAGTTTTAGAAATACAATTGGCAAGTTCAGTCTACATAATTTGAGCAACGAAAATGGACTTACAGCACTGGATTTGGCAAGTAATAATAATATGAAAATTAGTTTGACCTGTTTCCCACACAAAGAGATACATAAACATACTTGGATATCACAGAATAGCAGGACAAAAACCAAATTCATCATGTCATAATAAAAAACAAGCATGCATTGGATATTGATGTTAGGTGTTTAAAAAGAGCAGATGTTGACATGGACCATTATCTTGTTAAAACTAAATTTAGACAAAAAAACAACAAATTTAGATTAAAAAAGGCCAAAAAAATGAACTTAAAAACTCTAGATGAATATATGACAAAAAGAGTTTGAGAAAAAATAAGCGATTCCAAAGATAAAGAATATTTATCCATTGATAAGAATATATTCAAGAGGATCTAGCAGAAAAAAAATGGCAAAAATGTAGAAACATCATACAGAAAACTACAAAAGATATCCTTGGAGAAAGACACCATGAAATGAATGATTCAATGACGAGTGCAAAAAACTCATAAGGGAAAAAATATTTCCAAAGGAAAAAATGCTTCCCCCAGGATCTAGACAAAAAAAAACGAACAAAAATTGGAAGACAAAAGTTAAGGAGTAGAAAAGATGGAATTATTTGGCGAAGAAGGCCAAAATGCTACATTGACTGAAGAGCTAAGGAGTGGTGGTAAATAGAAAATACAATATGAATATGAAATTTGTTTGAAATCCTTTATCTGCTGAACTTATAAAAGTTCAGCAGATAAAGGATTTCAAACCAATTTAACCAAGATATATTTTTTATCCTGCTAGCAGGAAATGAAATCAAAACATTTTTTATTTCCATTATATCAGTATTATTAAAAGTAACCTATCTTTTGATCTCTTTGTAATACATATAATTTTGAAATTCTGTGTAAATAAACTCTAATTTTTCTGTATAAATTCTTATCATTGTTATTACAGCATATAATAAAGATCTACATTAGACTTATTACTGCTTATATATGTAACTAACAAAAGACACAAGACCAGAAAGAGATCAGTTACTAACCATTCATAGCCGAGAGAAAATATTCTGAATAATACCAAAAAATGTATCTCTATAATTAGAATTTCTAACTGTAACATTTTTACTTATATGAAAAGTTAACAACAATATTAAATTACAATTTTAGATGAAATTATTTTGAAAGTTATTACAAATAAGTGGTATTCAGGATATGATTAAGCAAAAGAAATTTTACACTGCTCACCGATCAGCAGCTGATAGTGTTGAATCAAATAGAATTTTATTAGATTTTTCATTTCTGTATAATTGTGATTTTTGAAGAACAGGTATCTATAAGAGAATAATATTATTATTCAAAAAAAGAAGCTTTCATAATAAAAAAATATTGTCTGAAGCATTAAATCATATTGAGAAAGAGAATAAATTAGATATATTAACCATCATAACACTATCAAATCACAAAACTGTCAGAATAGTTAATTCCAAGATTTTTTAAATATTTGAAACAAAATGGGAAATTTCAAGAAGTTCTATATGTTTTTAAGCATATAGGGGCATAAAAAGTTTAGTAACATACAATAAAGGAAATTACATAATATTATACATTTTCAAAATAAAACCTGGCTGAGCCTTTTACAGAGCAATGTAATTTTATTTATTTTAAAAATGTCAAACATAAGCATTTATGCCGTTGTTCACTGGCTCTTCAATACTTCTGGACAATATCCTCACATTGAGAAAGTACAGAGCAATTATTTAAATGTTCAAAAATCCTTGCTTGATTAGGGTCACCCAAAACACATTAGGAGAATCCACCACTTAAAGATGGTCCTGTAAACAGTCAAACTGGAAACAGTGCTCTCTTCTCCCAGAATCTTACACCTCTTATTCTTTGTGCATTGAATCATATCCTGTGTAAGAATTTTTCTAAAAATCTGTTTAATAAACAATTTAATCATGGAAAAAGAAAGGGAACAAATTATATATTGTTTTATCAAATCTTTCTCAGTTAATGTATCAGTTTTTTCATTGTGTTGTGTTCTAGTGCCTTGAGCGGGTCTACATCCTAAAATTCTTCAAGACACAGTTTGGTTATTCAAAAGGGATTGAATTGCACTTTTAGAATCTGATATGACATTTTTTACAAAAAGGGTGTCTACAAATGGGTGAATAGCTATGGCAATAGCTTCTATTTCACCATCAAAGGTGTAGTAAAAGACCCAATTGGTAAGTAGAAACTAAAAATCTCTGCTGGATACCTGCTCCAGCAGCATACTCGTATGTTCTCTCCAACAAAGAGCTATTAGTGAAAACACACATCTATTCATTTTTAGGACAGCAAATGTCAATAGTCTCCATTGCAAAAGCTCTTAGTTCAGAATCACTCATTTCCTTCTGAGTAATTTTTTGTATAAGATCAGATTTATATTTAAATTCAAAAAGACCAATGAAAAAGATAAAGGAGGTAAAAATACATAATTTCTGCTCAAATTCAAATAAGATTTTCTTTGAGCACGTTGAATAAAGCCCCCTTAATCACGTGTAAAAAAAACGGCAATTTATATGTTGTTCTGTCAAAGCTTCTTTCATAGCCAATGTATCGGCATTTTCATTACAGTACAATGTAATTTACTTTTTAAGAGCAAATAATAAAACTTTATATTCCTTGTTGAAAATGACTGACATAAGATCTTGCGAATCATAAAATCATTAAAAATATAGGAAAAATATGTCATTTTTTCATTAGATTGTTAAATAAATACTAATATAAACAGCATAAAACAATTTTCCTAATAATTTGTTACTTTATGAAGCATTACATATTAAGTTACTGAGTGTTACATTCTATATATATAATTGCATGATATATATCACACCATAAACAATAATTGTAGTCAACAACCATGAGAAAGAAATCTATTTCAACAGTATAATAAATATTTTTCATAGTGTTATCAAAATTTTAATAAACATACCTTAAAATACAAAAAATTCATTACAATGACATTTTGAAAGATTAATAAAAAAAATTTGCTTCCTCAATAAAATTCCTCTTATAAAATTCAAACACAGATGTTCGCCATTACATAGAATATACAGGATAATTGTTAGTTCACTTTGTTACTCAATGATGATTCTTTGGATAGAGGTCAGCTAGATTGGGAACAGTTTAAAGTGGATTTCAAAATACCACAAACATTGAAGCCTGAAGTAAGATTTGAAGCCATGAATTGTGGAATCAAAGGCCAGGGGAGTTAACCATTTAAATGGAAGCTCAGCTATATACAGGATGAAAGACATGTAATCTTTAAAAAAAAAAAAAAAGGTGACAGAAAAAGCCTTTTAGAACTTAAAGCATTATTGCCCTTTTATCACACCAGGAAAGTTTAAATGAAACTTGAAGAATGTGCAGGGGTTCTATAGAGTTTTCAACTACTTAAGAACAAGAAAAGCATTAGTAATCCATTAAGTAATCCTGGATAAGTAATCCTGGATTAAGTAATCCTAGACCTTCTTACCTGACTTTAGAACACATATGGTCCAATCAAATGATCATTAATTATTCCAAATCAAAAAATAAATTTTGACTATAGGGAATGAGAAGTTTCATGCTGCAAAGTTATTTCTTGAGCATAATGATTGTGTAAATTCAATACATCAAGAAAGAAAGTATTCAACCCACTACCAAGCAGTGCCATTTAATATCCTGCTTTAACTATTGTAAGATAATTTTGAAATCTTATGTTCAAATACAAGAATCAATATATCGACTAAACAATTTTATGCTCAGTTTCATATCAAATGATGAATGCTTATCTATTGCAATTATTATGTTCTATCTTTCATGAAAATTGACATTCTCCACCTCAAATTAACCAGCATTTAAACGTTTTAATCTGTGTGTGTATATATATATACATGTATATGTATATACATACATATATATATATACATATATATATATATATATATATATACATGTATATGTATATACATACATATATATATATACATATATATATATATATATACATTCATTTATCAAACTGAAATCTTCATTTATATTTTAAACTTTTGTTTTAGCAAATTGTGTATATACTATATCATTTGCTGAGACATTTTTTAATTTTGCATGATTAAATAGAAGAAAATAAATTATCAAAAAATTTCAATTTTTCTCATAGCAGGCATGGATTTATAATCGAAACTTCTCCATACAGTTGAGTACATACTCATCAAAAACACAAATGTTCTTTTTTATATAGTTAACAAAAAACGTTTTTACATATTTAATCAAAACCAATATACCCAAGTTTTCAGTAGATCAAAGCAAATACAGTATAGTTAAGAACAATATGTATAATAGTTTATTTTCTGACTCAGTTCTCCATTAGAAAATCTATATCCCTATACTATTCATTTATAAAAGAAAGTACTTGTTTAGAATATAAAAAATAACTGATATCCTTTTGATAATTTCAGATTAAAATGAAATTTAAAGAATGATAAGTATAAAACATTAAAATATCAATATTAGTTTACAAAAACTAAACTGCAATTGAATAAAAGCCACAACTACAGAAAATGATTGTAATACAATTAAATACAAATTAAAAGTTAAGCAGCACTAAATAAATCAGCCACAAAAATATCCTTCCAAAAACAATAAATATACAAAAAATTGAAGAATTAATGAGCTGTTAGGTAAATTGGTTTAGTTCTGAATACACAAATGAGATAGAACACGCACAAAAGTTGGAAGAAAATTGCGTAACCAATTAAGTTTTAATGTAGACAGTGAAATATGAATCCATCCTTTATTGTTTCGTTTAGTGACAAATATTGAAGCAATATTTCAGAAATGCATTGCAAAAAATTTTCAGTTTTTTACAATGAAAATTCATATAACTTACCTTATACTCATTCAAAAGTAATTAGTAATAGAAAATTTAGCAAATTTTAATGATAGAATAATATTTATACTACATGATACAGATTTTGCCATCAGTTTTATTTTAAACCTTACAAATGTTTCAATGCTTATAGACCACTTTTAAATACAATTATCCTGACAAAAATGTAAGCTTATGTTTTTATAAAAGACTTTCAAATATATATTTCGGTTCATTTCAAAGTTCAGGAAAAAATGAAGTACTAATATGAGATTCAATTTATTTGTAAATCATGACGAAGAATGCTCAGGATTGTTGTGGTCTCTTCTAATAGTTATTTTTGTTTAGCAAATTAGGTATATTTTATTCTATTTACATGGGTTTGTATAAAAGCATATGAACACCTTTACATTTATTTATTTATGATTTCAAGCAGTTATTAATTTTTCTTGCATATAATATTACAATTCACAATTTTATGTAAAATATGTAATGAAATATTGTGTGTGAAAAGAATATTAAAAAACATTCTCAAATAAGGCAAATTTCTTTAGTGCGAAAAATATTTCATTTAAAAATTTTTAAGGAATAGAAATGTAAGAGTTTACTCTTAAATAAATCTTCATATTTACAAGGATAAAATTGAATAATTCAAGAAAATATCAAACCTTGAAAAATACATTTTAAAAATTTTTTGTACTTCTAATGTTTTGATACACTTTAAATAAAGATAAAATTACTTTTGAAAAAATTGATTACAATTATTTTTGTTTTAAAATATAAATTAATTTTAGTGCAATAACCATTCTTTTTTAAATTAAAAAGAAGAAGTCCTTAATATTCAAATAAATGTGTTAATTCAAATAATACACTTTTAAGTAGAAATATGTATGTATTGATAATAAAATATAACAAGATCAAAATAATTGTTAAAAAATAGAGAAAGTTATCAATTCTATATAGGAATTATGGTTTTTTTAACGTTTCACTTAACATTGTCAGTGATGACAATATAACTTTTTCCATTAAAATGTAAAAAATTTCATTAATATTAAAGAAGGGGAAATGCATTAAAGTTTAAATTACTGTATAGAGGGAATGAAAGAAATTTACAATAGAATGAATACTTCAAGTTTTTTAAACATTAATATTAAAAAAAATATTATAATAGTGATATTATAATAAAAGGAAATAAATATTAAATAACTGAAAAACATACATGCATTATAAATGAAAATATAATATTTTATTGTAATTGTAAATACTATAAGTACTAAAATTTCAAATAAAAGAGAATATAAATGCAGTGAAAGCAACAATAAAACTTAAATTATCTAATAAATAAATTAATCAATATTTAGTTTGATTTTCCTAAACTTCAATATGCTTTGTAAAATAATTCTGTTAAATTGTATTCATTTAGTTTTATTCATTTTACATTTTGCTTATTTTTTTCATACTTTATCTCCCTAAAATATCTTTTGAAGCTAAATCAAAAATCTATATGAAATTGTTTTAGGAGTAAAGAGTATTTAAAATATATTACTTTACAAAATTATCAAGAGTTATATTTCTTAAATAAATACATGAATATAGTTTCAACTGTTTTAAATTATGCTTTAATAAATAAATACATCACAAGAGAACACAAATATTATTATTTTCTATCTATCAGAACATGGGATGGCAATGTTATATAAAATTTCATGAATTATTAAATTTTTCAAAATGAATATTTTAAATTATTTTAGTTAAGTTTTTCAGCTTATAGAATAACATATTGCCACACATATTGTCACATATTATTACACATCAACATTTTGCTTATTTTGTCACACAATTTAATAAAAACGTATTTAAATTTTTATCAAAATTATTATCTAAGATGAATCATCAACAGTAAAGTATTTGAAATGCATTTAATTTATGTAATATAATTAATATCTGATATGTGTATTAAGTATCTTAAAATTAACAACTGATTTTCATTTTTTATCATATAATGGGGTAATTTTATAAGAATGACTGTTAACATGAATAATATCCTTCTCATCTGCCTATCAATGTTTTTTTATGCAACATAGTAGTAAAAAATATTTTGTAGAAAAAAGATCTGTACTTTAAAACTAAATTGAAGCTTCATTTCAGAGGAAGCTAAATTTATTAGTGAATTTCTATATAAATGTTAAATTTAACAATAAACATATGACAATGTGATGTCAGTATATATTTTATATTATTGTGTGTTTTTCTTATTTCTTCTTTTACTACATTGATTTTTAATATTGGTATTGCTTTTTTTGTTACTAATCATGGTTGGTTGGTTGGTTGGTTTTTAGGGCACAAGGTCCAGATAATTGTTACTAATCATATATTACTTAACTTAATGTTTTAAGAAAAGTTTTTTAATTTTATAAAAAGAAAATTTGTTGATAGATAAACAGTTACATAATAAAGTATCGTAAATTCTGAAACAAATATTCATAAAAAAAAGAAAATGTATCAAAAACACATGGACAATGCTTTAAAAAGAGGGGTTGATAAATCCCAAAAACAGATTGAAATAATGGACTAAAAATGGAATCACATTTATAAAAAAAATTCTATAAGCAATTGCTTAAAAATGGAGGTATTAAAATAATTAAAATGAAATTGCTTTTCAAATTAATCATTGTACCATGAGGATATTTTCAGTTACACGAGAAAGGGAACTCTATATTCTAAGTGCAGGAAGTTTATTCACAATGGAACATAAAATGTCACCTGATTAATATGGTGTTATATTGATTTATAAGCTTTTCCATATTATTTCGGCCAACATTTAGTTTCTGGTGCTAATTTGCAGTGCCTTTTCGTTGTGCTACTTCCTAGCCTTTTGGGGATACTGTCTTTTACAAGGAATCTTTTTTCTCTTTGGTGTTATGAAATATCCCATTTTTGCCAGTCACATACAAGAATCTGTAGGATTCTAGTGCAAAATTTCCAATATCTCATTACACATCCCCAGATAAAAACCGTTATTTATCTTATGCTCTATCTAAAATAAAACAGCTATCCAGGAAAAGTTTAAATTATCTTTTGTCTTGCCCATCAATACTGATGATGAAGTTTAATCTGAGTTGAATTGTCTTAACTGTTGTCATGATCAATTAAACAGTGAAGTATCCTGGTGATAACCAGTGATCCTTCTTGAAAAGTGTTGAGAATGCTGAGTAAGATGTTCCAAGGCTTATCCTATCCATGTGTAGAATTATTGTAAAAAAAAGAGGTAGTAACAATTGTCTCCTCAAGCTCAGCAATTGCTCATCTCTTTCACATAAAGATAATTTTTGTCAAATATATGTTTATTTTTATATCAATCTATAAATGTATTCTTTCCAATTAGTATTCCTCTCCTTTTTTGCATCAGTACCACATTCCCCATTAGGCTGAACTGTAGAGTCACTAACTCCTTTCTCCCAAAGGCTTTTTTGCTTTTCACTGTAAAACTCTCAATATATATATATATATATATATATATATACACACACACACAACTCTTGTCATTGTATACTTATCATAACAATTCTCTTGTTTATTTAATTGTAATCACTAACATAAAAGTTTTTTAGTATTTTTTTAAAATAAAATGTAGATTGTTTTCTTATATAAAGATAAATAGCTTAGATAGAATTGTCTCTTTCATGTACTTGCATTGCTCATAAACAACTTTTAAACCAAATCCTGTAAAATCACATATAGTCACATATAATCACATAAGTAACTTATAACAATCACACTCAAAGAATAAAATTTATTTCACATGTTGCATAACAAATGAAACACAGAAATACATCAGATTAGAAATGAAAATAAATGGACAGATAAAAAAACATCTCAAAAGAAAAGAAATAAGCTAGCAAAGGCTTTAAAAGAAACTAGCAAATGACATCACAAAACAATGTTATAAAATTTTCACTAAATTCCACTAGGCTTTCCTTAAAAATTATTACTTTAAAAAATATTAAAATAACTAGACCACATCAAACTTTTCTGTTACCATACCAACAGCAGTGACTGTTTCCTAAAGAATTGAAACAAATATAAACTTAAAATCAGTCACAATTCAGAAAAATCACAAAATTAAAAAGCAAGTTATTTTAAAAGTCAATCATATTTCACTCTTGTACCAGTTAGATTTGTTAAACGTTAAACTGTAAAAGAGAATGAGACTGAGGCATAAAAATAAAACATATAAGACTTGTAAAATTCTTAACCTCATTACTATTAATTAGTTGTGGTACATACAGAGCATGAAAAAGTCAGGGGCAAATGGGGCAGTTGCCCCAAGCCCTCTTATCAGAGTGGGCCCCAAATCAAATAGAAAGTTTATTTTAGGTTGTCATTTCCATAGAATTGTTTGCCAAATCGAATAGAAAGATTGTTGTTGTGAAGTAGAGGAGCCCTAAAAGAAGTTTTTGCCCAGGCCTAGGGTGTATTTCAGTTTCATTTCCTAATTTTTAAACACACAGATCCCATTTTTAAATAGTTCAGCCCAGTAGATTAAATCCATTGAACTACACATGTTACTTAAGTGTATTTAATACACCCTGAGAGTATCAAGTGTAATACTTTAAATTGTATTTATTAGGAATACTTAAGATAATTGATAAAAAAAATTTATTTTATGTTAATTATCTAAATTTTCAATATCAAAACTAATGTTTTATATTTGTCATTGACATAAATTTTAAATTCATTAAAAAATAGTTAATTAATAAATCAATGATATCCATTTCTAAAAAGTTAAAAATGTGAAAGTTTAAAATATTTTAAAGTGCACATGCATAAAATACAAATTTCATTGACTAACTTGGAATTTGATTGAAAAATTATGAATTTTTTTATTTCTATAGTATGTACATTTCAAATTTAAAAGCTTTTTTACATATGCACAAAGAAAAATTAATCTTTATTATTATTTATATAATACATTCAAGATATTATGAGTAAAAACAATCAGATAAATTTCAAAATATTTAAAGAACTGGAATGCATAAAATATTCTATAAATAAAAGTAATATTCAAATAATACAAAAAGAAAAATATTATTCCTTTTAAGAGCACCAATTATAAAGCTTGATTCATAATTACTCTTAAAATATTAAAAAAAAAATAATATTCATTGCTGTGTGTGTTCAAAAAAGATTAAAATATTTTATATTATATATTTTAACTTAAAAATTTGGAATTTTCAATCTTCTATTAATAGCTGATAATAGGAAGTCATGTAAATTTTAAAAGCAATATAATTATAAGCAAATTATAGCTAAAAAATACAAACTTTACTCAGTCCTGTTCTAATTTTATTATGTTCAATAGAAGGATAAATGATTGGATTCAATCTAGAAAATTAAAGAGTACAGTATTAGTATACTCAGATATAAATATATTAAATAAAATTTCTGAAATAAAATATAAATTCCTTTTTTTAATTATTTGGGTGAATAACATTTTATCATAACTAAATTAAAAATATTAGATACATAAATAAATTTTGATAAACAGCAATTCAACTTTCATACATATTTTAATTTTTTAGTGATTGAGTATTTAAAGTAATGAAATTAAAAGATAAATTTAAGATTAATTTCAAGAGTAAAAACCTTTTGTTTTCAGTAAAAATAACTATAATGCAGTAAATTGATCACACAATTAATAGCAACAAATTTCTTTGATAGAAAACTAAAAATTTCATTTAAATATTTGCAACCTAGTACAGGCTTCAACTTGATAAATTTTATACGATACATTTTTATGAGATTTTTATCCTTTCTCTTTATGTAAATAAGTATAATTAGATTGCATATACATCATATTTTTAAACTTTAATAAAAAAAATCAAAGCATTTTGTTAAGTTTGATTCATTTAGATATAGTTTTATAAATTTAATACTGGATGTTATTTTTAAAGCAATTACAAAACTTTGAAAATCATTTGTATTCATTAGATTCTTAATATTTCTACTTTTTTTTTATTAGACATCAATAGATAATTTTTCTCTTTATGAACTACTGTAAAACAGCTAATATTTCTTTTATCTCACTTCAGAATGTTCACTTTTCCCCAATTGTTTATAACTTGTTCCCTGATCAAATATACTTAGTTGTGAAGACACATTTTAGTTATAAACATATAGAAATATTGTACCTAAATTTTATTAGGATTCTGAACTCTCCCATTTGTTTAAATTGCAAATCACATTCATAAAAATTAACTATGATTTCACTTAATATTATATTACAATATTTTTAAAATCTAAATTTTCAAACAGATAGATACAACACTTATATACTAATTATGTAATCGAAGACTGTCTACACACCAACTACTTTCAAATCATCTTTAATTAAGCAATGTTTTCAATATCATTTATTATTAAAAGAAATTCTCAAGTGGTGGTCACATAAAAAATTAAAGAACAAAAATAGCTTTATACAAGTTTAAAACAAGCAAAACTGATAATACTATAATTTAATAAAATTGAAAAAACTGCCCAAGATATCAATAAAATTTTAAAATGTATCATCTATGAAGAGTAAATAATATTTTAAAACCATGTTCAAAAGGAATAAAAATAGGCCTAACATACTAAAAGAAGCATATTCAATTAATTTTTATTATTTTTATTTAAAATTATTCTACATAAATAAAAACTATATTACATGGTTGTTCTACATTCGAAGTAGTTAAACAATAAGCAGAACAAGTAGCATTCAGACCGTTAATTCAACAAATCACAAGTCCCACTTCGAGTATCGATGTTTATTTATTCTTTAAGATTGCTGATACACCACTCTTATCCACAACAAAAGATGTACTGTCTATGCTCAAGGCTATAATCTCTTAATAACAGTTCTTTCCTTGGAAAGAATTGTCAAATGCAAAAAAAAATAACTGTTTTTTTTAAACAATTAATAAAATCTGTTTGAAAGATCTCATTTCAGTAAGCATGAAATTTCTGTATCAGAATACAAACTTTTTCTTCAACTGTTGTCTGGAAAGTTTTTCTGAAAAACACTTCTATAGTTCATCTCACAGCTTAATGAAACACTGTTTCCTATCAGAAATTGTGTTAATGAATATGCAACACTGATAGTATATTAACCATAGATAAATTTAATATTTTATTGTTTTCCACACACTCTAGAAACAGTTAATACCACAAAATCAATAAAAGTTTACTTATGCACAAAATGGAGCTTTCTTCTAACAATTTTGAGAGATACGTGTGCAAGACTTTAATTAAGTAAACATCATTCTTCAATTATTCTCAAAGTACTGAGAAATTTTAGTATTTATTAAAAAAAAAAAAAAAAAAAAAAAAAACATATTTGACTTGAAATAAAAATATTTTAAAATCATATAACACTTATTGTACAAAAAATGGAATTCACTTATGAAAATAAATTAGTTTAAATAAAACCACATATCACAGGCAAATGCATGATTTTAAAACTTACAAATTCTTGAAAATAGACCATATTTTTTTAAAATCTGTATAAATGTATCATATATAAAATAACATAAGTAAAAATAAAATAATTATATCATAGTTTTAAAATATAGAAAAAAATAAATAAATGGTGAATTATAAAGATTACAAATTTTTATAATTCATGAGAAATATAATTTTCCTTCTGATATTCAAAAAAATTCCTCTAGGAAATTGTTAAAATTTCTTTGAAAACAAGCAAAATTCTTCAGTATTAATTCCTTCTTTATATTAGAAGATAAATTTCTGTATTTTTATGAAGTGAAATTAAAAAAATTTTAAATGCTAAAACTAAGTCTTAAAGAAAGATTCAAAATATACTTTAACATATTTAAAACTGTTTTTTTAAGCAAGAACATGATTAAAATAATTTTTAAATAAATAGTAAATTATAAACTAATGTGACAAAGTATTTAAATCTTATGTGAGAACTTAACATAGCTATAAACACTAAAATGCAATTTTTTGAAAATTAGAATAGAATGTATACAAACAACAATTTATACTCTTACAGTTTTTAAATATTTAAAATACTCTGGAAAATAGATTTTGTTTTAATTCTTTCAATGAATTTCCAAAACAGCTTACTTGTTTGGAAATTTTCTTTCAGTAGCTTGAAAAGGTTTCTTTTCTTGCACATTCTAAAAATTGAAAAATTATTTATATAAAAAATATAAATAAATAAAATACATTAAAACTACATAAAATGTGTATAATTTTTTTCATAAACGATTTGTATATACATAAAATTTGCAAACTTAACTTTTTTCTTTTCCCTCTGAAATTTTGATTTTATTACAACAATAAAACATTTACTTGATCAAGATCTTCAATACTGTATCTACATCTTTTTTTTCTTTAAATGTCTGAAAAAGCTTACAAAAAATTGCTAATTTCTCTACAAAATCATGTAAACTTATTTGCAAGGTATGTAAAAATCTTTGCAAGAAACTAATTTCAAGCTATCATAGTAAAAATAATAATAATAATTTACATATAAACCACTATTTTAGAATTATTCCCCTTTTCTAAAATTCTAATGAATATTTTTAATGAAAAAAATCAGAAAATAGGAAAAAATTGCCTATTAACTTTCAAAGTCTCCTTTGTTACATACACAAAATACATTGAGAAAAATTAACAAGGTTTTTGAAAATTAGCAAAACAGGCTTATTTAGGAATTGAATTAGTAACCTGCCAAGTATTGCTTGATGACAAAATTTAAGATAACTCTAAGGACTTAAAAACATTTGAATAATGAATGCATTTTTTTCACCAACATCAGTAATTTGTATATTACCAGTTTCTTTCTAATTTTGAAGCAGATATAATGAAACACTACTTCTAGAATTGTTACACAAATTTTTCCTATATATTCTATTGCCTAAATTAATTTTAAACTGTAAATCCTCAAATAAGGAGTAGTAGGTATAAAGCACATTTTCATTTATAGAGAATAAGTAAACAAGAGTGAATGATGAATCTTGTTATTTATATATCTGATCATATACCAATTTTTTTATATATTTACAATTTGAATACATTATTTGGTCATTTTAAAAACAAAAATTATATAGTTAGAAGTTTAAATTTACATAAATACCCAATAAATGGGATATAGAAAGATCACTTTGGAATAGTATAACATGTAAAATTTTCAAAAAATTATAAACTTTTGTATTTAATCAATTACAGAATTAAAAAAAATCATTTAATAAAAAATGTAAGAAATTCCTAGAAATTTTTCTTTTTGTAAAGTTCATTACTCATGGTCATGGTTGGTAGGATGGATTTAATAGCAAGTTCAAAGATGGACAAGCAGCGACAAAGTTCATATTACTGGAAAGTGTATTTGTTAATTACTATTTATATAAAGGGAATTGATAAGCTCACATGCCTTTGTACTCTATAATAAAAATTAAAAATGAGATTTGAAAGATATAGAAATTAATACCTTGGTATAAAAGTTGTTTTTCATTTTTTTAAATTGTTTCATTTAAAAAAAAATTGAAGTTCAAATAAAAAAGAAAAATCTCAAATACCAGACAAATTCAACGTATTTGTAAACAAGAATTTTGTATACTGTTTTTTTTTAATTTGATTAGTAATATAATTATGAGAAGTTTCCATTTTTATACAAATATATTATGATCTAAAACTTTAAACCCACCATTAATTCTACCTAGATTTAGAAACTATTTGATTTTTGGCACAGAAACATATTTTTAATACTTAAAATCATAGAACCAATTAAAAGGTCTCCATTATCATTTTGATCATTATACAAACTTCAGTAGCTTTCAATTCAAATATGTGATAAATAATTTTTTAAAAAATTACCTAACTGCAGTGTTGAATTTCAGATTCTTGGATTAAAACATTCTAACTAACATAGTTAAATAATTTATAACTATGAACCAAAAGCACAACATATTAACATCATGAACATCATTAATATTGTCAAGTTTCTTGCAGTTATAGGCTCTGCATCCATGCATCATTCTTCAGAACAAAAGGTCTCATATTCAATCTTGGTTTCTACTAAAAAATAAGCAATGTATTTTAACACACTCCTATTTACTACATACACATCTGTCAAAGTGAATGCTTGGAAGTTTTCAAGGTTTCTTCTACTAGAGTATATGAATACAGTTCAGTAGCAATGAAAAATCCTCCCAGTGAGCAATTTATATATGGAAAATATTAACATACCCAGACTTAAACTATTAGGCTGTCCACTATGTGGATTCAAAGTTTTTTTTGTAATAATTTTATAGAATTACAAAAAATAAATAAATAAATAAAAAATAATCCTTGTTATAATTCTTAAACACATGTCATAATCCAAATATATTTTACAGTTATTTTAAGCTAACATATATAATTTATTACTTTTATAAACATATAATAAAGATTTTTACTGAATTTTTTTTCAGAAACATTTCTAAAAGCAGCATTTGTAATACATATAATTTAAACTTACAACCATAAACTACATATAATTTAACCCTAAATAATTAAAATTTGTACAAAAAATTTAAACTTTTTCAATAGCTTCTGATAACAATTCATGTTTGAATATTTATATATATAATTTTAAATTAATTTTAAAATAAAAAAAAACTTTTTTCAATTTTCAAATGTACAATCATCATAACTTGCATATGAAACTAATAGCACTGTTACCAACATCAGTTCTTTTTTTTTTTTGTTCTCTTTATTCCTTTAAATAACTTTACAGCAGTTAACCTTTTTCTGTGTTGTAGAATTCATCACCTAGATTTCAGTATTAGAGAAAAAAAAAAAAGACTGCTTTTACTTTAAAGAGTGTAACTTCCCTAATAAATGTTACTATATTTTCTTAAGAATCCAATAAAAAATTCCATGTTATTTTTTTAATCATATAACTGATTGCAGGAAAAAAAAACTTTGTATTAAAATATTCAATGATTAATCCTGCATTTTATAATATATATGGGAAAAATTTCCTTTGTCAAATTTTCACAATTTAGGAAAACAATTCCTTCAAAAATAAAAATACAAATTTAATTGCAGAAATACTTCCTGAGCAGGAAAAATTAAATATTAATAGAACAGTGAAAAATATTTTTAAATATGCTTTGTAGATCACAAAACAAACTAGTTTACACACACTTTAAGTTCAAAAACATAATACTTACATAAGTTTATAAACTGAAGATCAATGCATGCAATTTTTAAAAATTTGTTAATCAATACAGGACTGTCAGTTTCTTCATGCAGGTCATCAATAAAGAGGAGATTACAGTTTAACATGTTATTTAGAACCAACATATTGTGAACTTACCAAATTTGTTGGTATTTCTTCTCTCTTATTTCCCTTCTGTATAATACAATTTTTCATATTATGTTTGTTATCGGATGATTTACACCTAAGCTCTTTTTCCATCTCTTTCTTTAACTCATTGTAACATACAAACCAAAATAATACAACTGTTTTTAAAATTAAAATAGAATAAAAAATAAAACATAATACATGTTAACAAGGTGAGAAAAAAAAATACTCTATATTAGCAATGGCGAACTTTTTTGAGAAATGGGTCAATTTTTTTTTCTTTTTTAAAAACATACTTGTGGACCCCTAAATCAGTAACATCACTTAGAAAGTTCTGAAAATGTTCTCGAATGTTCGAAAAGAAGTACCAATAATTAAAAAATATCAAAATTCATTAAGAGGAATAATTGAGAGTGTACCTTTTCTGCTTTACTCTCACTTTTCAAATTATTCCCTAAAAAAAGATTCAATTTCTTTTTTGTTTCAACAACTTTTCCAAGTGAATGGCAAAACATAATGATCAATGTAAAAAATTTCATAAGTGGGGTAAATTTGAATTACAACACTAGGTGCCATAATTTCTTGTGTCAATTCTCACTGATTGTTGCTCATTGGTCATTCTTTATACATTAGGGCTAGTTGATTTGTGGAGTTAAATGCCAATGATTATGGACAAACTACACTAGATGGCACAGGAGAACTTATCAGATCAGGACATACAGTTTAAAATGGATTCCACTACAAATATTCATGCCCAAAGAAAGACTAACTCATGAACTGTTGAACCAAAAGCTAGAGCACTAACTATTTGGCTACTTACCCAGCTTCCTTTTGCATGAATTACTTGAAAGAATAAAGAAGCCCATGTATGCATTATAAAATTTTCTCTATTATATAATAAACACAGCAACAGATATATGTATTATGCAGTTTATAAAAGGAAATTAAATGAAAAATTTATTGATGTACATTTTTAGATAGTTTCTAATATAAAGTCGATATTCGTAATTCATTAGTTTATAACATATTTGAGAGTCAATTCATTTACAAATTTACTTTTGTATTTGAATTTTACAAAATTCATCAAAGGAAGCAATATGAATAAGTGGACCTAACATTATTAAAAGAGTATAAGTAATATTTTAAATTGAAATAAAATTGTTTGGTAAAAAATCCAATATGTTCATAGCAATATTTTCAAGTGAGATCATTATTATCATATGTACAATCAGAAAGCTTTCTTTCAGCTTTGTTCTTCTTTCAACTCAGTTCTAAAATTAATTTTTCTACACTATGCTGCTTTGAAATTCAAATAATTCCACTTCTAAATCATGGATATCAAACAATTTAAATTCAGTAAATAAAATTGAAACAAAATAAATTCAGTAAATGATAATTGAAATGCGCGCGCACGCATTTCAATTATCACTTTTAGCATTCCATTTTGTATTTAAATTCTAAAATGCAATAACCAAAAATACCCCAGAATGTAAGATTATAAATATAATCTCACATTCTGGTATCTAATGTGAATATTTAAAATGGATAATGTAGTTATTTAATAGTTACTTTAGATTTATTTATTATCAAAGTTTTGATGTGAGAAAGTTTGCTTATTTTACTCCACTCATTTAAATTAGAATATCGTTGATACAAGGGTGTTTTTTTTAATTATTAACAAAAATCAAATGTCTTGATGTTTTTAATTCAAGATAGAATATTAAATTAAAAATCCAAACAGTCCTTAAATATATCACTATTACATTAATTACCTTCATGGAATAATGAAACCAAAACTCAAAATCTTAAATTTGAAATACAAAAATAATTAAAATACATATAAAAACAGCATAAAAGAGAATACTAGCTTTTTATTTGTTTACAAAAATGCTTGTATAATATAGAATAATCAATTAATTTTGCACTTTTATTTTTTGATCACAAAAACAAACACCCACACACATATATATTGTTTAAAATTCAGATAGAATTAATTTAAATTTTATATTCTGAAATGTGGTTTTTATTTTGTTCCAAAATATTTTTGCAATTTGGTTTTCAAAAAAAATCAAAAACACAATCAATAAAATTAGGAATCTTCCTGTAAAACAAAAACATTAAGAAATTCACTGAAATATGCATGGATAGAAGTGAGTTTAAAAAGAAATAAATTTTTCATGATAAAAAGATACCAATACATTTAAGAAATTTTACTAATAAAAATTCAAAGTTCATATTTCAACTAAGTTATTTTATAAATAAAATGTAAGAATTAAACATTGATTTTCTTTTCTTTTTTGATTTTTGAAAAAGAATAATCAATTAAATTTTTAAATTCTAAAACTATTTCCATTCTGAAGTATGATGGAAATACAGTTTTAGCTACAGGAAATAGCAATTAGTAACATGTTTTTCATTTGCTTTCTGACCGTTTAAAATTAAAATAGATTATATTTTTTTATACATTACAGCGTAAAAAAATATCTTCTGTAAAGATTAAAGGAATTTGGATATTTTTCTCAACATTTGTATCAATTCACACAAATTTATTAACATTCCTAATTTATTTGGATATAAAAATTTATTTCGCGAAACAAATAAAGTTAAAAACACATTCCCTACAGGAACTAAAATATTTGAGTATTTATAAATACAAAGATTGTAATTATAATTTCCTTTAGTTTAAGAAAATACTTAGAATTTTAATTTATTTCCTAAATTTTAAGAAGGGAAACTGCATAAAAGAAAACATATATTACCTTTCAGATAAATCCAATATATTTAAACACTAAGATATCTAACAATTTTAATTGCTTATGGATCTGAAAATACAGGAAACGAAATAACAATCATAGTCTAAGGAACAGAAGTTTCAACACACAAAATTTTAATTTTAAACCAAATATTTCTAACGATGTATTACGGGTAACATAAAAGGTGCCCTTATGCCAACCTAAACTTTTTTAATTCTTCACAAAAAATACGACATGTTCAAAGTTTGTATGTAGATACATTTTACAATTCATGAGTTCAAATATTCAAAGTTATATTTCGATGTTTTCTTAATCTTGTACATCTAATTGGTTGATAAAAGCATAACTTTTAATATTTTGAAAGAAATAGATTCCATTCTGAAGCAGCCAAAGTCCATAACTACATTTTAATATTCAACCGTTAGTTATTAAGTGCTTTTATAAAATTCTATTTGTATTGCAGTAACACTGCTAAAGGAGAATTCCTGTTCAGGTATTATAATTCACTTTTCATAATTCTTCACTAATACTATGTGCTATCTCCGGATACACTCAAAACATCACCAAACGTAAATCAAAATAAATGAGTTTAAAATTTCTGGTATGGTTTTTCGTATTTCATTTGAAAATGTTAAGCAAATTTCAGTTGTTAGGCTTTTCTAATCTTTGTGTTAGACACTCAAATATCCAAAGAGAACAAAAAGTAACTGCATATATTTGAACAAAATCACCCTACTAAGTATTGTTGAACTTACTTGATGGAATATTTTAAATTTACTATAAATTCATTATAAAAATGCATATACATATTTAGACACACTGAAATGTTTAATTTATTTCATAGCTTTAATTTCATTCCATGATCATGTAAATATGAAATAAAGCGAATAACAAAAATAAATTATTACTAATAAAATATACAGCAATAACTGTCCTTTTAAGGTAATGTCTTTTTAAAAACATAAGACTTTTTTTTTCATGATGAAGTTATTATCTTGAAAAAATATTCCCTGCAGTAACAAGTTTCCTCTGTTTTTTTTTTTTTTTTTTTTTTTTTTTTTTTTTTTAATGAATAATTTGGAATTTGCAATTTGATTACTATTTATATACGCTATTTCGTTCATGACTGATATCTTAAAACTAATCAGGTTTTAATTAAGCACTTCAAAATCAGTTTCTAATCCATTTCCTGAATTCATGGATTGAGCTTTGAAGTATACACAATATATTAAGTTGTAGTACAATTTAAAAAAAAAAGTTGGATATATATACATTCGTTATAGATCATTATGGATTAATAAAGAAGGATGGTATACCCCAGCTAAGTTTGAGAAAAATTCTGAATATATTTATGTGTTATTGCCAAATCAGTTTCATGTAATTTAAAAGTTATTATCTTTTCAAAATTCGAGAATTTTTTTGTTTAAAATTTTGGATATCTTGGATAGATAGTCTTTAAAATTAGTGGTCACCTCAATACCTACTGTGTTTTTATACATACAAATACATATATAGACTAATTTTTTTCTTAATTATTAGTCTTTTTCCTAAAACCTAATAAACAATATTTTGCTGAACTGTATTCTTAATTCAAATCTAAGATGAAATTTGGATATCGTTAAGCAACCTGCGCAAACCGTTTTATGATACATATTAATTGAGCAAAATAAAAATTAGAAGATTCCATAAAATCTGAATTTCATTTTAATGTTTTAAATAAACGCTTCGTTAGACTTATAGCAGGAAAAAATTTAATTAGTCGTAGTTAGTTACTAATTGACAAATAATTTAAGATAGAAAAATAACAATTAGAATTCAATTAAAATCCAAGGTAATCAAACAATATTAATTTAACTCAAATTATAACAAGTTAAAAAAACAGAATAAGATGTTCTTATATTGCATCCTATGCTCTAATAATGAACGTTTCGGTAGATATTTTGGAATAACTATAAACCATAATAATAAGAGAATTGAAATAGAAGAATTCTAATCATTCTAAGCAACTAAATTAATGGGCGTTGATTTTCCGATATATCTTTTTACGAGAAATGCCAACTACAACAAAACAAAAATATGAAAACCTAAAAATTGGTGTTTGGTCTAGCAACTCACACATACAAAAATCATATTGGTATATCATGGGTACCAATAGCATTTTTTTCTGAGATCTTTACCTTTTACATCGGACAAAGCAAAATGAATAAAACAAAGAATTTAGAAAATTTATGTCTGAAATAAAAGAAAGAAATTGTCGGCGTTAGTCATTCTGACTATTTGTTAGAGGCCAAGATTTCCAATAATTTGCCAAGTAT
Organism: Latrodectus elegans; assembly: GCA_030067965.1. Classification (NCBI taxonomy): domain Eukaryota; kingdom Metazoa; phylum Arthropoda; class Arachnida; order Araneae; family Theridiidae; genus Latrodectus; species Latrodectus elegans. Next base: position 42,481,150 of record CM057817.1, on the reverse strand, counting down.
AACCATATACTACCAGTTCTATCAAATCTTTTTGACTAATGAGAACAATAAAGTTCAAAATGACTTCTCATGGAAAAAATGTGTGCAATTGCCTCGGAGAGGTTGGATTTCTACCTTTTGGTCAGCGCAAGGTATTTTATTTCTCTTCTTCCACCAACACGAAAATGATGGAAACATTCCCCAATTCGCCAACTGGGGACGTACTCACCCCGCGTTACTCTGGAATATGCATCACCAATTTGGGCTCATACTTCTGGGTCTGTACTTGGGAAACCGGACAAGATTGAGGCCAGGACAACCAAGATAATTAATGGAGCTGTCTTTTCTACAAATAATACCAAGACAGAGCAGGAGTGCAGCTTACAGACAATTGACAGTCGAAGAAAGTACCAAACAATTACATTTATAAACAAGGCAAATAGTCTAGATGCCAAGTATATCTCTTGTAGAGCTTCAATTAACTGAAGAAGCAGATCGATACTCAAGAGATCATCCACTATGAAGTTCGGTAAAGAAATATGAGATTGTCTAAAATTACATCAAAGATTTATTTGATCTAATTTCAGATGATCATATTACTTGGAGCAGAGTAGGGTGATAGGATATTCAGGGACCTATCCTATCACCCTACTCTGCCCCAAGTACTGTTATCACCTTGAATCTACTAAATCACAGTTCGAAAACGGAGCCAATGGTCATTGTTAAATTTAAGGAAATTTCAATCATGGAAACTAATTGGGGCATGACCTGCTGCGGATGTATACTGATGGATCCTCAGATGAAATGATTCTGAACAGTGGAGCAGGCATATATATCACTCTGACTAATGACAAGAAAATGCAAAAAAGTATTGGAGCAGGAAACATAGCTTCCATTTTACTTGCGAGCTAAAGGCAATCCTAGAGGCCTGCCTACGAATGAATTTTTCATTGAGTAATACTGATAAAGTTAGTGGGCTCGTCGTTTTCTGATATTCCAGGGCTGCCCTGGACGTAATGGGGAATGGAAACTCCAGGCTCGCACAAGATATCCATCACTAATTTTTTATTTTATATAAAGGAAAATTTTCACCTTGGAAAAATTTGTATTTTCCAGTGGATACCTGCGCACGTTGACATTGAGGAGAATGAGGAAGCAGATAAGCTGACTGAGGAGGCGAAAGACCTTAACTCGGAAACTCCCAACACCGTAACTTTAAAAGACTCTAATGTAATAGTTAAATATAAACTGAAAGAAAAACACATCAAAATGGAATATCAATGATGTGTTATCAATACAGACATGAGTATTACCTGGATTATTTCCAGACTTAGAACCCAACACTTCTGTAGAATGACTATAAATACAGACGGCACCAGATCTTACTAATATTGTAGAAACTATCCAGAGGAGGAACTCACCTTGAAACACTTTTTAATTGCCCGGTCATCATAAGAAACTTACAGGCCATTGACGAATTTCCTTTTCAGGGAAATCTCTAAAATGGCAAAACTGGACGCATTGCCAAATTTGGTGCATGGAGTAATTTGACTTGACTTCAAATGGATACGACACCAACCAAAGTTCAAAATAATTAGAACGAAAGAATTTTACTAATACTTCTGATAATTATAAAGTGACAAAAATTTTGTGAGATAAATGACTGAATTTCAGAAATATTTTCCAAGTAATTGAATACACAAAATACAGATTATTATTTTTTTGCGCTTAGAAAACTGTAAATGATCGCATAAACTTTTCATCATCGATTGTGTGTGTGTGTGATAAACAGTGAAATACAGTTCGTTCTTTTTAAGAAACAAATAATGCAGAATCGGTATCATTATACAGTTAATTAAAAATTTAGCTTTATGCAAATGATTAAAAGAATCTATAATGAGAAAGCATAAAAAAAAATTTTTTTTTAACTTTTAATAGCAAAAGAATTTTGAAAAATTAAATACTTTTTATCATTACTTTTCAAATATAGAAAAAACAATATTTATAATATAAATAAATAAATACACCCGAATAATGTAATAGAAAAAAGCCAAATGCAAGATCTCGTATCCTTTTATAACATACATTTAATAAAAAATATGTATTTCCAAAATATTATTTGTAACCAAATATTCATGAACTTAATTTTGAGGAATTTTTTAGATCCGAAAACAGATTTTTATAATGAAAAATTTTACTCAATTTTTATGATATATTAGTCAAATTTTGAAAGAATTGATCATTTCGATTTCATTTGAGTAAAAATTCGGAGCAGTGACTACAACGTGTAAAAGGAGAGGAAGTCGTTTTGCGAAACGAACATTTGGCTTCTTATTCGAAATCGTAATTATATTATGTGTTCTATGTTGATGTATACTAAATTTGAAATTATGATAATATTTAATTCTCGTTTATTTGTGTTTGTAGTGTTCAATATGTTTTTCTGTTAATTCATTAAGAAAGAGTCATTAAATTCTGTTTAGTTAAATAACTCTGAGTAGTAACTTCAATTCGCATATATTTGAAAATTCCTCTTGCTATCAAGTGACTTCAAATAATAAAATCAGATGAAATATTCAAATTAATGAAAATTGCAGTCTTTTGGCTTAAAAATAATTTTCTGGAGAAATATCTAAAACTGTAAGATAAAAAGTGCACACAAATTATTTGTCAGTCCACTGTTTCATTTGTTTTTCATACTTATTCAGCTAGGTGCAAAAATGTTTAGAAATTTTGCACTTGCTGTATTTTTATAATTTGACTGAAAAAATACTTTATTTCTAATTTCATCCTTCTGTTTCCTACTTAAATATTTTCTATTTCTTAAATATTCAGTTCTTTTATAAGTATTTTTTCTTCTTCATTTTATAAATATTTTTTATCTTTTAGTATAATTTTTGTCCGCATTATTTCGCTTTGAAAAGTGTTAATTTTGTCACTGTTTATCGATTTTTGTTGGATTTTGTTTTCTTGTGGCATATTTTAGTGATTTTTTTTTAACAACGGAAGATAGGAGTTACTTTTTGCTTTTTACAAGCACATGTGTCGAAGTAAGTGTTTAGGAGATTTCGATTTTTCCCTTGATAGATGTAAATATAAGACTACCAAGAAAAGACCTCCCAGAGCAGTTGTTCAGTGGAGCTCCTTACAAAATCTTCCATCTGTATGTTACAAATGGAAGATTATTTATAACAAAGCTTATCACTATGCTTTGTTAAATTCATTTCATCAAGAATACAATAGTAATTCAAAAGTTACTTTTAAAAAAAAGCTCATAGACTTCATATTAAACCTTTTACTGATTTTTTATTAGATTTAAATATACAAAAAGAACAACATGCAATTTAAATTTTTTTTCCGCAGATAGGAAAAAATCTTTGTAAAATTAAATTTGAAATGTTCTTAGAAAGACAGACTTTCTGCGGTCTCGAAATGGCTCAGACATAAAATGGTGGCTGAGTTTAGGCTCACCATCGGTCATGACTGCCTTCTTAAACACTTGTATCATCTTCTTATAGTTTCAAGTCCTATCTGCAACCACTGTAATCTGGGACGGGACATGGATCGTGACCATCTACTTCATTGTAAGACGTTATTGAAATGCTCAATTGCGGACCCAGGGGCCTTTTAGATACATAGACTATTGTTACAGCTGTTTTATTTTTCATTTTTTCTTGTTATTTGTATTTTTGCTGTAATTGTCTTTTTATCTGTCCCATTGGAAATAAAAAAATGTTCTTTTATTGAATTTTTTTATAAAAATTATTTGAATATATACTTGCCTTTCACAAATTAATCTCAAGTCTTTTCTTTTATGTAACAATTTTTTTTCTTTGAAGTAAGAAATTTTTTCTTTGATGTTTAATTTTCTTTCGATAAAAAAACTTCCTCATTTGATGTTTAATTTGAATTAAATTCCGCTTATATATAATTTGATTACAATCTAATATTTATGTGAAAGTAGTGAATTAGAGCATAACGACGAAAAATAAATAAGAAAATCTTATATTGCACGGTAAAGAGATTCTCCAGGAAAATTCTACTACAGAAGTTGAATGTGAAAAAGAAATTAAAGAAAGTTGTAGAATTGTCTATGTATATATTTTGGTTTAAATTAAATGAAAAAAAGTCAAAGAGTTTAATGTAATCACTGCAAAATTACTTTAAAAAGTTTTAAGATCTGGTGGCATAACAATAGTTAGCACGTCATTTGATCTTGGAATGCTTAAACATAGGTGTTAAAACAGTTTGTCTCAAAATTTTACTTGTTTAAAATACAGTTTGTCTCAAAATACTCCTAGGATATCTAAATTCTGTCGTTAACGAAAATTATTATCCTCAAAAGAGAATAATATCTCACAATATTGTATTTATGAAACATCAAAAACAGTGAATACATCGAAATTATAGATCAATAAGAATATTTTCTATAGTTAGAGAAATATTTATGAACATTTTATCACTATATTAATTTTTCTTCTACTCTCTTTTAAGGATAGATAGTTTTCAGAGAAATTTGTCAATCACCAAACAATAACTTCGTGTGCTTATATTTATTGGGGGAAAAAAACTCAAAAGTAAATAAAATTTTGCAATTCTACTTCAAGTAATTAGTAAAACATTTGATGAAATATGTTCGACAGGAAAATTGCGATAAATATAGTTTCATTTTCCTAAAGATATCTCATTAAGCTTTATTTATGTTAATTATCTCATTAAGCAAATTTAAAAGGAAAAAATTATCTTTTCCCAAAATTTGCCGTTCAAATTGGTATATCACAAAGATTTATCTTAATACCTTTATTTTAAATTTTTTATATACTTTTGATTTTTGTCAGAGATTTACAAGATATGCATTCAGATATTAAATTTATACTGACAAAACCATTATCAACTTTAAATTCAAGGATTTGAATTTTGCAAAGTAAAGAATTTAAAATAGATAATGTTGAGTCACGGTATCGTATGTCGAAACAAACAGCTAAGGAATAAATATTTGTGATATTTAGTTATGACGCACAATCATTGCAAAACACATAAAATAATGCTATATCTCAAATAACCTTCTATATTTCTTTGATGAAACAATTCCTATACTCAATAAAACTATTCAAATTTAGGATTAGCTGAAATTACCGCTTCGTTGCGTTCTATTTCAATTATTTTACATCTGGTTAAATGATTTTACAACTGAATTGCTGCATGCTTGCTTCATTTAAATTTTATCAGAGGAAAACATGTATCTGGATTTCGGAGCTCCCGCTAAGTTGTGAATTGAAAAGAAAGTATTAAGTTAATGCAATGAAAACAGAAATATAACATACATTAGATAATTTTGCATACGGAAAACAAGGAGGGAGGTGGCCAGCTATGCAAAATGAACACTCTTCTGACATGCTCGAAGGACAAATGTTTAAATATCTTCGAGCAATTCCCCCGAAGACTGTTCGTATTAAAAAAAAAAAACTTAGTTAAAAAATTAAAATAAATATATATGCAGAAGAGTAAAAATACTCACTAGATGAAACACACATACAGTAGAAAAAACATAATACCAAGGTCAGCACAAATCAGATTGAATTTATATATTAGAATAGTAGGAGAGTTGCCAAAGGTAATTTTGAAACTAGAATAAAGAAATATTGCCAGAAGTAATTTAATTCAAAAAGTTAAAGTGATTTAGATAAATGAAGTAAATTTGAAATTAAAATGTTTTAAAGGGGATTTAAAAACTCAGAATTAAAAATAAAGTTCTGAGTGTTTTCATTTTAAGAAAGAAAATATGAAATTCTAGAATTTTAACTAATAAAAAAAAGGTACTATAAAAAATATTTTAATTTAGATATGAAATGAAAAACGAAAATGAAATTATTGTAATGAAAACAGAAATAACATTTAAATTAGATATGTTTTGTGTGTGGCTCATAGAAATAAACAAAAAGTAAAAGAATTAAAAAATATTACTTCTAATTGAAGCTTAAGATTAAACGTGAAAATATGAACTTTAACAATTTAATAAAAAAATCCTCAAAAAACGACGCTGTGCATAAAAAAATTAGATCTTATATATAAGTTAGTTAAAAACAAGTCAAATGTATATAATTCTTGAAAAAATAATTTAATTATAAAGTTATTAAGTATTGAAGTGTCTGCGTTCAATACTTAGTCCGCATTTCAATGAATTTCAGACTGCTGGTGCATTGAGAAAAGTGAAAAGGCATTTGCTGAAGAGGTTAAAACAATGCTGCTTTAAAAATCATAAAATAAATAGTATATATAGTTTTTTTTAATTATGTGTGTGGACGTAGAAAAAAGGAAGAACCGCGACGTCATAAATATTTTTTTATCTTCTTTCTCTACTCCCAGGGGCAATACAGATGACAATTTTAAAAAGAAGAAAGCAAGAAAAGTGCCGAAGCGGAATGTTACCTCACTTAAAATTAATTGCATCGTAGTATAAGAAAATTTACAAGGAGTTCAAATTAGCTTTAATTATGTTTCTCATTAATTATAAATCCACTGTAATCAAAATTTCGAAATAAAATAAAGTTTTTTATTGTAAGTTAGCCAGAGATTGACATTTTAATGTAAATTTTACTTCATTTTGTGCAGCCGTTTTTAATTTAACTCGTACAAAAATACGGCGGACAAACATTTTCCATACATAGATTAGTAATGCATTGTAAGTTTATTTGCTAAAGTTATGAGGTCAATATGTTACAATATACCAATCAATGAACTCTTTGGGAAATATGCTAAATTAATCAAGAACTTTTATATTGAACTTTTTGATAATATACCCTCTGCCTTCAGTTTTACTTCACGTGTGACGACAACAATAAAATCTACAATGAAAATGTAAATTGGATCACGGAATAAAATACTCCAATAAACCGCCAGCTTATTTCGGGTTGTCGGAAACAAATCTCTACATTGTGACTTTAATCCAATCAATTCATGTATCGCAGTCATGTGAATAGGAACGTATTTAAAACAATACAAAAGTAGCTTCCCCCCCCTCAAGATTTCTTATATGCTGGAATGCTAAATTTGTAAGAGGATGGTAAAATTTGATTCTTAAAAATTTGGGATGAATTTTAATTTCTGACTCTACATTCTAAGATATTAAAAGACTTCATTATATATTTTTTCGAAATCAAAATGTGCCAATTTTGAAATGATAACTGAGGAAATTTCTTGGTTGTACTAGGTCAACAACTCATAAATATTGGGTAGATGATGGTTTCTAATCAGAAGCACAGATAATATATATTTCTGATTATAAATAATCTATCAGTTGAAAATGTGTATCTTATTTTAAGAAAACACAATATGTTTCTTATTTCAAGAAGCAGGATAAATATAATGTTTCTGTGCAAAAAAATAAAGTATTATATTTAAGTTATACCAAGACTATACACATTTAAAAAAAAATTAAAACTGAGTACTTAAAGCAAATAGGAAAACTCTATATGGTAAATTAAAATTTAATTTCCCTAAAATAAAGTGGGCGTATTAAAACTAAAGATATAAGGAGTAAATATATCTGTGAAATATTTAAATATAGCATATAAAATAAATACAATAGTGGCATTTTAAAATTTAATGCTTACAGATTAATCAAAAATAATGTTTATAAACTACGGATATTGATACGTACGCATAAAAATAAGCTATATGTATAGCTCTACGTATATTTTTTTTAAATAAAATTATTATTTAAATTGAAAAAAAAAGAAAATACAGAACATTCATGAATTTGTTCATAAAAAGTCATAACTCATGTTATTTCATAATTATGAGTCAAACGTATTAATCAATAAAAAAAAATAAGTGAACACGGAAAATAAGATATTTCTATAGAACAAGCTGTCTTCTTTTTATGATTAATTGTTTCCACTGAAATAAACGAATTGCGTAAAAATTTGCAACAACTTTAGGAATGAGCTTTTCTCAGAGTTTCTATGTTTACGAATATGATTTTCCTAGAATTTCTCGTTAAATAATGTGTAATTTATAAACATATCACTCTGTTTTATTTTAATGCCAGTATATGAGATATACATTATATTTTTTATTCAAGTGTTTTAGCATTCATTGTCATTATTACATCATTATCACGTATGTTATATTAGAACTTTAATTCTTTCTCTCTTGAAACCATTTATGTTTTTCATATATATTAATAGCATAATAACGAAAAAAGTAATAAAATATGAATAATAAAAACTAAAATAAATAACATGTCATAAAGTTTCATAACAAGATCTGTTTTTGAAACTGAAAAAATTAAATGTGTGCATTTTTAGCAATACGCAAGAATCTCAGGCTATCATTTTTTAAGAAATGTCATCAATGATTGTAAAAAATTTAAAATGAAGTAAATAAATAATTCACTTATGAAGTTATTCGATGTTTTCCAAGGAAATTTTTTTTTTCTCCTGAAAGTCCTCTAAAGCATTTTCTTTTATTATGGGAACAATTTTAATGTTGTGAAAAAGAGAGCAGAATTTTACATATAATAAAAGATTAACAATAAAATTAATCCCAATAAGAAAGTTCGAAATGCAATTTCTAAAATTAATTTTCTTACTATATCACACATTTGTCTTACGCAGTGTATTTTAACTTACATTTTTATAGTATCATATTATTTTGCAGACATTTATTTACTCTCTTTCACACACACGCGCGCGCGATTTGAAATACTTACCTTCTAATGTTGATAAACATAAAATTTTAATGAAAGATTCGATTCTAGTTAAAGCTTTCTCATAATGGTATTATTTTCATAAACAAGTACAGTTTTTATAAATAGATACAGTATATATATATATATATATTCATTAAATTGGTTATTAAATGGAAGAGAAAATGGTTATGAACAAAATAATGGTTATTTTAAATTTACATTTCTACAAAAAATATTAAAAAATTCATCTACAACTCTTTTGGTATACTAAAAAGTATAAAGATTAATTGAATTCAATTAGAAACAGAAACAGAATGTAAAAGATTTCTAATAAATACGCTACAAAAATTTGGGGAATGATGCATTTACTTATCCTCACAGTATATGGTCTAAGCACAAAAAAAATTTTTTTCGATAAATTATGTATATAAGTTTACAAAATATACCATTAACATGAAACAATAAAGATCCATACGCGTGATCCTATGTGAAACTCAAATCGATCAAACCAAATGTATGTAAATACATTCGAATTTCGTGATGTTGAATTTTTATGCCTCATAACTTTTTTATTCAAAAGTAAAATATTAAAATAAACTTTAGAAAAATTTTTTCATAAAAAATTCTGTATATACTTTCTTCGAAGATATAAACACATCAGTGCAAAAATGGTACGCATTTTTGAGTAAAAAAAAAAAAAAAAAAAAAAAAAAAATAGTTTCGTTAAATTTTGCAAAATTTATTATCAGTGCTTTTTAGGCATACATCTGATTTTATTTGCAAAGATGTCAAATTCTTAAGTTATTAAAAGATTTTACTTTCTACTAAATTTATTCAGTTCTTGTATTTCAGATACCTTGAACTTTTGTGTTATCCCTAATTTCTTTTTTACTCCTTATCTCCAAATTCAACAAAACGAAACTTCATTGCATCTTTTCATTTTATTTTAAATTTTTTTCTTCATCTCAAAAAAAGAATTTGCAGTCAAAGAAATACGTAATGCATATGTGGAGATGTTATGCAAAACATTTCTAATAATGTATCTGGATATTTTAGATATGATTTATGTAATACAGATCGATAAATTAAGCTGCTCTAAATTAAAATCTCAAGATTATTTAAATTAAATCTTTTTAAACTGGAAAGCGAACCCTTAACGTCTTTTCAGGCTTTACGTAAATATAAACGTAAAACAAATATAATTTTAAAATATTTATGGTACATATTTTCAACATAAATAGTAATAACGTAAAATAATTTTGTCAGAATAGATAATCATAAGCAGACAAATCTGGATGCAATCAAAAGAACTACAGACTAGTCAACACGTGAATCTAACAGCCTTTCGTTATCTTTGCCCATTAGTGGAAAGACATTAAACTAAGAAATGTATACAAGATCAATAAAATGGTTTTCTACTGGGTTAGGACGGATTACTAGAAAACATTTTCCCAACCATACTAGTAAGTTTGCATACGAAACATTATCAAGTCTTAAAGAAAAAGTTTTTGATTTTGAAAAAATAAAAAATGTGGATGCAAAATATTTGTACTGTTGTATAATTGATTTATATTTCTAATTGTATTATATATTTCTTTAATAAATATGATAAGAAAAATTTCAAAATTGAATTTATATTTCAATGGAAATAATAAAAGCCTAAATACTTGATATTTGAATATGATAAATATCGTGAGATGATTTAACATGTAGATGAATATTTTTTTTAATATTCATGCTATAATCTTGAACTATCGAGATATATTTTTATAAATGAATTTTTATCAAACACAAAACAGGGCTGATTATCAAGCAGGACCAGACCTACAAAAAGAATATTCTGGGACTTAATATATAAATTCATATTTTTATATTCACACACATTCTCTATCCTTAAAGTATGCTGATTATCAAGCAGGACCAGACCAATACAAAAAGAATGTGCTGGGACTCAGAAATATAATTTTAAGGTTTTCCTACAGCAAACTTCATTTTTTCCTATTCCTAAAAGAATATTCGAAAATTGAGAAGAATCAAAGTACCCAATTACCGTATATTCTAATTCTCTACTATTCTCTCCACTCATGATATTAAGATTCTCTCTCTCTCTTTTTTTTTAATTTAGTGAGTTATTATGTGAGGGGAATGCTTATGGGTGATGAAAATGTTAAACTAAGAAACTAAATAATGAAATTACTCAATTTTTTGTATACTGATATTTAAACCTTTTTTTTTTTTTTAACCAAAATATACATTGTTTATCTTCATTACAATATAAAAATGTTTAATATAAATTAAGAAAATAAAAAGTTTGAGTTCACAATATGTTGTGTATATTAACACTTTTATTTCATGTTGGAAAGGAAATCTGCAAGTGATGACATACTTACAAAAATTGAAATCTGAAGAATTTTTTTAAAATTCTAATCACAGAATACTTCTGCCTGAAACTGTTACAAGATGTTAAAGTACTCTTATATTTCTAGCCTGAACATGCATATTCTCTCATAATATTTAAGTTGACTCACTATACTAATCAAGTACTACATTTCATTAAAAAAAATAATAATCATGTGTGGGAACAGTATTGTGATCCTTATTTTAATTCTTTCCTATCAGAATTTAAAATAATCAATTGAAGTTTTTATTTCAAGTAATTATTTTAAATTCTATAAAAGAATTAAAATATGGATATATATTTCCTATATAATTAATTAACAAGATAAAATATATTTCCACACACACACACACACACTTGAAATTTTTATTCCAAATTTCAGGTGGGAATACATGTAAAGAAAACTGGAAATTTTTATAATATAGCCTACATCAATGGTAAAAAAAAAAAAAAAAAAAAAAAAAAAAAAAAAAACAGTTATTTATAGAAACCTCGGTAAAATATTAATTTAAAACACAATAGGCCAATGATTTACAATGTACTTGCGCATAACGGATTTATGTTTCAGCATCACCAGATCTGACAGCTTTTCCCACTAGCTCCATGACGTCACAGCTCAATAGAATAATAAAAAATGTTCTGCTTTACAGATCTTAGTTTTCTCTTGTTATTAGCTAGGGGAGTCTTAAATTTTCTGAAGAGCGAAGTTCGCAAATTTATTATTAATTTTATCATTTTTGGGTTATGTTTCGAACATTGCAAAACATAAAAAGAAAAAATATAAAAATACAAGTCTAAATAAACGATTTTTTTTAGAAAAAATGATAAATTGTTTGCATTTAAGTATTATCTCTAACTTAACAACCCCCCTCCAGCTATTGATCTGTAATTCCCATACATAATTCACAATTTTTTTGAAATATTTTTAAGTTCGATAAAATGTGAGCCATTTTACACTTTTGTGAAAACTAAATTTTTAACTCAGGAATTTAGATGCTCAAGATTTGTTTAAAAATCTAATTTTATACCAAATAAAGTTTCATATTATTTGTTAACCCCTCAGGTTTTGGGAGAATTTTAAAACAATTTTTTCACGTCCGTATTCATTTCTTCAACAGAAATTCAGCTTTTTCTTCGGTAATAAAATTTTTCAAAAGTAAAGCAGTTCAATTTTTAAAAACAATCTTGCTTTTTAAAACATATTTCAATTTAATTTTAAAGTATAACTATACATTAGAGATGTATAATTATCTTTGTATGATGTACATTTCCATTAAAATTATTATTAAATGCATGAAAAATTTAGGTCAATTTTAATAAAATCTGCTCTAAAATATTTAAACTTTTTAACGTAAACATTAAAAAGTTTAAATATTTAAAAGCAGGTTAAGAAGTCCATCCGATTTATCTGACACTTATGGAAAATATTCTATGTAACGAGCAAAAAATATGTGGCATTTTGTTTGGCTGTATATGACAACTACAAAATAATAATAATAATAATTTGATTTCCATAAAATTTTTTCTACAAATATAAATTTTTCAAATGAAAATTTTCTATGCCTAAATTAAAAAAAAAATCATGCAATTAAAATTAAATTAGCTATTACCTTTCTTGTTGCTTTTTTCCTTTCATGCATAAAAATGTAAAGAAGGAGAAAACAAAATCAAGAAATTTGAACCGCAGGGATAGGAGTACAGAAAATTTTTTTCAGGACATTATTTTCAAGAAATATCAGGACATTTTTCAGGACATGTTTTAATAATTTAACAAAACCAATGTTACTTTTACATATTAATTTCTGTTTTATGCATAAAACACATTTTAGAAAGGAATAAACTATTTAATAAATTCTGAGTTTTTTAATTTTTAATACAACTATATGAAAAATGATACAGAAATTTGAACTTTCTATACTGAACATTTTTTGAAAATTAATAAGTTACATGATAAACGCTTTAAATTAACAATTAATTTATGTATAATTGAATAATGTTCATTTTGAACTGGATGCATTAGCATTTAATTTCGATAATTTAATACTGCACTTTTTTAACATATCATTCACAGATGCAATCTCTGCATTAGCAGCAGACAGCATCATTTGTCCAACTTTCACATCACTCATATTATCATCACTGATAGCACATGCTATTTTTTTAGTTGCATCATCCAAAAGTTTTTGAGCTACACACTGATTGTCAAGCAAATTTTTCTTTTCTTTCTCAAGTTCATTAATTTTTTCTAATAGGTGCAATTGTTTAAACTTTTTTTCACAAGTAGCTTCTACATCTTCCTCGTCTTTTCTTTTCTTCTCTGATTGTGTTACATCTTTTGATTTTTCCATATATGATGCATATTCTGCATGAGATTTCTGAATATAATGCATCATTTTTTTGGTATATGAAATGGAGGAAACAGAATTGCCATGCATTCAAATAACATAATGACAAATCCGTAAACTTTGAACTGTTAATTCCGATAAAGAAGCTTTCTCCTTTGTCACAAGAGAATTGTTGGCTGAAAAACCTTTTTCTGGTTGGGAATTTACATTCAATAACGACAAGCATGCTTTAACCACTCTAGAAAGAGTAGGATATTTTATATAACCACCAGCATCTTTTATATTGAAAACTGCATTCCAATATTTACAGATATTTTGATTATTATCATAATCATTTACAATCAAAGTCACATCTTCACACATGTAAAGAATCCACTCTTCATTCATCTTATCAATCAATATCTGAAGAAGTTTTATTCACATGAGGAATATGTTGAATTAATCCGCTAAATGAACTCCTAGACTCTTCCTTTTTTCTATTATAAGGAGACAAACACTAGAGATCTGTGAGTAAAGGATTTGTTATAGGAAGTTTTTGAAGCAAATGCTTTGAAGTTGCTATGTAGCAGCTTCTGACACTTTGTAGAAATGTTGTTTTATCAGTAAGCTCTTCCAGTATTGCTGTTGCACCATGACCTATTTCAATCTTGTTTAAATTTAGCCAATTTTTTCCTGAATCAACATTAATTTGTAGCATCTTTACTCCATTTTTTTCACAGATTTCTTTTGGGTTTAAAAATTTAAACATAATACTGCGAACAAGTTCATTTAACTTACTGTATATCACATGTACTAAAGGTTCGACTTTTTGCATTAGAAGTAAATATGGTTCAAAAGTTTTACAAAAAAATGAAACAAAATGCAGATATGCCAGAGTCTTAGGATCTTTGAAATGTTTTATAATCCGAAGATGTCTATCAGAAAGAGGAGATTTCGACTCTTTAGGTACTTTAACAATAAAATATTCTTTTAGAACATCATATTGCTCAACAATTCTCTCACAAACTGAGCCCAAAGTTAACCAACGGCTCTCAACATGACGAAGGAAACTATGTCTAGCTAAAGTTTCTTTTAATATTTCTAACTGTAAGGAATGATAATATTCCCTTCTTGCAGGAGATAGTTTGAAAAATTGATGAATATTTACAGCAAATCCATCAATATTACAATCAATTTTATTAATACCCTTACGTAGTGCTCCATGGATTATGTGTAAGCAACATGTACCCAAATCAATTAGTACTGGTAAACTTTGCTTACTCAGTTCACTATTTATTTGCTTTAAAACAGCTAGATTAACTCTTGGTCCGTCCATTGACAACTGCATTAATTTTTCTTAATTTAAACCATTATTTTGAATAAAACTTAATAAACATTTTACAATTTTATTGGCTTCAGCATGCCCTAAAAAATGTGATTCGAGGTAGCAAATGACATTTTTACCTTGTTTATCAGACCAGTATGAGATGTAAATATTCAACTGTTTCTTTATTTGTTTTGTAGTAGTTTCATCGAAAAGTAAAACAAAATATGAAGTGCCGATATCCCGAAACAAAAGAGTTTTGAAATACGGACCTAATCCAAAATTAATCATATGCATGACTTTTTTGTCAGATAATTTGAGATTTTTTGCTATGGAGGGATCATCAAAAATTTCTCCGTAAATGTTAGCTAAATCATTCAAAGATGAAAAAGAATAATTATATTTTATTGCCACCAAAAGTAAAATGGTTTCAGCTTTAATGGTTTTCTATTTTCATTTTTAAACTTCAATATTATAAATTGCTCATTATTTTACTCAGCTTTACCAATTCATATCTATTGTAATAAGAATAATTAAATTTTTATGATTATTTCTTGAAATTTAAGAAATATACTGATGAATATATGCTAGAAATTATATAGAATTGTGATATGTGAAGTTTGCATTTTTTTTTATTTTAATTCAAATCTTGCAAATTTCTCACATCTACCGAATATTTTTTGCAATTTTTACAGAACATCATTAAACGCAAAAAAAATAAGTCAACCATTTACTATTAATCTTTTTTTTATTAAAATACATATTAAAATACTATAAAGTGAATGATAATATTTACATAACATAATTATATCTATCATGTTTCAAAATGATTAATTCTTTTTTCATAATTTCATGCAGGCTTTCCTAAGAAAATGATGATCGAGACCTCCTAATGATTCACAAGTTACTACGTTCAATATTTAAAGTTGAAAACAACACCACATATTTATTTTTTCAATCATTTTAGAGGTGGAACTTTTTTAATTTTTTATATAGCAATATTTATTACAGATATTAATAATCCTTCAGTAGTAAAAATGCTTTATCGAGACACTCATATAGTTCTTAATAAATAAAATTTCAGATTTTGCTGAGTTGTACATAAGAGTACTCAGGATATATGTACATATAAATAGAAAGTTTTTTTTTCATTTATTTTCTATATCTATTATCTACATTTTTCATATATAATTCAAGCAACTTTATTATCATTGAAATGTGTTTTTCAATTCATGATAAATAAACAGTTACAATTTTTTACCATTACAAATTAAGGCAGCATATTTTACCTTGAGTACATAAAAATTATTGAGATACAACAACAAGTTCTTTCGGTAAGGAATAAGTTATAAATTTCCACTTTTAACGTCTATCTTCTAAATTATATAATCTGGTTGTTTTTATACTTACTTTATTTGTGGTCAATTTTACAGTTGCTTATTGTATATATAAATCAGTAAATAGAGATGTAATTTAGTTATTGATAATGTAAAATATTTGTTTATTAATTATCAGTTGTATTGAGAATTTAGAAGGATCTCACATCTTATTAAAAAACACTACTGGAAGCTGTTTTTTGTGCTGCATTCTGATGTTGGCTTAGTTATTTGCAGTATATATTTAGACTTACAGTGAATGAAAATTATAATTTCATAGAAAATCTGGATATTTTGTTCTTTCACTCATATAAAATATCCCATTTCTTTGGGGCGGGGGGTACAAAGGCACCAAAATTGTTTACTTTCTTAAATTTATTTCCGACAGTATTTAATTTACTCAACTCAATAAGCTTTGGTAAATGATATATTCTTTGATATAGTACTTAATATATATTTTTAAAATTAATAGGGCTTTATGAATTTTAATATTAACTAGGATTGCCTAATTAATTCATATATTATTTGCAGAAATAAAGACACGCTCAATTGGAGAATTATTAGCAAGTAAAACTGGAACAAATTCAATAATTATGGGAATAAACACAACCAGACTATATATGATAAATGTGAGAATATTTCTGACATTGTTTCACTTGTCAATTTCCCTAATATTTTAGAAAACAACTTCCTTATCATTTATTTAATAACGTTTCATTAATGAAGACACGTAAATATTTTTCGATATTTTTTATAAGAAATGTGCAGTTTGCATCTTACATTTTATCTCTTAGAAAACAAAATTAATATATAGTTAAATGCCGAACTTTTAAATAACAAGAATTATTTAAATTAAATTTCACATAATTCAAATAATTGAAGCAAACAGAACAAAAGAAATTTATAAATTTTTAGCGAATTTTCTTTATGAAAATAAAAATTAAAAAGTGTGCATTATTTTTCAAAGAAAGACACTCATTCTTCATATGAAATTTATGTACAAAAAAATGCGCAATTTATTTTCCTTTTGATATGGATAGTTTGATATTTAATTCAACTATATACCTCGGAGACAGTATAAATGCAAATAATTTGAAGAAGTATTTGAAACTAAGATTGTATTCTTTCTAAAGTATATGCATTACCCATCCCTAAGACTCCAAAATGACTTAATATTCAATTGATGAAACAATTCTTAGCAGTCATTTTACTTGCTTCTTAATTAAAAGAAACTATTTCCAAATATTGTGCTAGTATGAATATTCACATTTTAATTATTGAAATAACTACTGCAACTTGTGTGAATTTTTAGTTATTGGAAGTTAAAAAAACTGGCAGAATAATCGATCAAAATTTCTAACCATTATTTTCTATATGAATTAGCAAGGAAAATGCATCCATGTACATTGAATTCTATAAATTTGTAATCAAAAAAGCTAGTTTACTCTCAATTTTAAAATTTTATTTTTCTAATTATATTATATAAGTAATTGTTAACTAAAACATTACTGTGTTACTAATATTACAGTAGAAAATGAAAGAATTTATTTGTGGCATTATTCGAAAGATACAGAATTGAATGTGCTGTTTGTATTTTATTAATTTTTCGGACGATAACTGTATGTTTAATCATCGGAATGGTAAATGTAAATAATTAAAACGCTGGTCTTATGACAAATTTCATTATTTCTGTTCATGAAATTATCGTTTTATATTATTTATTACAGATAGGTTATATCAACTTCACCTTTGGAAAATTTGTTTCATGATAATTCTAGCTTTTAATAATGAATTCGAATTTACTTTGCTTTTCGTTTTTGTGAGCTTACTATAAGTTTTTTGATTATTCACATTACTATATTCAATTTGTCACATTATCGTTTTAGCGATGGTTATTGATTGGTAACAGCAACTTTTATCTTCGTGAATAAGATGAGAACACAATTGTAGCTTTGAATCGTTCGAAACGTGTTTTCGTTGGCTTATTAAGCTTTGCAAGTATTCATATTACAATTTTTAACGCGCTTTAATTATCTTCATTTTGATCATTTTTTATTATGTGTAATTCATAAATGGATAAACATCTCTTTTATCATTTCCTTCAACAATACTTTTTATATTACATCAGTTGTTAAATTTCATTCATAGTTTAGTACTCGAGTAAATTATTCAAACAAATAGTACAGTTCTCAGATCACAACTTTAAAACTTAATTAAATTAAAAAATAGAGAAATATATTTGATAATCGAACATAGCTTAAACTTTTTTAATAGGTTAAGAATAAAATGTTTTGAAACTTAAATTTGTAGTTAAATAAAATATTTCACCATTGAGTTCTTAAATCCAATCTGAAATAATCATATTTCGTTCGGTAATTAAAAATTATAATTTGGTTTGCTTCTCGTTCAACAGCCATTTTTACATACGATGCCTAATTAGATCGAGACCGATAGTTTAAAGTGGATTCCGAATCACTAAAAATAAACGATTAAAACTAGAGGTGGGATTTGAATCCACAAACAGTTGAACCGAAGACCAGAAAGCTAACTATTAGACTACCAGCTCGGCTTTTAATAATTTGACGAATATTTAAATGTATTGCAGCTCATAAGCTATATTAATTTCAAGCCTATTAATAAAAATGAGAAAATAATCAGCTACAGACGAAATGCAAAATGGTGCTCTAAATTTTTCACGAGTTTTGTGAAAAAAACTCAGTCTTACTCAACGCGAGCTATAAACCTACGAGCATAAAACTCCAAAACTGTTTCTGTTATATTACTACTACTACGAAGTGCTTTGAAGACGTGATTTAGCACATTTTTCGTTACTTGTAAAGATAAACATGAATCTCTTTTTTGTAAGATAAAAATTCGGGAAATGGAATTAGTTCATGCTAAATTATTTTCTTAAAAATAGTTCTAATTAAACAAATGACATCACTAATGTCAAAATGTTAAGAATGTATTATATTCTACATTTATCAAAATTTATTCTAATTTAAAGTACACCACTCTCTTTATACTGCAATCATGAATACGTGTTTTTTTTTTTTTTTTTATTTATGTTTATGAAAGCCTTGGTAATAGCTTTTTATATTCTTCACATGGATAAATAAATGTAAGCAATATAAATTCGATTTCGAAGAGCACAATTAAACAAACAAAAACATAGACCACTCCTAATGTAATCTGTTTTCTAAGTATCTGTCTATAAATGTAGAACTTGTAAGTTACCCGTTTTGCATATAAAACTGGATTTAAGTAACAAAATAAAAGCCAACATGTAAGTTTCGCTCAAATGAAAAAAGCTAATTAGCGACTTAAAGGAGTTATTTTCGTAAAAATCATATAATTAAAATTTTATCACATTTTTATACTTTTTAGAATTATTGAAAAAATTGGAATTGATATGCATAATTATTTTTTTTTAATAGCAGTATTTACAGCAGAAATTTTGGTCACCCTTGACCAACAAGAGACCGCGTAATTTTTGATTGCAATATATACTGCTGGTGTTATTTTCTTTATTTAAAAGAAATATAATAACGGAATTTCTACAATTTAAGTATTTTCAGAAAGCTTCCACTGAAGCTTTTTCTCTTCCAAAAAAAGCTCTTTCACCATTAAACAAATAATAAATGATTAACATTAACAGCTTCTTAAAAAAAAAAAAAAAAAAGTAGATATTTATATTTATTGCAAAACCTGTTAGTAATTTTATAAGTTTTTCCATTATATATAAATTCATGTATAAAAAATATCATATATAAAAATATAATTTCAATGTAAACTATAAATAATTTGCATTATTTGTTAATGGGAAAAAGAAAAATTCACACCAAATTTGATTTTATGTGTATCCATTATTCCATCTTTTTACAAAATCGAAAAAAAATACACTAACCAAGGAGAATTAATAGGACTCGGACACAAATTCCACACCTTTTATTTCTCCATCTCGAACATAAAAACTTTCTACAAATTAACAATTATAGTACTCTAAAAGGCAGCATCACTAAACCGGTAGTTACCTCTTGAGAGTGCCTCAAAAAATGACGATGAACGAGTGACTTTCTCCTCATCGGTCAAGGAGACTCTCGTCGCCGTGGGGCAACGGAATATTTTCGCTATAGGAAGATTGACAAGAAATTTTCAACTACATCGGGTAAATTCCGCACAAATTTGAAATGAGTTCATACTTACGTTTCTATTTATAGAATCATTTTGTCTAATTTTTCGTGGCGTCCATGTCAGTATTTTTTAAACTGAGGAATACATTTATTATATAAAGGGAATCATTCAACAACACGCTAGTGTATTCTACAGTATATTGATTAATACGAGTCATTTTTAAGTTAGTGTTATTTCTGTGTGTACCTCTGAGAAGCTACTTAAAATTTAATAACTTGATATTTACTTTTTGAAACCAAATTTCATAGTCACTATAGCAGGTATCATACATTTAATCATTGATAAATCAAGAAATATTAACAAGTAAACAAGAATATTATACAAAACTATGTTATCTTTAATTATTGGATAGCTAGACAAAAATCTTGTGTTAATCATTAAATTTTTAGAATATATATATACAGTGCATTATTTTACGGTTATTAGACATTTATATAAATTTATTAATGAGAATAGATGTAAAGTAAATAGAATTACGATGTATATACATAAAACTTTTTCTAACGTGGAAAAAAAAAAAAAAAAAAGTTTAAAATTTTAACTACGAACAAGCATTACGTGAAATTTTGTTATTTTCACAATGTTTTATTAAAAGAAACAACTTTAACGAACTCACTATTTCAGTGCCTAAAATACTTGATCCATCTAGACAAGTATTCAAGCTAAAAAATATGTTGAGAGAAATAACTTCGGTGTAGTTTTATTAAGCCAGTGGTTCTCATTTTGTTTTAAGAAGGAGGTTATTCATAAGATTTAACTTGGAAAAACCTCAACGGGAAATAAAGCATGTGTAACAGAATGTCTTAGCTTAATATTTTAGTTGTACATATTTTGTGACATTACTCACTTGACATAGCGTAGCGATCAGCAAAATGATCGAAGGCTCTAGCAAAATTGCTGTGTATTCAACGATATTGCAGAATCGAACACTTGCCCGGTTGCTTTCATTGAGGACATTGTCATATTTCACACATCGCTGTATAGTCACTTTTCCCACAGGATATGAGAGATAACATCATTGTCTAGTTTTTAATTACTTAAGAGGCAAAAAATTGCGCACGAGGTGCGAATCGAATCCACGAAGAATAAAAAGCTAAATAAATTGCGTGCAAATGAATTTGAACTCTTTCCCTAAACTCTTATTTCAGAATTTTAATCTAGATACATTTAATTTTGTGCTTAAATAAAGATTTCACATAAAATTTATTATCACCTATTTCATTAATCAAGACTACAACTGTAAATGACAAATGAAATTAGGAGTATAAGAGGGAGTTTGCAGAGAAAAAATATTGTGAATTACAGTTAAAAGTTTAAATTCAAATAATTTGCACTTCTAATATTTGCATAATTTACAAGCATAACATCATATTTACAGTAAATGATCGTCAATAAAAAATTTCAATATCATTGAAGTCAGATTTTTTCCAAATGCCTTATTGACTATCAATTTAACACATTAGTAAATTAGAAAGCAGTAAATATCAATGGTGCTCGCAAATTAAGCTTTAAATGTATTTCAATTTCCGTTTTTTATAAATTCATGTCTCAATCACTTTTAAATTTTTTATCAATGGGCTCAACTCACCTGACCATTTCAAACATACTGACAGCAAAATTCTATATTTTAAATAAAAAAAATAATCTCCTTTTTCACAGACACTTAAAGAATCGCAAAGGAAACTCCTTTAAAATATAAACCATCAATACCCACAATCGTGTACATTTTAAAATTGGTTAATATCAATAAGAACTATCATGTAAATTTACTGTTCTCCTATGATCTTTCACAAACTAATTCTTATTCAAAGTTTAATAACTAATGGCCTTCAAAAGGATTAGATATAACAATAACATTTTGTGTCAGCTTTTCAACTACCCTCTTTACTAGGGATGGCATATTCAAAAATGTAAACATAAATTTAGACTTAATCCTTTTCTAAGATTCATTGTTCTATACCTACAACATACTGAAATTTTAAGTTGCAAATTTATTGTTCATGGTTATACATTTCAGTTATGAAAACTACGATTTCAGAATTTAAATGAATTATCTCAATGTAGGAATTTTATTTTAGTTAATGCTAATTTCTATAATTTAGTCTTAAGCTCACAGTATTTTTTAAAAAATCAACAAATACCTTCTCTAAAGACCAAGAAAACAAACTGCTACTTTTTAATAGTGAAATAAGTTTTTCTAACAGAGTAATTGAAATTTTAGTGCATAAATAGAAATGAACAGTTAATAAGATTAATATAGTAATGTTATTCGTGGATAAAGCTTTTCATAATACTCTAATACAAATAAATTGTTAGTAATCCAAGTAAATTTTCTTTATTATTTATGAAATTTTATTAAATGTCTATCAATAATTATAATGAGCATTATTTTTAAATATTTATTAAAAGCAATGTTATTTTAAGCGTGTCAATCATTTAAGTTCAAACACTTCTTTTTGTTCACAAGCAAGATCATAAGGAGGTACCATACATACCATATGAACTTGATGCACTCACCTTATGCAGCTATCAACCAGGTAGCCATCAGATTTTTTTAAAATAAATTTAATTAAAATTGAAATGAGGTTTCAGAATTCTATATTTATTGTGGAAGATAGTGAAGGGCAAAACAAAAGCTAGCTATTTTTGAATTCATGAATTCCTCATTTCAATAACTTGATAATTACAGTTAGTATAAAATATTGATTGCTAATCAAATTGTATAAACAAGAAGTCATGGTGGTCTGATTAGGACTTCACTCTAATTATGGGAAAGTAATGAGTTTGAATCCAGCATAACAAAAGATCTGTTGTATTCATTGAAAGCATTAAATGGGTGCTGATTGGTTTGTCCTACAAGAGAAATGACAGCTCCTGGAGTGCCAGATCAGTATTTTTTTGTTTGATCTTGCTTCTAAATTATGAAGATCCCCACTCAGATGCTTCCATTAAGACCCCAACTCTGGGCTAGGTACAGGGAAGTATGTTGGTGCAACAAAAGCAAACAATGAAGTTGAAACTACATCTTAAATCACCAAACTGTCGAGCTTTTTTTTTTTTTAAAGGTGGTACCACCTTTAGAAAACAAAAGAAAATTGAGCATCAAATTACTGTAAAAATTAGAGAATGTTACGTTCAAATGAGAGCATAAAACATGAATATTCAAAAACTAAGAAGTGCTTCACTGATGAGAATTTCATCATTTGAACAATGTTCAAACAAATTTTGATTATGCACCATCATTTTCATATGCATTTTAACATTTTCAGTGCCTAGATAAATATTGATCTAAACGAGCTAACAAATATACTTAAACTATACAGATAAAAATATTTATAGAAATTAATAGCATTAATGCAATATTTTCTAAAATAAAATAAACCACATTTATATCACCAAAATGACATTTATTAATCAGATGAAAATGGTTTACATCAAAAATTACAAGGAAAATTATGTGTTGTTTCTACAAGATATTCTTTCATCATACAAGCTTGTTCATCAACCAACAAATGGAATTATCAGCACACAATTTACATCTACCTTTAAACATTAATGACAAATTTTAAGAGTTAATTAACTCTTTAAATAAAAATGCACTTTAATACCAACACCATGGTACCAAATAAAATCACAATGAAATCTACACAAATGACATGTTGGTTATTATAAACTACACATGAATGAATGAATATAATGTTTAAGTATTACATGACAAATGAAAATGCATGCCATCATAAAATCCAAATAAATTTCATTTTCAAAAATTTAAAACCTCCACAATAAGAACATTTTTATTTAATCATTATATATTGTGATACTCAAAAACAGTCTTATACATATAAATGCACATTTCCCATAATAAAAAGTAATTCAACAAATACAACTCCCTAAAGTGTTTGCCATTATATTTTCAACATATATATTAAATATCAGTGTTGAGTTAATTTTTTTTACACAAATTTAACTTGACTACTATTACTTTAACTGAAGCAAAATTTTTATAGCATGCACCATATACAATTTATTTATTTTCTAAAAAATAAATAAATGAATGAAATTGCCTAATTTTTAAATTTCTATTAATGTGTTTCCTTAAATAATGAAATGTAGTAAAATAGTGATGAATCACTGTCGGTATCAATCTATATTTCCGACAACAAATGCAATTACACAATTTTTTTTTAAAAACATTTACTTTACAAATGTTAAAATACTGAGCCATAGATACAATTAAAAATGTGTTAAAAATCACCAAAATGTTTAAACAAACATTGAGAACATTTATAGTACCAGAGAAAATTAGTTTTAAAACAACAAGTACACCTTCAATACATATATACTTTAAACAAAACAGTAAAATATATAGTTTAACAGTTATTACAATGAGGAACTGTCATAGCAAAATTAAAGGAACTTCATGCAATGGAAATTTTAAAGAATATTTTTGACTAGTGACTTATACTTTAAGAATTTTAATTCATGGAATCACAGGTTAACATGCAAAATTATAATTACTTTTGTAGAATATTCACCAAAATGACAAAATATAAAAGCATTGAATGGAAATAATGAAATTCAATTGCAGATCACTGGTAAATAGCTCAAGTAAAACTTGTGAATAAATGAGTTAATAACTATGAAAATGGCAAACGCTGTATATAATGCTTTCATAAAAATGTCTTAGTTTGAAGTGATATACCTGAATACAGGTATGAGTCAATGAAACAGCAAAATCTGTACATTGATGTAAAAACTTAAGCGAATAGGGCTTTTTACATATAGTGCACTCACCTTCAACCTCACAGAAGGTATGCTAGGCACTTAACTTCTCAATGAGTAAGTTAAGACGCTGGTTACAGCAATCTTAGATTGCCAGTTCGATATTCTTCAAGTAACTGTGCAGAGAAAGTAAATGTTTCTATCTCAGGGATGGTATCATCTCCCTCAACATTCATATCTCCACCATAGAAATCAAACTCGACAATAAAGTCTGAACCACGATTAACAATTCCAACAGCTCTGCAATCATGCCATTCCAACTCACCATCATCTTTAATAAATGCACGGCTGAGTCTTGCACCAACTAGGTCATTGGTGGAAGGATCTAGGACTTTCAAGTTCTGATTTTTCAAATCTTCTTCAACTCTGCTATCAGGGACACTTAAAACACCTTTTCCTTTATATCGAATAAAGTAGGAGCAAAATTTATTAAGAACCCTGCGAGCAATACAAACACCTGTAACAATTTCCTTTCCTTGCTCAGAAACAATTGAATGGCTAACTAACTTGCCAAGAAGCCATGACAAATTTTCTTTTGGCACTGTTTTGTTAACATCTTCTTTGGGTAATATTTCTTTAGCATTTTTACACAACTCTATGATTTGCTCACGTTTCTGTTCGTCATCAGTAGCAGATGCAAGTTCAAAAACATCAGCTGATTCTGCTTCTTTTTTGACAATAATTTTCAAATTTTCCTGCAATTTGGCATCATTAAAAAATTTTCCTTCACATGCAAGATCTAATAAGCCATTTGCATGCTCTTCACCCAAAATATATTTTCTGAATCGAATTTGTGCCTGAAATGCATTTAACCTATCACTTTCCTTAATTTCTTTTACTTTAGAATCAATTTCCTTTTCACTTTTCCAAAGACCTCCGTATTTAACAAGATCATCAATAAGCTTATATTTTTTCTCAATCAACTTGTAACTGTCATTTTTATCGGAACCTTGGCCCTTCATTTCACTTATTTTGATTTTCCTTTTATAGAGCTGTTTTAATTGTTTGTTATAATCTTTTTCAATGAAATCAAACACTTTTATGTTGTCTTTGTTGCCCAACTTGTCTTGCCAAGCACCATTTCTAGTTTTACTGTATAAAGTAAGAGCATCCATAGCAAATGTAGCAGATGAGTGGATATTAATGGTAATTCGGTCAAAAGAAGAAAAATCTTCATGAATCAATTTTTTATTATTGTCAATTTCCATAGCAGATTCTCCATTCACTTTTTCTGAAGACAAACTACCAAACAAAAACATTCTTATGTATGAAATAAATGCTGTAAACATCAACTCAAGTAATTCTTTAGTTAAAGCATCAGTAGATTCATTATCCTTTATCAAACTGACATACACAGCATCATGTGAAACCGGAACATCTTCAAATAAGCGTTCTTGGCCTTTCATGAATTTTGCAGAATCTTTAGCCCAATTTTCCACATTTTTAAGCAAAGAATTGTATCTCAGCCCAACTTCAACAACATCATCTTCCAAAACAGTCCACAACGGCACAGCTACAAGTTTTCCAAGCAATCCTAGTGCTCTAGCAAACGCAAAACTATGTTTTTCATTCAAAAGATTAGCAAGTGAATTTGATTTGGATTCTTTTTCTTTCATTTTATCAAAAAATTCAGTCATCAACCCTGTTTCATGGTAAAACCATATGCCAGCACTATTATGGAAGATAACATTGAAGATATTTCCCTGATGTGGAGCTAATGGAATACATTCAAGTTTCTTTTCTTTCAAAATAAAATCTCTAAATGATTTACCCTCATCATCAGAACTTTCAGAATTAATTTTATCACAAAAAGTGTATGTCTGACGCACAGTTTTACTTAAAATAAAATTAGTTTCACGTTCTTTTGCAGTGTCACTGGTTCCAAATGACATAGCTTCCCAGGCTAAAACTGTAGCATCAGCCAATTTAGCCAAACCAATCAGAAAATACAAGCCAGTGCAGAAATTATTTAAGATAATTACTTTAGAACGAAATATTGGAGGGAGAGACTCCAAATTATTTGCAACAATAGGGGACAATTGTTGTTTGTACAAAAATAATATTTCAACAAGTTTTTTATCCAACAACTGATACTCTGTCATATAAGTTTTCACCGTCTTAACAAATGTTTCAGCAGTAGTATTACCTTCTACTTTAGTATTTATTATTTCGCTTAATATATCTTTTAATGCATTCAAAGTGGTATCAGGACTTCCGCCAGATATATCTCTAACACCAAGTTTCAAATGAGACCCATCTGCTAACTGCACATCATAAGCTGTGCCAACAAAAGTAAATTTGGTAGAACCATCATTGCAAATAGAAACTTTGCTTATTTTAAGGAAATCTGCAAAAGCCTGAAGAGAGGCAGCCATTTGACATTCCATTAAAATATTTCCAGCAAATGATGGAGAAGGAATTTTGTCAGTATTTAAGGGTTCAAGTTCATCAAGAATTGAAAAAATTACTTCATGAACTTCATTGCAAGGTATAGGCATATTACTTAACTCATAATAAACAGCTCGCAAAGCATTTACAAATTTTCCATTTTTAAATTCATCTAACTTCTCAGAATTCATAAATTCTTCCAAACTCATAACAGTGTTTGTAGGAGCTGTTGTAGCAGCTGTGTCATTTGCAGGGAGATCAGATGCTTGTGTAAGCGATGTATCCATTGAAGTATTGGTAAGACTTTGATCATTTGGAGCAGAGGCATCAGCAGAAGTATTAGAAACATCTGCTGGCTTGTCTGTATCTTCAGAGAGACGAGGTTTTTTACTTTCTTCAGTAGTAGTAGTATCCTCTATTTCTTGTCTACCCCTCTTTTTATCAGTTTTACCTCTCTGTTTACCTACCACTTTTTTCTTTTTTTTCTCTTTATCAATCATTGTATTAGTTTTTGTAATTCTGTGCTTAAAATCTTCCAAGGTTTTTTCAAATTCATAGTTCAACTCATCAAAAATCCCTTGCTTTGTTTTGTTTCTTCTAACCATATAACCAACATCCAAATAATTCCCTTTATTATTATTAACATAATTCAACCGCTCCATGCAATCATGCCAATTTATCATAGCATTGCTCCACTCATCTTTCACTTTAGTAATATCACTTTCAATGCGCCTACGCTCAGCAACACTAGATTTGCTCAAATCATTTAACATTTGGCACCGCTTGTTCAAATCTGCCATTTTTTCATTCAAAGATGTTATGACTTTTTTTGCAACACCTAAATCTTTTTTAAGCTGGACTATTTCTTCCCTGGCCTTTCGCTTTTTAGCTTCTTCATCATCTTCATCTGAATGCCCTGACATATCCATTGAATCCTCATCATCGCCACCCTTTTCTTTCAAAACTTTTAGCAACTTTGGCCCAAGACTAGCACAAACTGTAGGTTCAAAAGGATCAACAGGATCCATGCCCATAGTTGGAGGAAAATCAAAATTCCAGTTCATAAGCCTATCCATTTCTCCACGATATTTATTTGGAGATTTAGATAAATATTTCCGAATGTTAACCAAAGTTTCAAATTTCTTATTAAGTTCTTCTTGAATTGCTTCTGAATTTTCACATTTTACTTGAAATATATTGATCAACCAATCAACAAGATCTTTATTACTCAATTTTTTTGCTGTTTTGTATTTCTTTAACTCCCACATAACTCCATTTGATATGCTCTTAGTTTCACACACCTTTGTTTTTTGCCCACTTAAAACTTCTTCATCAATCCCCAAATCTTTGCAATATGTACCCAAAGCCATTTTCGCCAGTTATTATTTGAAAACTTCTAACTAATATCTTCAATAAGTTAAACCAGATATACCATCGAAGTACCTGAAATACAAAATACAATTTTGAGATTATATTTGAGCAATTATATGACTTAAAATTAGTAAAAATTTTTAACATTAGTTTTTTGAAAATGAGCCAGTTAAGTTCAATGTTTCTTTTAAAAACCTAAATGCAACACACACACAAGTTGAAATAATACTATTAAAAAATGAAATTAAGTCAGATAAAAGATTTTTTTAAAGGATATATTTAAACTTTTTGACAATTTTGTATACACATAAGTAATTCAACAAGATAATGCATTAATTTTTTATACAATTATTGATATCTGAGAGGAACATTAAGAATTTTTGGTGATGCAAAATCAAATCTTTTAGTATTTAGTTATGAGCATGCTACTGAAAGACTTATATTTCAACATAACAAAATCTGGAATATCCTTTCTTTTAAACAAAAAAAACTATTAGCAAAACCACAAGCATGCAACTTTTTAAAAAACTAGACTGAAAGTTTCAAATTAAAATATTTATTACTAGTTTTACAACAATTAAGTTACATTATAAACAAGCATTTATACTAAAAATACTGTAATTTTTCATTGAAAAATGTTAATATCCTTCATACAACTATAATTTTTAATACTGGACTCAAAATTTGAATATTTTTCTTTGCGTACTCTCATTTCTTATGTATATTATCATATGCCTATCCCTACTATCTACAATAGACTGTGATGTTGAAAAACTTATTTGACTGAAAAATGGTCACTTTTTTTGTGCATAAAAATCTCTTAATAAGTTTTTTTTTTAAAAGAAAAGGAGATTTGATAATTTTTTTTTTAAAAAAAATTAGGCATGATATTTGTACTTTAGAACTTGATTTTGTTAATCTTTCATAACTGGTTTCAATGAACTCCAGAATTGACATTTCAATGTTTTTCAAATCCATATCTATAGCAATAAATACATATTTAAACTCTTACTAACAGAAAACTTGCTTAGAACCTTAAAATCAATCTCAAGAGAAAAACTTGTTCTCTTATTTCTACAGGTGATATAAGCCTGTGTAATGAGGATGCTTTACAATGCCAACCTGCACTGTAAATCGGTCTGTTTCAAATGGCTACTTTAACTAAAATATCATCCAAATACATAATTTTTGTATTACCATCGCAACTTTCAAAGTTTTTAAAACTGAAATCTATCTTCAGAACAGATATATGTGACACCTTTACTAAAATAGGACTGATACAGACTAAATAATGCAATAATCAAATACAGAAGAGATATTATAGAAAATTCAATTTTCCCAATTAAGAATATTTGACTGTAGAATGAAAAATGCAATTAAATAAAAATCTATGCAACAGATTATCAAAATTGGAGGCCTTACAAAGGCAAGGTAAGATAATTAGATTCTGAAGGAAAAAATAATTTATATATAAATCAAAATAAAAATTTTGCACTACATTTAATACAAGGATGGTATATAATAATAACCTGGATTAGATTAAATGCGCAATAACCTCACTAAAATAATGCTTAGATGTACATAAAAGAATATGCATCAATATATTTCACGGAATAGAATAGACAGAGGCTGTTGCAAAATGCTCTTTTAAATATTTATCCATTCGCTTTAGCTAAAATTGAGTCTTATTCATATGTAGGAATCAAACACCAGAACATGGAAAAATGTTGAGCTGAAGATCAGAATGCTAACCACTCTCAGCTGTCAACCCAGTAATTCAAATTTGCGATAAAATGTTTATAACTATTACAACTGGAATTAAGTATTTGATGTGACAGCTACATTAAAATTTTATACCAAAATGCTCTCTTAAAACACCACATCATTTATGAAACTGGAACATTTCACAATCTTTTACTAAGAAAAATGTCTTACAAATTAGCACTGGTTGTCAAATTTGTTGATACTTTCACAAAGAGCAAAATTGTGAGATTAGATTGCAATAGATACCTTAATACAACAAACTTTCTATACGTTGATTGTGATTCTATAACAATTTCTTCAATGGACAAGGTAAGGTTTGATTAAAGTAGTCATTTAGAAATGTTCCTTAATTAAATAAAATGTTAAATTTTTTCAAAATATAATTACTTTTATTTTAAAGACATTCTAAGAAACTTTTTATGTAATTAATGACTATTTAGGCACTATATGTGCCTAAATAGCCTAACCAGAAAGGGACAGCTAATATCAGAAAACAATGCCTTTGACATTTTATTTAATCAATTTTTAAGATTGATTTTAATTTGAATTAATAAAATAAATAACTTATACTTTTTTCAACATTTATATTATCTGTATATATTATCTGTATACTTTTTTCAACATTTATATTATCTGTATACTTTTTTCAACATTTATATATCTAGAATCACAAAGCAGAAACATTAATATGAATTTTTGAATCGGATATGTATGTTGGATAAATTTTTAAGCTAGAACATCCAATTTTTAAATAGCATTTTTATACTTTATTAATTTATTTTAACATTAATTCTATCACTTGGTGAAAGTTTCATATGATTTTTAAATTTCCTTGGTAGCTAAAATTCTGCGAAATTCAAATTTTGAATATTTTTTTTCCTTATAGCAAGAAAACATGATAAAAATACTGAAAAAAATCAAATTTTATATATTGTTAAAACAAATATCCACTTTTTATGCTTGATTAATAACACATGATTGTATTTTTATAATATTTAAATAACGGACAATAGTATATACTTTACTTCTGAGAAAAGCATTAAAAGAGGAAAAAGCAATAACAAGAATGTTTTGTAGAATAATTTTATTAATAAGAACAAAAAAATATAGTTTTAAAATTTTTACACAAAATTTAATTTAGATACTTAGTAAATAACACATTTGAAATAATCTGTATAAAAAATTAATTTATTTATAAACCCACAATTTTTCATTTCCCAAACTAGCGATACACAAAGAAATTAAAGCAAAGTCTTTCGCAATAATACTTCAAAATAAACTAAAAATTCAAGCTTCAAACTAGATATTTCACAATTTTAACTTTAACATTAATGAATTATATCACATAAGATGCACATGCTTATCATATATCAATACAATTGACACACATCAAAAGATTCAATATTGCTACATAACCAGCTTATTCAGCTCATTTAGAACCAGTAACAGATGGTGGGAACTGGCCTACTATTATATTTAATATTACCCAACTGATTTTAAAATTTTTATCTCCAATTTATACAAATTATAATGACGATACTTCTACAGTTATACTAATTGTTAATAATAAAGAAATCAAAAATTATCATAAGTTTAATTTCATATTTTTTATCTTTATCAATTATTAAATACAAGTTTAAAACTGTTAAAATTTATAAAAGTTAAAAGGCAATTTTAATTTATATATAATAAAAACAAAAAAAATCTTCAATATTAAATTTTGAAATTTTCACACATAACTTGAAAATCTCTGAATTAAAATAATGAAATACATGTAATAATAAAATATTCGCTATGTTCAGTAAAATTAAAGGCAAATACAAAAAGTATTGTAGAATTTAATTTCTTAGTATTTTTAACAGAGAAGAATTTTACACTTTTAAATGAACAATATCAATTCAGCAATACAAAGATCTAGATTCTTTGTAACAAATCTAATTTAATTTCCTGGTGAATTAACCTTTTACTAAAAATTTTACAAATACTTGTACATAAGAAATGAATTAAGAATAATATAAAAAAATTGACTTCATTATAATAAGCAAATTAAGTCAATCTGGTCAAGTAAATCTGGGACCACATTTTCCTTCCTATAAAACAAAATTGGACCAATACTTTTAATCAACTGCGAAGCAAATGACACACAATTTAAAAATTTCTGCATTTATTTAAAATGAAATGCATGGGGGTTTGTTGCTCCATGATCATTTTCCTTCAACGAGGGCTTGATTGGGAATAGTTAGCAGTTGATTTCAAATCATTACAAACATTTATGGCAGAAAATGAAGCAATGAGCTATTAAAAAAAACAGCACTAACCATTCAAAACAAAAATACTTAGATTATGGGGTCAATGAAATAAA
Source organism: Latrodectus elegans (assembly GCA_030067965.1). Classification (NCBI taxonomy): domain Eukaryota; kingdom Metazoa; phylum Arthropoda; class Arachnida; order Araneae; family Theridiidae; genus Latrodectus; species Latrodectus elegans. Next base: position 42,448,196 of record CM057817.1, on the reverse strand, counting down.
CGGCAACATTTAGTTCACATTATTTAGGGACATTTAGTTCACATTATTTAGGGACATTTAGCTCACATTATTTAATATCACAAAACCATGACACTAATTTTAAACATTTATTATATTTTGAATAGAATTTTTGCTGGAATCAATAACACCATCACATTTTTGTTCAATAACAAGTAACCAAAAATACAAATAAATCATACTGTAATAATTTTACCAAACTGATAATATAGAATAATTTGAAAAAGTCTAAATGTAATCACCAGTAGCATTAAGTGCATTTCATGATTAATAAAGAGACAAAAATAATATAGACACACATTAAGTCAAACATTAAATTCTACACTTATATATTTTTAAACTGAATGTGCAATTACTTTTTTAATGAAATATCACCTTTCACAACCTAAATATGTTATTTTTTTATCAATACACAATAGAAACATTCATTTCAACTGAATTCTATGCAAACAGCTTTTCCAAATAGAATAAATTAACATACGCAACATCACTTCACACTGGTAGAATCCTAGTACTTTATGATCACTTTCATCAACTTATGTGTAGAAAATTATCTACATCACACGTTGAAAATCACTGAAGACAAGTTTAACTGAGAATCTTAAGTTTTTATAACACTTTCATTTATATTTCTTTCAGCAACATAATCATCTTGTAAAATTTCAAAAATATAATCATTGAGGGCAAAAAGTCAAAAGATTGATATTTTTAATATCTAAGCAACTATATATTACAAGATGGAAAAAACTGACATTTAATCATGCAAAAATAATATATTTTAAATCGATACCAATGAAAATAGACAAACCTGTATTTACTTTCAGAAGAAAATCAATCATATAATGAAATTTGGCAAGATAATAACAATCTGCAAAACAAAATATTAAGATTAGGCTCAAATTTTAAAATAAGTTTATAACTTGTTTTTTCTCTATTAATTATTTTTAAATATTACAGTAAATTAGTGATGTTCACAGATTTATGTGAATTCTAAACTACAATTAATACCTAAAACCATGGTGGGTGAAAGTTTTGTCAAATGCATGTCTTACAGGGAAAAAGTAAAAAATGAAAAGTTTGTGTAATTTTACCAACACATGGAAAAACCAAACTTATATTTTAAAATCAAATGAATACAATAATAATTAAAATTGCATAACACACACAAAAACCTTTTTAAAATATTAGTTTTAATAATTACATTTAAATATAATGCAATCAATAAAATATTCATGAAGTTTCTAAATTTAATATTTTAAACAGAATGATATAAATTTTATTATTTTAAAAATCTACAATAAATATTATAATTATATATAACTTTAAAATCAAAACAGATAGTTTTTTAACTACTTCTAATGTTTCTCTTTTATATTTAATTTACTTTATTCAAAATCATGTTATAACTTCTACTAATTATCTTTGTTGTCAATTTTGTCACTTTAAATTTCAGTTGATAAGACAAATTTTAATTCATTTGATTTCAAATCATTAAAAGTTAAGTGAAACTTATGGCAAATTTAACTAGGCCATTATGTTGCAGTTGCTCGAGTTTGAAAACACATTGTAGACCCTTAGAGATAAATTCAGTAAGGAGGAATATAGTAATATCCCTATAGAACAGATATAAATCAAGCTTTATTTTAACGAGTTATTACGTCATTTATAAAGTCAAGGGATTTAAAGACTAGGATTGAAAATATGATTTACATATTTTCCATTACCTGATCCTATTTCTTTCTCAATTTATAACCAATTTCCATTTATTGTAATAAAGCATGATAACACACTTTTTTCCTTTTCAAATGTTTTGCAAAAATTTTAAGTAATCAAACTAAAATTTAACTACAAATGTAAAAGATTGATAAAATATTGGATAAGTTAACAAAAAATTAAAGAAATGAAATAAACAAGCTTGATTTTTATATTCTTCTTAACGTTGGGTTTGTATGTCATTGGGCACCTCTGCTTTTATCAGCATTTTGTACTGTTAATTCCAAACCCAATATTTCCAAGTTCTAGTTGCTCAGTCACCCACTTTATTAATAAAGTCCGATAACCCTTTAATGGAGTCCAGGTGTAACTCGTGCATAGATGATGTCGAAAGAAGTTAATCTAGAGAGGGCAAGGGCCTCACATTCGTAAATGATTTTTACATTGCTTTTCAATAATTTTTACAGAAAAAAAAATTGAATATTTTTTTTCTGTAATTCCCAAATATAACTATTCTTATAAAAACACATATTTATTAAACTCTGTAGTGGAAATCTAACAGTGTTCACCTAAATTACTTAAAAAAAAAAAGAAAATACGGAGTAAAAGAGTAGTAAGTGAAAGATAAAAACAATTTCAGGTTTCAGGGTCATTTAATACCACACTTTAATTATAAAAGGTTTTTTTCCTTGCCAGAGTTTAATCTTTTAACCTAACATAAAAAAATTTAATTTGCCGGCCGTTTTACTTTTAATGGTATTATATGTTCTGAATATAATCAGTTCCACAGATTTTGATTATCAATACTGTTTTACATATATAAAATAAACTCTTCTACATATGAGGAACAATTTTTAGTTTGATTATAAAAGATAAACCTTGTTACAATGTAATACTGATTACTCTTATTTGAATGCAGCATTAAATAACAGTAATTACTTCTTAAACAGAATGATGTTTCAGTCAGAAATTGCAAAATTAAATACTTAATAGTTCATTTTCTTCAATAAAATAATTATATTGTTTAATTTCAACATTTTATAGATACAATCTAAAAAGTGAATGGTAATAAAAGCTAACAAAAATATATTTCATGAGAGAGAGCCACGGAGAGCTTAGGCATTCACTTTGGCGAGACTTATTCAAAATATACAAAATTTTACAGACAATGAAAAGTATTTTCAACATATTACTATCCTGATAATAATGCTCGACATGCTTTTTTTTTGGCACAAGAGCTATATCTGTTAGGACCTAGTTTAAAGTAGATTTCACATTACTAAAAATATTCACACCTGAAGTAAAACATGTAATTGTATCATGAACCAAAGTACAGCATTCACTTCCACTGTTAGCTATTACAACATATTATTTTTTAAATTTTATTACTGTAAATATAAAATAAAAAAACAAAACTGAAGTAAAGATTGTTTTACTATGACATTTTACTATCAAAACAAGATTTAAAGTGTAACACTGAATTAAATTGCACACACTAAAATATTTGATTATGAAAACAATCATCATTAAGATTGAATTTGTATTCATCAATGATAATTTATAAGATATCTTACATATTCCTTAGCAGACAAAAACATCAGAATTATTTTCATATTTAAAAATTCCTAGAGATAATAAACTTTTTAATGCAAAAGAATAAAAATAAGATATTACACTTTTATAAGTTTTTACATATTGAAGTTCAGTTAAAACTGTATATTAGGCTATTGACAAAAATATACAAATCAAATATCATCTGCAACGGCAAATTTACTTTAATAAGTGACAAAAGGGAATTATAAGAGTTTGAAATACTTATAAAACTAATTAGTTAAAAAGATCTCTATCCAGCATATTTTATAAAACAAACTCGATATAATATAGAAATAATTTGATACAAACACATATTTAGCAAAGTTATTCAACAATAACAAGTGTTAAACTTCATATTCAAACATTTTCCTTTCATGAATTCTTTTTCACGAATGCATATAAATCAACATTAGTAGTGAGATACAATGAAATATTTTATACATTCACATAATATTTAGAAAGCATTATTAAGAAGGAATATGACAAAGTTTGAATTTACAATAGAATATTCAATCAAATCCTTTTCGAATAGCTATCAAATAACAAAACTGTTAAAATTTGAATATAAAAAATACTTTACAGCTCATAAAATATTGTAAAATTATTTAATCTTGATTAAATTTTATTTCTACAACAGTAAAATTATCTGTTAATAAAAAAAAGATTAGGGCTACAAAGACAAAATCTGAAAATATATCACACTTATTTGGAATAATTTATTTACAGCAATATAAATGTGATCAGCAAACACTAAAATATAATTCTGTTATAATACAATAACTGAAAAAAGAATTGATAATAATTATTTCATGGCTAGATCAAATTTCACATAATTTAGAATACTAAAATTTTACCAAAATCAGTGTCACATATTACACGTTTCACAATAATCGGAAAAAGAATTTTAAAATAATTCCGTTAGGTTTAACATTTCTTTGACTTTTAACTGGAATAAATAGTAAACAATAATTGGAATCAACAGAAATAACCACAAAAGATATGATTAAATCTCACAAATACTTAAAATAATTTCATAAGAAAATTTACGATTCGAACACAATTTCCGTTACAATAAGAACACAGATATACTATAATCATATGCAATCCAAGTTGTTCTGAAAGAATTCCTATGCCACATTTTCGAATTCCAGGTATTTTACTATTCTAATAAATAAATTTGTATCATAATTCCTTTGATTTGAGTGCTAATGATACAAGATATAATTTTCTAAAGACTAAATAGAACCATATGCTATATTATTTTATATTTTCAGAGACGCCGGTTACGAAACCGTTATTCCTAACAAGGCATCAGAAAGGTTAAATTGTTTTCAAAATTCCCAATTTCTAAATTAAAACTCATTGTATACAAAGTTAATTAAACAGGCAACAGAATTTTACGCAAGCTAATAGAACATCATAGACAGCCATTGCAGAAGTTCGGAGTTGTTAAACAACACAGAAACCAGAAGCGAAATGGAAGCCATTTTCTTTGTCAGAGTGCGAGAACACATCAGAATACGTATAATTGAAACAAAGAAATATATTTACTTAATAAGGCAATCAGTATAATTAAAAAGTGTCTAAGGTGTTTTAAATAACAATAATAAACAATAAGAACAGTTATTTAACAAATATTTACATACCTGAATCGCATTAGAGAAATAGCGTCAACTCTAACAAACTCACACCGCATCGAATGCTTTGAAACATGTTGCCACAAAATTCACATAAATATTATTCAAAAGAAATTTTTGACAGCTTCAGTGTATTAAGTGATTCAAATTGATTGGAACAATTTCTAACTCAAATCATACTAGTAAAAAAAAATTATTTTTAACTTTTATTTTTTTACATATGGTGAGAAATTGAAAAATACTCTAATTAATGGCGTGACATATAATCGTAAAAGATTTCTGAAAATATTTTTTTATAATTTAATTCGTATATCAACAATTCTCAATTTTAGTCAATATGTGTTTGTTGTTGATTTTGTTAGAGACTTGAGACATTAAAAAGACAATGGAAAATATTTTGGTAGTTTTTATAAATATAAATAAGCAATATTTGTGTGTATCACTATCTATAGTTAAACTTTTACAGACTAGAATTCCTAATAATGAAATGGGAGTGATTATTAGATAAGAAGTAAAATAATGGTAAATATTTTTACCTTTCTAGAAGCTATTTATGCATGGGGAAAGAAGCTAAGTTGAAGGTTATTGTGCACATTCAAAATAATCATAACGAATGCATTTTAATAGAATTTTTCATAGATAGTTGATAGTATTCACCAGTCTGACGATGAGTAATCACCCACAGTATGTATACTACGGGTGATTGCTCATCGTGCATAATAAAGGAAGCATAATAAATTAATGTTTTATGTATATTAAATGTTTTAATTCAGCTGAATATGGTTGATCTGAAAAGATCTTTATTGATACGCCGCATCTTTCTGTAGGTGTGGCATGATGGTTTATAGCGGAAGGAACCCGTTGAAATGTTGACTACCTCATTTTATCATGGCTTTAAAATTACGTGATGGTTGGCTATGTTAAACAGTAAAACCGTTTCCGTTGAAAAAATATATATGCTAAAAAAACTAATCGTTATCTTTGGTGCTTTTATTTTCGCAAATTTATTTGAATCTCAAAACCTGCTATGATGTTATTGTGTGTATGTAATTTAGAATCTTTTTACTTATTCCACAAAGAAATAGTTGGTTTCGAAGCTAGATTTACTTTTTTGTATTATTGTTTTTCTTCTGCTTATATATATTATTTTATATTAAAAGCTTATATATTAAGTAAAGAATGTCTAAGAAAAAGCTTATTTCTTAAAATTAAAGCTAGTTTTATATAATGGCTTTTAATTATATAAAACATGGATACATAATATATTCTCAGTAGTAAAATCAGTAAATAACACATTTTAATTTTTATTTGTGTTATCATACTAATAAAAACTGCACTGCATTTATAATCATATTTCTACGTATTGAGCTTTTATGGGGAATTATTTTATTTGTGTAATTAAATATGTATATATTATATGAAAATTTTGTTTCTATTTCTTTAAATTGCTGTTTCAATATATTTTATAAACATTTGATTTGTTTTCATTGATGTTGGCTTGAACTCATTTGCTTGCTCTTTATTTCATTAATACAAATTTGGGAAAACATTTTATATATTATAATATTTTGCCAAAATTTAAAAGTTGCACTTGTTAAAATAAAGGCTAAACTGAGTATTACGGTCTCACCTAGCGGAGCGCGAAATCTCGCCAATGTTCAATGTCCCGGGCCGCGAAAAGTCGCCAGATCTAGTTCTTGTTTACATCACCAAGTTTAATCGCCAAAAGTGATTAGACGCCAAATATTTCACCATGAATGTTTCACCGGAATTTCATGGTGTCTCCCCATAATGTCTTGGAGGATGCCATCCGTCACTTGTCACCATAATTTCTTGGAAAAACAGCTAAAGTTAAGTTTTATGTAATATTGATTTGTATGAATCTATTTAAAAGACGAATACTATTTTAATGTAATGTTACGCTTAGCAATTTTAATTGAACGCTTGTAATGATTGTTATATATGTTTTCTCATTGTAGTAAATTTAATTTGGGAGGACCTCCCTCCGTTTATGCAAATATCCTCGTTTCACAAGTTTTCATTACAGTTTCACCTCCCGCCGTTTTCCAGTCAAATATCTCTCCCATTGGCGCATTTTACGGGTTGCCAATCAATTTTGACAACGGCTATCTCATGCACTTGGCGAAAAAATTTTCGCCAAAGTGAGACCGTAATACTCACTTTTACCGAAATAAGTTTTACAATATACTATTTAAACTTTTATGTCACATTTTATTTTGTAAACTAGCTAAACATAAACATTAAATTCATTATTTTAGTAATAAGAAAACTACATGGAAATCCTAAAAAAATGAGCATTATACTTTTAGCCAAAATTATCATTAAGTTCATTAGTTGATAGCTCCTAATTTGTCATTTTGTGATGTAAAAGCGGAGAAATAATTGTTGAAACTGAAGTTTTGCTTAATGAAACGCAAATTAGTTATCAAAGTAACAGCTATCTCTTTGGTATACTATTTTCTATTGTTGACAAATATTCACATTTACTAATATTTTTTCCTGGTCAAAAGAATGTTACATGTCTTTTATCACACATGTTAATCAATGTGATATGTATCTCATTCTTTTCATTTTTGGACTTTCTTTTTCAGTAATTTTTCCTTACCAAAGAAACACATGAAACAAAATTACAAAAAAAGTCAAAGATTCAAATGTATCAAGCTACCGAAACCAGATGTAACTCAGCTAAGATATAAATAGTACTTGGCATGCACTGTAAGTGAATAATGTTTTGGATTACACAGAAAGTTCCATTTATTTATGAAGTTTACTTCTTTTAAAACTTTTTAATGAGTTAATTACTTTTATTAGATTAGAAGAATTCAACACAAGTATATAAGTAACTGATAACCTTAAATATATTATAAATGCACCATTTTTTTATATTTAAAAATAAATCAATGAGTTTTATTTGTAGAAAACAGTTTCAAACACCTGTTAATAATAGTTTAAATATTAAACAGGCAAGTTGAGTCAAGGATTTTAATTATAATTTTATTGCATATGGCAGGGTTGGCCAACCTGGGGCTCGCGAGCCACATGCAGCTCTCTGAAGAATTATTTATGACTTCCAATAAATATACCCATGTTCCGTTTTCATCTTTGTGTTATTATTAAAATTTTTTATCTGTATGTGTTTCAAAATGTCTTAAATTACTGAGAAAAAATATGAAAGACTAAGTGCACTATTGTAGCAAATTTCATTTCCATCCTAGTTAAGAGTGATATGACTCATCAAAAGCTATGAGAACATACAGAAATAATGGCATAATCATCCATAATCGACCAACTCCAAGTTGATTTTAAATTTGTAAGCTTTCATTGAAACATACAGTTGACATGCTCTGGAGAAAACAATGTATTAACTCTTGTTACAGATTACTGATGTAATTTAACTTAATTAAACTTAACTATAGCATTGTAAATAATTCAGCCCAGGCAAAACTGTAAAAAATTGGTCTTATTGGGATTTTAAGAGATGATTCACAAATTTCACAATTCGTGCTGATTCACTGCTTAATTCAGTAACAACTTCTCACTACAAAATATTTAAAATATCCTATTCTTTTGAAAACAGTGTTATTTATTGTAAATTATATTTGCACCAATGTAAAAAAAACCATTGACAATTCAAAAATTTCTTTGTATAATTAAAGGACGAAAAACTTGCAATGGACACTAATTTCTTTTGCATTGTTATATGATTTCTAGTTACAATGTATTAAATCAATTTGTAGATTTATTTGATCCGATAACTGCATTTCTAAAAAATGGAAATAGCCTATTTAGAATTAGGGTATGACAAGTAGTTACAAGACTTGTCATACCCTAATTCTTAATAGGTTACTAGACAAGTAGTTACAAGATTTGAAGATGCTGAATTTACAATTGCAAAGAAAAGATCAAATAATATCCTCTCACAACGTGTATTTCATTTTAAACTAAATTAAAAATAAAACATTTTGCCATTTTTTACAAATTAAGAATAAAATTGTACCAATATTAAACAAGGAAAATACTACGAGTTTATAAAAAAGCTAAAAGGAATATTGACAAAATACCAAAATAGATTTCAAGACTTGAAATATTTAAAATAATCTCTTGATTTTTTTTCTGAATCCATTTGAAATGTATCTAATTTAAGGTGAGTTTTCCCATTTTCAATGTAGTTATGACCTGAAAAGCATCTGAAGAGTTAGAATTAATAGAAATGCACGAAGATCAAGCTCTAAATTTGAAATATAAGTTGATGCTGATTACTGAATTTTAGAAATTTGTATCAGAATTCAATTATCCTGAATTAAAAAAGGCCGCTTGTTGAATTATTTCAATATCTGGAACGACATACTTATGTGAATCATTTTATTCCTCTTTTTAATTCATAAAATGCAAAAACTGATCAGTATTAACAAATGAACATTGCAAATAATTGCTGAGAAATGCTGTCACCAATTAATCATCTAATTTTAAAGAATTATCAACAGAAGTAAAATAAATATTTAATTTTTTAATATTTAAAATTCAGTACACATATTTTGTACTTTTACTTATATATTTTCAATAAATATAATTTCTGTAAAAAGTTTTTAATACCTTTTTTTGCATACCTTTTAAATTCATATTTAATAGTAGCATGCAAAAACTTGCAAATTTTGAAAAATGGCTCAGACTATCAAGGAGCTTGGCCACCCTTGGCATATGGTATCAAATGCCACTTTTCTCACTCACATAAATATCTCCTTTTATCACTGTAAAGTTTTGCCTGATTCAAATAGTAAAGGTTTTCAGATAGTGAGTGTTTATTAAAATGTGTTTTAGTCTGCTCACCTGCCAAAGAATGTAAACCAAAAATGCAATGTAAACAAAATCCAAAAATTGAATGCAAATATGCATTACATGTATTTACAAAATCAATTTATTTAAATCCAATTATACTATGAAAATATGCATTGATTGGCACTATTAAATTTTAGAATAAACTTTTAATCTATTTTTAATATAAATAATTTGTTTTTAAAGTTTATAATATATCAGAGATGGGCAGACTTTTTCGGTTGCGGGCCATACTTAAAAAAAAATAAAGGATGGCAGGCCAAGATAAATTTTTCTAAAATTTTAAAAACAATATACAAGTTTTACAATTTAAATATGTTAATGAGATAAGTGAAATTGTCATTTCTCTAGTGAAAGTTCGTTATATTGAGGTTCGAAGTGAATGTACTGATTCTAAGGAACGTTTCTTATGTGAGTCTATTTCCGAGATGATTTTTTCTAAAGCTCATAGTTGAAAATACTTGTTTACATGTGTAAAATGAAGCAAACATAGCACTGATTTTCTGGGCCAGGTGGAGCTTAAAATCCGCTGTCTTCTACATGTGAGACCTAAATTACCTATATTGGATTCTCATATGTTTGCTCCTCCAGAAAGAGATGACGCTTGTTGCTCTCAGTTTGCCTAGTTTATAACTAACAAAGAACATTCACTGTCTACGCTTGCTATTTCCATTGATTTATGCTTTGTGTAAGAAGTAAAAACATTACCAGTCCTTTGAAAAAGAAATATATATGAAATTAAAACATTGTAGAAAAGGCGATGGATATATAATATATAAATCATATTCTCTTTTAATTTCTGTTGGAATGGCAAATTAAAATTCAACTCGCTGGCCGCATAAAACCCTCCGGCGGGCTGTAGTTTTGCCATCCCTGTATTATATAATAATTAAAAAGTTAATACAGTAGATGCTTATTTTTATGAATCTCTAATTTATGAATATTCTCGACTTTACAAACTAGTTGTTGGCCCTTTATATGGTTCCATAGATGCAATGATAATTTTAATTCAAATTTATGAACTAAAGTTTTGTTTGGAAGATCTTTTTTTTTTCTTTTTGCGAATTTATTTTCATGTTTCTTTTTACCTTGTGCCACAAAAATCGACCAACTTTATTATTTTTGTTTACATTTATCTTTTACACCTGTATTTTACAATTTTTATATTTTATGGTTGAGAAACTTGGAAGAACATTTTCATTGGACAATTATAAACCCTTCAGGATAATAAACTGATTTATTGATGTTAAACTCAGATATTTTTAAGGCAATCATTTGGAAATTCTCTCACCTAATCTATATCCTTGTCTTATAGCTTTTCCATCAGTATAATCAACAGCTTCAAATACAAATTTTGTAAGACATTTTTCCAATGAATGGAATCACTTTATAAAAGGGACACTGTAGATGCAATGTACTTGTCAATATTCTTGAAATAATGTTGCAGAAAAAAAATGATATATAGGTTATTTTGACATGCAGGTTTTTTACCACATTAACTGAAAAAGACCAGGTTTTACCTGAGGACTTGAATAAAGAGCAGTTACTCATTTATGAACTACATGAATTTATCAATTATTTCTAATTTACTAAACACATACAGGTACTTGAGATCCAGCTCAAAAAGTGAAAAATTCCTAATTTATAGAAAAAAGTATTGCAATAATGTTCACAAAAAATAAACACATTACTGCAAATAAAATAAAAATTAACGATTCAACCATACTTTGTCTAATTTCCAACTTTTAAATGTTTAAAGCGTTACATTTCTTAAAAGGTTAATCACCTAAGTAACATTGAAAAGAAATTTAAGCAGTAAATGATGTGAACAAAAAGTCATGCAACAGCATTATATTCAATATTAAATTATAAAACAAATCTTTCTTTGAATAATGAAATGCACATTTGCAAAATAAACCTTGGGCCTCATCTGTCATTAGTACAACAGTAAAATAAAATGCTTAGAAACTTCAAAACAAAATTATCTGACAGTCTATAAAAGCACCGTTTTTCATTAGAAATGAATTAAAATTATTCACCTTTAAAAACTATTTTTCAGACATTATATATAACATGTATAAAAATCTAGAAAAATTAATGAATCAAAAATTTTCCTTGCTATAATGACCTTAGCACCCACAACAGATGTTGCTCTTGTTCACTACTTCGATTCTACTCTAAGTTTCCTTACCAGCCTTCATAAAAAATATTTATTAGTATAATTTGTGTTTTTAAAATATAATTTAAAAAAGATTTTATATATATATATATATATATATATATACATACATACATACGAGGGTTACACTGAAATTTTTGAGATAGGTGCAGACGAGAATTTACAAAATAAAAATAATGTTTTCATTTTAAAATACAAAGTATTTTGACACAAAAGATGATTTTTTACTGACTTATTTTAACTTGTTTAGCCTAGAATAAATTTTAAATAGAGTTGACATTAGAACATTTTCGCTCTATGATTTCCTACGATTTTAAAGCAGGATTAAATCAAGAAGAATGCGTTCAACGATTGCAATTAGCATTTGGTGATGAATCTCCAGCTTGTGCTACTGTATTCAGATGGCTTAGAGAATTTAGAAGAGGTCGCAATTTTATCCAGGATGAAGAACACACAGAAAGGCCGCTGTCATCATTAATCCCGGATAATGTGTCTGCCATACGAAAAATGTTAATGGATGATAATTACTGTACCTATCAAATGATGCAGTAGGATCTTAACATTGGATCTGCAGCCATACACAAAATCATTCATTAAGAATTACATATGTAAAAAAGTAGTTTGCTGTTGGCTTCCCCATAATCCAACTGAGCACCAAAAAGAGGAGCATATCAGGAAAGCAAAGGATGGGTCTATGAAGATGATCCCTTGCCTACAATGGTGAAAAAGCAAAACACTGAAAAAAGTGATGTATGCCAATTTCTTCAGAAGTATGGGAATATGTCAAAGCCATCAAGTTGGAAGGACAAAAGACAGTAACAGCAAACTGGTATACCGCTAAATGTCTTCCAGAAATTCTACAAGAACTGAATATTAGGGGACTAATGCTTCACAATGACAATGCATATTCACATACAACCTGATTAACAGTTGAGTTTCTTAAACAAAAACAAATTAAAGTGATCGAACATCCGCCATAATCACCTGATCTTGCTATGTGCAAATTTTGGTTATTTTTTAATCTAAAAAAAAGAACTTACGTTATTTAATCTGTGGAAAATTCATCTACAAAAGTGCATTGATGCTGGAGGAGACTATTTTGAACACACCTAAAATTTTCTAAGTATAACTTTAAAAACCTAGTTGTATCTCAAAAATTTTAGAGTGACCCTCGTATGCACTCAGACAGACATATATATATATATATATAAGATGAGCTGTCTCTACTATATATATATTTCAAAATAAAATAAATGTATTTAATCAGAAATAATATCTGTATCTTTGTATATATTTCAGTTTGTAAAAAAGTTTGTGTCTTATCTAACTTCTATTTACTCTCATCCTGTTAGAGCAGGAGAAGGATGGATTTATTGTAATGTATGTTGTATTTTTGTATGTTTGTGTGTGTATATATATACAAACACACATACAAAATATTTGTATATATGTGTTTCGTATTGCTTATATTTATATAATTAAAATTTTTGTAAACTATTTGAATTAAATTAAGTCTATTTTCAACTTAATTTAAGTATTTTAACTTAAAAATATATGTAATATTTTCACATCTTAAATTCAATAAGCCCCTTCCCTTAAATTTTCTAATATTTGATGCCAATCAGAGTTGAGCTATAGTTTAACAACCTACTCCAACTAAATCACTGAGGGTTGAGGAGAAAAAATAGATTCAGGAACCTCAGAAAAAACTGCCTGCTGGCAACCACTTCATTTCTGAACTTTGATTAAGAAACCCACTGCTGCTGGAAATTTAATTTCAAGACTCAATTCAGTTTGGGCTCGTGTAATTTATATGTAAAAATTATTGGATGGTTAAATGATTTAGAACATTACGAATAAGAATAACAAACAACATTCAAATATCAAACAATTAAAAAAATGATGTAATGCTATGAGCATCCACAAAATTAGCAGAGGAATGGCAAACAAGATTGAAGTATTTTTTGAGAAAAACTGTAGTTAAACTGCTTTGCTATCGAAAATGGAAAAATGTGTTATTAAAAATGTAGTTTTGAAACAGAAAATATAAGTGATTACTTTGTATATTTTTCTCTTAAATATAAGTCATCAATGAAATGAAATTTATTGTTGTTTTTCAGTATGAATTTTGTTTTGCTTATATTTTTCATATAGTACATACTATAAATAGTTTTTTATTATTATTTAATTTATAAAGAGAATAGTTTATTAAAAAAATTTTTAAACCTTACACTTGTTTTTCTATTTTACAAATTATTTTACTAGTTTCTACATGTTCTTAAACCTGATCATCTTCTGTAATGTATTTTTATAGATAACTTTATAAAAAGTTATCACATACCTAAGACCTTACAATTTAAAGAGTGATTTTAATTTTAGGTTGAGGTAAGCATTTCATACTAATTTTATCCCACATGACAGATATCTCAGTTATTAAAAATTGTTTTTAATCATTCAAATATTTATCACGTTTTCCTAGTCACTGTGATGCCTTCATAGTTATTTTCTGAAGATTTTTTTCAATACTTTGAATATGTTAAGTAAAATAAGTTCTGTTGTATAATATAATATGTATGGTCATATTTAGAGTGTTCACTTCTAATAATGATGGCTTTTGAGAAGCTTGTAAAATATTAATATATATGGAATTTTTATAGTTGAATAATTTAAACCTTCTCAAAAATTTTCTGAACATCTGTAGTCTGAGGCAGGCAGCAAACCTATGCACTGTGTTGCTTGTGGATGATGTTTTACTGGTGTGTGTTTTGTGAATCCCTTGTATCTGTTATACCAGCCAAACACAAAACAATCACATCATTATTAATGTTACCCTAAATATTAACCAATGGAAGTTTATGTACAGTTTAACTTTCATTATTATTTTATTGCGTATTTGTTTATGTTTTCATATTGGAAAAATAATCTTGCCCAAAATGCCAAGAAATATTGCATGTAATGCTTTGATTTTAATATCAGCAGCAAATATTATTCTGAAGTGTTTGGAAGAGAAAAAAAAAAAAGAAAGAGAAAAAATTTAAATAACCTAAAGCTTATTTCAATTGCTCATGCAACTTATTTCAAACAAAATTAACAGTATTTCTTTGAAATGAATTTTTAATACAAATAATAAACTAAATTGTGAAATCATTTTATAAAAAAATTTTTTTACTACAAATATGTGTGCATTTGTATTATATTAAAAATCTTGATTAAATAAATAATTACATTTCATTTCAGAGTCAGTTTCATAATATTTAAATAAAAAATACAAATAAATTTATGTACCATATTAAAGTTCATGTATTTAATGCATTCATAAAGTAATAAATATAACAATAGTATTGAAATTAAAGTTTCTGCAGAGCTTTAATTGCAGTTTAAATTAAAAACGTTTTATACAGTTAATTTTTATTTAAAACTAAAAATATTCAAAATACTTTTTGAATTTTAAAAAGCAATTTCAATAAACAGGATTTAAATAAAATAGTTTTTAAAAATATCTTGTGAAATTTTATCAGAGAATTGTTTTTTGAAATTATTAGTAATTATTCAATTAAGACCTTTATATCATTGATTTTTTAAATTTTTATTAAAATAATTATCATAACAGAGTCCCACAAGCATCTGTTATCAATTGAAAAATATATAATCAAATAAATAAATATGTATTCTAAAACATATTGACCAATTAAATTTAAATAGTTTTTAAATATTCAATGATAAATTCTTCGATTTCTACATAAAATTTGAATTCCATGCTCTAATACAAATAGTGTGTATCAAATAAATATACACTTGTTGCACGGTTGTGGATGAAAAATATTAAACATGCTGAATATTCCATTTGATGGAAAGCTGCACCTCAATTTGGTCATATGTGACATCATTTTGTGGATCGCTTATGTATAGCTGGTAGTCATCCACTGTGTCTGGATGACGGTGACCAGGTTTGCTGCCTGCCTGAGGGATATCTTGTTTACTGTTAAAAAAGGTAAGTTTGAATGTGATTGGGAATAGAAGTAATCAAAATGGAAAATATTATATATTACACAAAATAAGTAATAAATCCTTGCAAAAAAAAAAAAAAAAAAAAAAAAAAAAATCAAGTAAATTGATATTTTTAGCCATTTATTAATAAAGCTTCATTTAATATGACTATAAATTTATTGCTAGTGTTACCTTAATATTTTACTCTTGATAAAAGAAAACTTGAGAATATAAGTGAGAAATTAATTACAACTTTGTTGTAATTTAAAATTTTGTTAAAAGTATTTTATGTATTGATTTATTATTTTTATTTAAAAACAATTTTTAGATATAATTAAGAATTTACTCCATTAATGCCTGAATGATTTTTTACTGCTTTTAATTATAATTGTTTATTTTAGAATATATTATATGAATTTTATTTTTTCTATTTTCTTTTCCTGAACAATCCAGAATTACATTGGAGTGAAAGTCCATGGAACTGTGCAGATTTGACATGATTTCCAATAATTGTGCCAATTACTGAACAGTTATCTCTCCAATCTATGTCACTATGTTCAATATCTTTTTACTGAAACCAATCATGCTCTAATTTCAACTTTGCTGTCCCACGCTATTTTAAATTTCAAATTTTTAAAATTTTGAATATTTCATTATAATTACTTACTACAGAAGTATTAAATTATAATAACTAGAAACTTATTTCCCAAAGATCTCATAAAAAAACAAATATAAACAAAGTATCACAGCCTACAACGTTTGACACAAGGTCAATGAAGCTAAATTTCTAACGTAAACAAAGTGCATTTTTATTAAAACTCAGATTTTAATGAACTGGGCAGTGGCCCCCACCTTAAAAAAACTGTAGTGTAACATTATGTATTACAGAGACAATGGAGCTATAAAGCTAAATCTTTAATGTAAATATAGTGCATTTTTGTATAAACTCGAATTTTAATTAGCCAGGCAATGGCATTTACCTTAAAAAAATCTCAGTTGAGCAATCTATCCCCAATTTAATCCTGGTAATGAAAATAAATCTAAAATGTAAACAAACATTTTTATAAAAATTAGGCTTTCAAATAAATCAACATTACTTTATACTATATAAATCTAAATACCAATATATGGAATTTTTATGAACAATGCTTAATATGTAACATAAAATAACTCATCTATTCATTGCTTGCAGAATCATCAGTATTAGTGTGCCATATTGTTCTCGGAATGAATATATGACCATAAGTTTTCCGTGCGGAAAATATTAACTCAAAATGATAACAGCATTCTGAAAATTAATTTATTTTATAAACTTTCAAGATAAATTTTATATAACAAACTTAAAACAAATACTTAACACAAAAAAAAATTAAAACATAAACATTTAATCTGTCACTTCAATTGCTCAACAAATTATTAATTAAATATATCTAGTGTTACTAGCAGACAAAGCACATTATGCACATGTACATGATCTCATTATGTCATACAAACTCTTTCTGACTCGTTAAACCCGTTTGGCAGATTTTATCGACTATGCTGAATGTTAGTTTTCAAACTTACATTTTGAGAATTTTGAATATTCTTCTAAGAGATGTATCAATCTTAGAAAGCAGTTAAGCCGTTATTATTTGATTAATCATAACTGAATTTATGTAACATATTTTCCTGTATGTAATCCTCAAATTATGTGCTAAAAGTTTTTTAAATTTCACTTTGCGTATTATCTTCTGTCGCAGATAATCTGAAAAAACTTTCTCCAAAGCGTACAATAAAGTTTTGAAAGGAATAGTTGTTTTATATTTTAGAAAGTAAATAATAGCTCCATGGCTTGGCTGATTTATTACAGCTATAATCAGTTTTGTCCCATTATGTTCAAGAATAAATTCATTTTCTCAGAGAGATATTATAGATGTTATTGCCTAATGTCTATCATTTCACATTTTGTCTTGACCTGAACTGTTTAATTCTGAAAACATTCAAGTTCATAAAACGTCATGAACTTGAATGTCATAAGGCAAAAGAACATTAATGACAACCATGTTAATGTAAAAGGGAAAACAGGAAAGACAATGTGCTAAAGAAAAACATGTATCCATTGTGCAGTTAAAAAAATAATCAATTTCTTTTATTTAATTATTTACGAAATAAATATTTATATTTAAAATATATATAGCCTCATTATAAAAGTTATTAAAACTAATGTATTATATATATACTGAATTTACTAGAATCTTCTAGGAATTATACCTCTGGAGGATTCATGTTGTGCTTTCATCTTAGTTTGTCCCACTTTGCGATGAGGTGAATTCAAATATATGATTTTCTTTATAAACATTTTTTGTACAGTTTATTATATTTTTAATCATACTGTGTATTTTTTTAAATGTAACCTCACATTATAAGCAGTATATATTTTCGACTATACACTGCTGCTGACGGATATGAAACTTTTTTTCTTTTGCTTGGAAAAAATGTCTTTCAGATAATACGCCACTGCAAGTTATATACAGGAAAATATGATATTTAATTTTGATGTATTTCAGAAGTGATAGGGGTTCATTTGAAACGATAGTTTATGATAGTTATTGTATCATAGTCTTCATGAAAATAAAAATAAAGGTATCTTTAAAGTAATTGTTAGAAATATTCTGCATTTCTTATGAAATGTGATAAAATGCGTCATATGAAATATTTTAAAACAAAAAATGTAAAACTTATTTAAATTGTTATATTTTTACATAAATGTTTAACCAAAGAAACGTCTCCTGAATTAAAATTATAGAAGTATCTACTGAGACAATTCTTAGAAATCTTATATAGTTTTAATTTTTTGATATACATTTTTAGAATTGTCTTTCTCTTTTAAATGATGTAACTGTTTTAATAAATTAAACATACATATTATGGAATATACAAAACTTATTTTGTATATTCATTCATGTGCAATGAAATCATACACCTGTATTAATTTTATGTATGCCTTTTCACTTTGTATATTTATTTATATTTTTATTGAAATCCATTTCATATCGCACATTCATCTTTTGCTATATTTTACTAAAAAATCTATTTCACAATCTTGATTCTTTTAAAGATGTTTTGTTTCTTGAAGAGGAATTATAGAGTATGCTACTAAGACAGTTAATGTATTTTGTATTTTAGTAATTTTATATGTTTTTTATTTTAGCATCAAGCAAATACTGATGTGATGTTACTTTGCTACAGAAGAAACTAAAATTGCTTCTCTTTTGATTATCAAGTTTTGATGCAGAGTTCCATAATTGATGCAACATCTGGTCCTGCTAATTTCAAATAAAAAACAATTATATAAGTAAAACAAGTTAAGCTTTAATTATTTTACTAGTTTTAAGGATGTTAATTTATTTGATGATATATTATTCACTTTTAATTTTTTTCATGTATGTCATGGTAGCAATAAGATGCAATTTGATAAGTAATTGAAACAATCTTGGTAAAATTTGTTGGTACAAAAGGGATAAGGATTAATTTTATATTAACTTAGATTATTTTAATTATTTAATATTATGTATTTTATTGTTTGGAGTAATTCTCTTAGAAAAATATTCTAAATGTGCCTGAGAAATGCTCATACATTAGAATATTTCTAAAACCTAAATTTATTCATTAAAATTATAGTAGAATTAAATTTAATTTGTCCTTTGTATTGATTGTTCTTTTTTGAAAAAAATTTAATTATAAATACTGCTAAAGTGTTAGTGGCATTCATAGGATTTGATTGAATAAAATTTAGTTTGAAATATATGTATTTAATTTTAAAATTTTGTTTGGAATAGAATGAATATGTCTGAAAATATGCTATTAACTAATGAAAAATAAATTACAAATATTTATCATGTATGTATTAATGATAGGCTGAATAATGCTATTTATAAGGATACACTACAAGTTTTAACATATAACTATCATTATTTCAAAGTTACCAGTGCTGAAATGATATTTCTGATTGTAAGAAAGAGATTTAAGATATAAGAAACATAATTTTATACTAATTGAAATGAAATTGTGGTTAAACAAAAAACATGATAAAAATAAAAATATAACAAATATAAATATCATTTTTTAATTCTGACAGATATGTATTGTATTTTTAATGATATTGTATTTATATAAGAGTTTTGTATCATAAAGTATACATATGAATATAATTAACTTGTAATCATTTTTTTAGAAATTTTGAAATAAGTAATTTTTTTTTACTAGCTTCTTAAATTCATGTTATTCGTATGTATGAACTCATTATTTTTAAATAAAGAGTAAAATTCACCTATCAATATATTTTTCCTGATTTTTAATAAGAAAATCATAAAAATTCCACAAGTGAAAACAAATAAATAATTGAAAATATATTATTGACATTGCTTGTTGTAAACATATTACCAGCACTATCAAAATATAGTGAATAATTGAAAAGGCACTGCTAATATTCCTGACTAATTTGTTAAATATTCATTACTAACATTCCTGTGAAATATTATCATGTATAATAGAATAGTGACATTTTGATATCTGGTAGCCTTAAAATTTGAGCTATGGAATTCAAGTTAGATTTGTTCCACGGATATTGTGAGGTTTATCCCTTAAAATATTCTTTATATGTAAAGATTTCTCAAAGAATATTTTCACTGAAATTTGATAGTCAAAGTCTGTTATGGGAAACCATGTAGCTAAATTTGCAGCAACCTTGCATTCAGAGGATTGCAGTGAATTTAGTGTTAGCTTGAAAGAAAATTTCTATTGAATTATTAACATTGAGGTGGGAAGGAAAATTCAAGAAAAGTAAAAATTAGGGATGAATAAAAATCAAGTTATCAAAAATTTAATTGTAATTTGAAAAGTTATTAAATGTTTATATTAGTTAGGTGACATTGAAATAATACTTTTTAAGGGGGGAGGGGGGCGATTTTTCTTTTACTTGTATACCTTATTTAGGGCAAAGGTAATCAACTGTTTTAAATCCACTTCTCCTACTTTTGTATCTGTGTCTTAAAAAAAATTTTTAACTTCCAGTCATTTAACACATAACTTTTTCTAAAATTTAGATATTCGCTAAAAATTTAATTTTGAAACTTGCTATTTGCTGTTCTTAACCCTTCGGTTTCTAAGAAGTTTGTTCCTGAAATTCTGAAATGTTCAAAATAAGAGTTATCATCCTTGAGAATTTCCCTTATCACTTAATATTTATAAATTTACTGTAAGTTTCATCTAATAAAACATGATATGCTCATAATAGGAGGTCAGTTTCTTGTCCAAATAACAGGACATTTGAATACAGTTTAGTAAAGCTGACATTAATTATGTTAAGACTTGGCACTTATATTCCTTTAACATAATTTTTTAAAAAATGACCACTATTGTAAAATTTACTAAATATTTAACTTTTATTTTCAGAATTAATAATTATTACTTTCTTATTTTAAGGAAAAATATCTTCTGTATTGCATTTGAAAAAAATTATTTTTTTTAATGTTCTTGTTGATTTGACTGTCATGTAAAAATTGACTCTAAAGCAACTTTTTAACATGCATGCTATTTATAATAATTTTCATATAAGTATTTTAGTAACATGTATAATATGCCATCCACCAGGAAAGAAAAGGTTAGCAAACAACATGAATTTTCAACAATAAAAAACTATACCAAATACAAGTTTATACAATATTTGTTTAATACAATATATGTTGAAATAATTTAAGGTTATATTTAATATATACATTTTTCAAAAGGACATTTGAATCCGTTAAAGCAAAACAGTAAAAAAAAATTTTTTTTCATTTTTGACAAATATTTTAATATTTCCTTTTTATGTTAATTTGTCATTACTTTTTATATAATTGCAAAATTACTAATTTTTATTGAATTGGAATTTTGAATAAATATTTTCAATTTATATGAGTATGTTGTAAATAATTATTATTTCTTTTCTAGTATATTTAAAAAGTTTTGCATTTCCTTCTGATAGTTTTTTTGCAAAAGAGATCTTTCTTCTATGAACATATTTCTCTGGGATGCTGTATGGTAAAGCTGATAAGTTGTTCTTCTTAAGGTTAGTAAATTTTTTTATTTTTAGATTTGATAAACAGTAATGATATTTTTAAGTTTCATTTTCTTTTTATTCTAATTTCTTTGTTTCTACTTGAAAACTATTAAATCAGGCTTAATCATTTTTGATACAAATTATGATAAATTACTGATCTGTGATTTAATTATTTGTGAGAATTCATAATTTTAGGGATTTTAATTTAAATAAGTAATAACAGTTAAAGAAGAAAAAATCATGTTTTCACTGAAACAAGAAATAAAATTGAAAAAAAGCAATCTTGTTTAAATTTTTATCAATGACAATAAATGATATCTTTAAAGTAATTTTCATTGCATTTATAGTTATTTTCTTTTGAGAAGTGGATAAGAAATATGAATCATATAAGTATTTCTTTTAGACTTGCAAACAAGGAGAATTGTCTTTTATACACTTTATGTGCATAAATATATATATATATATAAAAAGATGATATTCGAGTAAATATGTATCCATTATAAAAATACTTTTATCATTGTAATAAGTGTGCTTCAATTACTAGAATCGAAGATGTGTCTTACAGATGTTTGAACTGAAGAATGATAGATATTGTTTTTGACATATACAAGTGCAAAGATTTGTTATTGCATACTGGCTTAACATCCAAGAACTGCCAAAAGACATTTGAATGTGTTACATTTTTATTTTCATAGAGAAATTTTCATAAATAGTCCATATTGATTTGTGGTATGTAAAGAAAAATTGAGTGAAAACCTTCCATTCCATTTGAAAGAGTGTATCCTATCTCTAAGTAATGGTGAGACCTCAATTACAAATATTGTAACATTTTTGATTGCAGTATTCATAACATTACATATTCAGTGGTATTTGAGTGAAACTATTCTTCAGATTCAATGTCAATTGGAAGATGGTATACTTCAAACTGATTGCAGGTGATGTGAAAATGTGACATAGCTTTCAAAGTTAAACTTAATAGGATAATTGATGAATTTGATTGATTGTTGTCACAGGTTTCTGATCAAATAGTGGTTCGTTTCTGTTTGATTAATAGTTCAGAGTTGTATTGAAAAGAATTATTCAGTTGTACCTTAAAATTTTCTGCTACCACTGTGCTGCCAAAATTATGTTGATAAATGAGCTTATCAATAATTGAATTATAGGTAACTGGTGATGTATTGTGAAATCAGATGCTATCCTTTCAGTTAAATGTGGGAGCTTGATGCCAGAATTCAGTTTGGAGCCTTCTTGACTTGAAACTGAATCTATTTGTTGGAAGTCTGATTTTTCATTGTTATTTTCTATTTATTTTAATTGGTATTGGTTTGCTTTACTTGTTTGTATTTTACTGTTTTTTACCGTTTGGCCCATTTTATTGCCTGTTTGGCAGATTTTATCGACTATGCTGAATGTTAGTTTTCAAACTTATATTTTGAGAATTTTGAATATTCTTTTAAAAGATGTATCAATCTTAGAAGGCAGTTATTATTTGATTTATCTTAACTGAATTTATGTAACATATTTTCCTGTATGTAATCTGCAACTTATGTGTTGAAATTTTTTTTAATTTCACTGTAGGTATTATATGCTGCCACAGATAAGCTGATAAAAACTTTCTCCAAAGCATATAATACAGTTTTATAAGGAATAGTTGTTTTATATTTTATAAAATAAATAATATCTTCATGGCTTGGCTGACTTATTACAGCTATAATCAGTTTTGTCCAATTATGTTCAAGAATAAATTCATTTTCTCAGAGATATTATAGATGTTATTGCCTAATATCTATCATTTCGTATTTTGTCTTGACCTGAGCTGTTTAATTCTGAAAACATTCAAGTTCATAAAACGTCATGTAGAAATGAAGATGTATCAGTAATTCAGCAGATTTTCTAGTAAAAGTTGTAGAGAAGGCAAAAGAAAATTGATTTAAACATAAAGATATAAATTACTGTTATTATATAATGGTTATAAATTATTGCCTGATGCTTAACATTTGCATGTATAGGCGTTTACTGTCAATCAGTATATGTTACCTATTACTGTTAATTCAAAACCAATAAAATTTCTACACATTTAAATGGAATTTTATCTCAAAGCAGAATAAAGTATTTTTAAATATTAGAACATTTTCACTCCATTTTTTTCATCATATATATTAAGAAATTGTGTTTGCTTTTTAAATACTAAAGTTATAATTATTAAGTTTGTAAAATTGCTGGGCAAGTTACTATTTTTGAAACAACTTGCTTATATATTTTACAAGTTTATTTAAACTTTTCACTCAAGAAACATATGATGGTAATAACTGGAAAATATAAAATTTGTTTTGTTAATCTTTTTTCTTTGTACAATATTTTGTTGCATCAAAAATGTATTTGTTTAATATAATTCTTAATACATTTTAAGTAAATCAAATTTACTTCTTTTTCAAAGTATAAATCTTCATAAAATTTTCTTCAATTTTTGTCTTGGTATTTGATTTTATCAATGTTAAAGTTATGCGAATATAAAATATTTTCTTTCTGTTTTTGATAAATTCACTATATTTTAAAACATTTTTTTTTTAAATTTGATATTATTATTGGATACATATACATTTTTTGGAGAGATGCTGAAATTTTGTAATGGACTTATGTTTTCAGTTTATCAGTCAATGAATTTACTATGCATCACTGTTTAATTTGATTTTGCTATTATTTAAATATATGACTTTTTGAGTTGTTTTTTTTATGTAATGAAACTAGTTTCAACAAATTCTCTTCAATTCTAGTTTCAAAATTCTAATATATTATGCAAAAAATATTTGCTTACTCTTGATGATTTTGTTTATTTTGTTTTCTGTTCATCTTCAAAGCTTTCCTTAATGTTTGAAATAAAGTTACATATGTGAAGAAATTAAGTTTAACCAAGGATTTTTTATACTATCATACCTGAATTATTTTTTTTATGGAAAACTAATTGTAATTACCATTTGTTTCCAAAGTAATGGCGATAAAACTCTTCTTTGATGGCAACCTCTGGTAGTTTCTTAACTGATTCTCCAATATGTTCATTTGGAGAAATTTATTCAAGAAGCCTGGAGACACAGTAGTAGTGCTTTGTGCTGTAAAGGCCAAGTTTTGGTCCTCAGGTTGGGAAAGGTCCATTCTATTTTTCATTCCTTCAATAGACCGATAAAAACAATACTAAGCATGCTTGGGAACTAAACACTGGGGTTTTCATGTTAGGCTGACCACCTAACTGTGACAGAACCTTAAATGGTGTGCTTTATTCCTGAGGGTCCTCAGTTCTGGAAACAGATATAGGCTCTGTAGGCCTTATCCTCCATATGGATAATCATGCCACTGAATTGAGCTTAATTCTATCTGAAGCAATGTCTCAATCTATTTGTAGAAAATATGATTTAGCCCTAGTTCTCTTAAAGCCTCAAGGATAGATAGACGTGAAATACTATGAAATGTTCTCTTACCATCTAGAAAAGTAGTCAAAGCATTTTTTTCATATCCAGAGTGCCTTTAACTGTAGAAACAAGATAATGTAAAGTTATTTATATGGGATTACCATGTTGATAGGTAAGTTGTAGGTTTTTCAAGGGACTGTTGTTTCCAAAGTATTCCTTGATATGCCTATCTGTAACTTTCTCCATTATTTAAAGGATGAATTGAAAAGAGCTTAATAGATCTGAAAGATATAGCCTGATCATAGTTATCTTTGTTAGGTTTAGGTATGAAAATTCTAGTCTTCTACCATAAGATGGAAATATATCCAAATGCAAGACTAGCCAGATCTAGTCAGAACTGGAATAAGTTTCTCAAACTTTTGGATCATAATGAGCATTTAACATCAGATCCAGAGCTTTTGAGTGATTTAAAAGAGGCAACAGCTTATCTAATAATATTGTAGTTGAAGATATCTTTACCTTATGTTTAATGATTTCTATTAACTTTTTCAAAGAACCAATGAAATTATATTAGCCATTCATTGCTAAATAAACTTCTGGAATTAGGAAAGTGGTTATCTGGTTATAATTTCCATAACCCCCTTCCAGTGTTCTATCATAGCTGCTCTCTTCCTTTAATGTTCTGAACAGTATTGGCTCATCCCTTCTGAGGAGTCTTTGAAATCTAGCTACTTTAGAGGTAGTCTCTCTTCACAAAATTTCTTTCAAGACTCTTGTTTACGTTTCCTATTGCTTTTGTAATAGTTGGTAAAAGTTTTTTTTTTGTATTTATCCCATTTATCATTTTTCTTTGCCTCTTTACTCACCTCTTTTATTAGTGTCTATTTTCCCAGGCCACATGATGAGCATTGCAGTCCATTCCAGCAAGAGTTTATTTTCTGCATGAAAATTTATCAGTTTATACAGAATAAGCTCAGTGGGTGTTTTCCCTTCATGAAGAAGTTAGGATCAGAACCATAAACGATTTCTCTGTCAACTCCCTCTATGTTGAGTCTGACTTAATACAATAAGTTATGGTATATGTACCACTGTCTATAAATTACCATACTCTATAAATTACCATACTCTATTGAGTGAATTCATTTAGTGGTAGAACTTCAATATGATTATGTAAAAAAGTACACTTCCTATCATTATTATTAAAATCCTAAATTAACTTACCTTTAGATCCTTAAAGGCCACTAATTCTGCCTCTAATAAACCAGGATTCTTGAATACTCTCTGTCTGAAATTTCCTGCTGAGGTTGATGGTTCTTGCTCCTATTGTGAGGGTTATTGGCCTGAAGAACCTTCACAGCCATAATCTAAAACATTGTTGGGAATGGAATCCTGAATCTGGTGAAGACTAATATAAAATTTATATCCTCTTATAACAAGTATAGCTGCAAAAATTCTATGTACACTAAATCAGTCCTGATGGGTCATTCTTCAAGTGAAGGATGTGTCATTCACTTGATGTCAACCCACCATTCTGTGTCTGGATTTTATTCAAAACCGCCTTAGGGTTCAGTTTGCAGCAGTCTCTAGATAACTTTGCAATGATTTTAGTGGTTTTGACAAGTTTCCTTACCTTTGGCTCACCAACAATTTCTGCCTCTGCAATGGGTTGGTGTCTTCTATAGTCTGTTCCAGCCATTTAGATTTCTCCTGATCTGCATAATTGACGATAAGAGCCCCATTTTCTAATTTACATAATGAACTGGGGATGTGACCCTTGCTCTTATCAATTTTATTGGTTATAAGGAGTTTCAGGTCAAAAGCTTATGTCTCCAATAGAGCTTTCAGGATGTCCATCCAGAAGCACAGCCATCTTGACTGCAATGACAACTTCCATGTTGGTTTCACCTTCAGGTCTCCTTCCTAGTAGTCTTTAAGATTATACTTTGTTCTATGGACTAAGAATGTCTTTTCTCACGTTTTCTCTTGGGTTTTTCACCCTAGTAACATTGGCTAGTTTTAGTTTCCAGGCCAGTTTTTTCTGTGTTTTTCTTAATCTGTATCTTAGCTAGAGAGGCATTCATGTTTCTAATAGTTTTCTTTATTTCAAATATAGAAGGACCTGAGGACATTTCTACTTCTAACACCAATGAAACCCTTTCTGACATTCAGTGGATTTATGAGTCTTTTTTATCTTGAGAAGTCAGGTTCAACACAGGTTTTATCTGTACAAGCATTGATTTTAGTTTTATGCAATTTTTCATCCATAAGACAAGAAATATAATTCTCAGGAAGTAACAAAACTCCACCTAGTATTGTCTGAATTATTGGGTTAGGCAAGATATCTAGCAGTTTGCCACAGATACCAAAAGCTCCATTAAGGCATTATAACTGCAGTGCCATTCACATTAAACATGGATTTTATAGCACCAAGGTTACATGAGTTAGTTCATGGCTTGACATGAAGCTGTTTTTCTAAAACAAGAGTAGGATATTCGATTATCCACCACATACCAACATGTATACAGGCCATGTCAGTACATATGATTAGTGGGAATGGGGAATGTAAACTGTAAAACAATTGTTATATTCCTCACCTGTGTGCTATATATCAATGAGCCTGGTTGCCATTAAAGCCCCAGAATTTGTTTTTCTTAGTTTTTGTGTTAGAACTTGTTTATATACATCTATTTAATATTTTTGTTACTCAATACTTTGAGTTCATCGTGAAAGCTATTTTTTTTATATATATACTTTATCAGAACTTATGATTTTGTGTTTCTGTCAACCTTATTATAAAAGCTCCTGTCAATCTTATAAAGATTCTATTTCAATAGTTGAAAAATTTAAAAAAGTAATTTGCCTGGAAATATGATTAAGTGATTCGTTCAAAATTTTGTAGAAATAATTCACTGAAAATTTGTAGGTATTTTTTACTCATTTTCCTTGATAACTCTTTTAACATTTATGCATATTAATTTATATTTGCTTCCAATTAACCACTGCACATGTTCAAATTTAGAGACTGTTTTTATAAAAATTAATTTTTGAAAATAAAATTTTTGTTGTAGCTACCAAGTTTCAATTGCAGTACCGAAAATATTTCTTCTCATAATAGGTATATATTTTCTATTACAGTTCATTAAAGTTAATGAATTTTTTTAATTATTTCTTTCCATTATAAATAAATATTTTTTTTAATATTTCCATTATTTCCTGCCATGTTTATGATCTTATGTTATTTATAATCGTTTATAATAGTTATATGCAACTTTAAATAAATTACATTTCTTAAATTTGTCAGTTAGATTATGATAGAAATTTGTGTAACTTTTAATCTATCATTTTAGATTATGATATATAACTTCATTGAAATAAATATGTATTTAAACAAAATGATTCCAATGATATTGTGAAGAAATTTCATGTGCATTTAATACCATATTTAATTTCTTTTATTAATTATCATTCATGTAAAAATTGTGCCATAAAGTACTATTTGTATTTTTTATTAATAATATCTTCTACAAGAAAATAGAGAAAATTATTCGTATTTCAATAAAAAATTCCTAAGATAGTAATAATTATGGATCAACAATTTACTGTGAAAGTGTGAATTCATTGCTAACACAGAAAATGTATTTAAGTATAATTGTTTAATTTTGAAATAAGAGGGAATGCTTTAAAATTTGAGACTAGATTCAATCAATCTTATACAATTCCAAAAGGTTTATCATATGTATAACTCCTTTGCAAATTGTAACTCAATCATTGTTAAAACAAAAAATGATGAATAATCAACAATAAACTTTTACCAATGTAAGAGACAAAAGTTAATATTAAAGATATAGCCTTATATATAAAGACCCTCTCCCCCCAAAAAAAACTAATATGAAATACAAATGATTTTCTTCTTTTCTAGATTTACACTTTGTTTGGGAATTTTCTTCTTCTTGTGTAAGGCTGATATTAATTTTTCCTAGTTAATAAAAACATTCATTTTTTCATTCTGGCTATTTGCATCTTTATTTACCAACTATTTTTGAAGTGCATAAGAAGTTTTAAACTTGTTAAAGTTTTGAGACACATTAAATTCTGATAGAGAAGATATCTTCACACTAAAGGATCACAGTATGATGGGAAAGTAAAAGTATCTGGCTTGCCTTTTAAATAAAAGTTGGTTTTATATTGCCAAAATATGTTATTATTATCAGAATATTTTTACTTGAAAGACAATCTTTTGTAAATGCTGTTGTCTTTGTACATGTTTTGATTAATTTCTAAACCTAAAAAAACATAAGAAAGACTTCCGCTTTTATTTTGTGATCCATTGTCTTGTCTTCGCTTAATAGCGGCAACACTTTTAGTGAAATTGATGGTATTGTTATTCTCCACAAAAAGTGGTCCCACTTTCTACTAATAGTTTTTTCCCATTATTAGTTTGCGATATGCACATTATATTTGCATTAATAATGAAGAATCTGGATGAATTTATAAGAATTACTTCCACTGGGATTAATAATAATATGAAATATAAAAATGCGATGTTGCTATTCATAATATTATTTTTTAAAAAATATTTTTTTCATTCTTTTTTTGTTCTATTTAAAATTTGTTTGTGAAACATGGCATTGACTCTTTTACAAGATAAAAATAATTATTTATTTCTCATCATTAATAATATGTTTTTATTGAATTTCTTCTTAATGCTTATGCATTTTAATCTGATATTTGTTTATTTCAGGTCTGTCAGTAATTTTAAATATATTCCTATATTTTACCTAAGATTTGTTACTTTAAGAGGTATATTTGATTTCAAATAAATTATTATTATTATATACTATTTTTTCCGCCTGCTTTGTCAATAATCCAATGTTAGTTTCAGCCATTTTCTTGATATCTTGCCTCATTTTGATTTACAGAGGGTATTAACACATTTTTAGAACGATTTCAATTGCGAATTAAAAAGAAAGTAAATGTTTTAGAGTAAAAATTTTTGGCACCACCTTATTATTTGAAATGAGAAATATCGTCTGCTATTTTTAAATTTATTCTTTCAAAATGTCACATGTAAACATGTTGTGAATTGAAGGATATGTTTTTGCGCTTTTTGAAGATAAATGTTCTTATTCCAGAATTCAAAAACGTTGTGAAATGCATGGTATTAAAATTTCTAAATGCAAAATAAGCAATATTATTAATTGGACAAGTAAAAACTGCCAATCATTATTTCTACATAAAAAGAAGACTCCAAACGAATATCTGTAAAAGGTACGTACTGTTTCAAATGTTTCTAAAGTGAAATCGATGGTAACAAGAGAAAATCCGCCAACACAGAAATCAATTGCAAAGTCTTTAGATACATCTGAGGCGACAATAAATAAAATGATAAGCCAGTATTTACAACTTAAAAATGCTAAGAAGCATAATGTTCACCAGCTTTTGCTGAGACATGTGGCTCAATGCAAAACATTTTGTAGAATCCTGCATGAAAACCCTTTAGCAAGAGATAAATGGAAAAACATTGTGACCCTTGATGAAGCATGGGTTTACCTAAATGACTGTAACAAAAAAAAAATTCTTTTTACTACAGAAATAGAGGAGAAAAAAATGTACAAACCCATTTCTGTCAATGTAAAGAAAGTTTCAGTAAGGGGTTTATGATTGTCACAGATTTCTCCTATGATGGGAAATTAAAAATAAGAAGAGTGGAAAAAAATGTTGAAATCAACTTATCATACTATTAGGAGAAGGTTTTATGCCCAATATTTACAAAAGAAAATACTTCTTTATCCCAATGACTTTCAAAGAGAGAATATCAAGACAAAGCTATATGTCATACTTCCAAAACTACCACTGCAGTCCTTGAAAAAATGATGACTAATACAGGTATTGCATGTATACATTTTCAACATATCCCTGCAAAGTCTCCTGATGTTTCACCTATGGACTATTGTGCCTTTGGTCTGTTAAAAAATGCTCTTTTTAAACGCAAGTGCAACACGATAGATGGACTCTGGAAAGTAGTGGAAGAGGAAAGGAAAGCAATACCCCTGGAAATATTGCGAAAAGCTCTTCTTTAGGTTAATACAGGTTACTTTAGTATAGGTTAAAATAGGTTACTTGTGTGCAACACAAGCACCTAGCCATACTCCTCCCATTTGGTTGTTAGGTTTTTACCTTGGTATGATTGAAACTTTAGAAGGTAGAATTATCCAACTTTCTTAATGATCTAATGAATATATCATCAGATTATTAAGAAGGTTGAATGATAAGAAAATTAAATGATTTAGAAATTAATTAAACTATTTATTAAATCTGAATAATTAAAATATTAAAAGGAGAGCTAATACAATTACAGTGTTAGGCATTACATAACCCATCTGGAAATGAGTTCTTTTTACATAAATGAGAGGAAAATCAGACTACTTCACTCATTCTTTGCCTCCATGGCGAATTGATATAAAATAGGTCACCGCAGCACTTCCCCACCAGTTCCTTGGACAGCATGTACTAGGAACAAACTTGATCATGAGGAAATCGAAACTGAACTATCGGATTGAAGTATGTTATGGTGGAAGAGGCATCTGTAGATTCTAGTAAAGCTGAAGGAGACAAGAAAGGAATTGAAGCGAGCTGAGAATCGTGTAATATGTAGCACAGCTTAAGTCAGTCTATTGAAACATGTTCTCGTTGACCATTAAGATCAATTTAAAAAAAACTTGGCGTTTCTTGATATAACTTTAAATGGTCCTGTATATTGTTGTTGAAGGGGTGTTTGCACAGTATCTATATGCAGAAACACATGGGTGTTTTTTGTAATGTCTTGATGTTCATAAACGGTTTCATTTCCGCAGTGTCTAGAAGCAGGTATTGGTCTCAGTGACTGCATTCTATCTCACAAGAGATTAGCATAGTTATATAAATTTTTATTTTCTGTGGAATAAGAACAAAAATATTCTCCTGGGAGTCGAAAGGGAGAACCGTAAATAAGCTCGGCACTTAAAGCACCCAAATCTTCTTTTAGGGAAAATTGAATTCCTAGAAGGGGGCTAGGTAATATTTCAACCCAATGGTCAGTTGCATGAGCTTGGATCACTGCTTTGAATTGGTAATGAAAATGCTTGACTATAGAATTGCATTTAGGGTTGTATGCCATTGTGTGTGTATGTTCAACTCCAAGAAGTTGAGTGAATGAACAAAACAAATCACTTTCAAACTGGTGTCAGTGATCAGTAGTAACATAGTCAGGAACTCCAAATCTTGCGATCCAGCATGAAAAAAATACATTTGCTATAGTTTTAGCAGTTTGATCAATAAAAAGGATGGCTTCGGGCCATCTAGTAACTTTTATCAACACATGTAAGACAATAAACATAACCCTCAGATCAGTGGTTTCCAACCTGTGGGGTGCGCCTCCCAAGGGGGGCACCAGACAGTTGCAAGGGGGCATGCAGCTGTTTCCAAAATATAATTTTCGTCTACAAACCAAAAAAGTCAAATAGGTGTCAAAAAATGAATCAGCAGTATACATAATCCCCAATCCTCGCCGCGAATTTTACGGGTACAAATGCTAAAACATCCCATTCATATTCTTGAAACGAAATACCTCGCTTTCGCGTTTGGAGCCGAGCACCAGTGGGGCGTGGAATCAAAAGATAAGCACTCCCAACATCCCAGGTATTCTTGTGCTTACTCGTGCCAAATACGCCATTTGTAACATCTTACTTATGTGAAACTGTTTTTCTACAGTAGTTGTCTTAAAAACAAAGTATCAATTTAGCTTAACCTTTTCGTCCCGGCGGTACAACTGTTGTACCACGGAAACGAGTGTCTCAGAGGACGGCTGTGGTACAACAGTTGTACCATGGATTTTTTCCCCCCTTTCAAGCGCCTGACTTTTTCCCGCTCAAGTTTCCTCGGGCAGTTGAGTGTGATTTAATTGCTGCTCTTTTGTGTGTGAAAGTCGTAAAATTTGGGGACTTCTTTGAGTGGAGAATTTTGGCGAAAAACGATATTATTGGCTCCTCTTTTTAAAAGGGAAGCATTTTCATCCTGACTTTAAAACAATTTTTTCATTACAATCAGTTACTTTTTTCGGCTACTAGAAAAAATATTTTGATGGTTTCGTCATAAAGGATTGACTGATGAAGAAATTAAAAATTTATTGGAAGAATTAGAAGAAGAAAATTTTGCAGACAGTGATTCTGATTTCTGTGATGAATCTGAATGCAAGGATATTAGTTTTTTTGATGGCAATAATGATGCAAATTCCTCTGTATCATTTGATTTTGATTGGCGAAGGCAAAAGCAGATGATAATCCTATCATTTTTAAATTTACGGGAATTACGGTATTTCTGAGCAAATAAAGGATTTAGTT
Source organism: Latrodectus elegans (assembly GCA_030067965.1). Classification (NCBI taxonomy): domain Eukaryota; kingdom Metazoa; phylum Arthropoda; class Arachnida; order Araneae; family Theridiidae; genus Latrodectus; species Latrodectus elegans. The sequence continues at coordinate 42,414,354 of CM057817.1, read as the reverse complement.
GAGGAGCACGAATTTTTTTTATTTATTTTTTTCAGAAGAAATTTTAAACTTTATTGCAGATAAAACAAATAGATATGCTTCCCAAATATTAAAGGTACATCCAGAAAGTAATAAAAGAAAACATGGGACAAAGTGGACTGATATTGATGTAGAAGAATTTAAAAAAATCTTAGGACTTATTCTTTTAATGGGCCATATGGATAAAGATAACATCAAAGATTATTGGTCAACAGATGAATTGATTGAAACTCCTGTTTTTAGAAAAATATGTCCTACGATAGATTTTTAATGTATTGATATTTTTACATTTTACAGACAATAAGAAAAAGCCAAACTAGTTGAATCTACAGATTATAGAAATTACGAAGATTTTTGATTTTTTTAATAAATCTTTTAAGGAGCACTATAATTAGTCTGAAAACTTGCAATTGATGAAGTCATTATAAAATTCAAATGAAGAGTGATATTCAAGCAATATATTCCTACTACACATACACACTATACAGAACTACACATATAAAGAATATTTTTATTTTTAATTGTATTAATGGTTTTTCTTTAATTACCAACTTCATATTTATGAGAGTCTGAGATTCTGTATATTGTATTTTATGATTTTTAACTATCAGTAAATTGGTATGCTGCTTCTGCATTGGTTAACTATTTCTGAATTACATAATAAAACCTGGAAAATTAGCATTAGTGTCCTTACATTTTGACAATTATAATCCCTGTAAATAGGACTATTTTTGGTCTAACTCTGACCAAAATTACTGGTTTTGAGATTGATATTTTAAAAAGTTAAAATAAGAAAATATTATAAGGAATGTTAAAAGTTTCTCATAATAATTTACACTTGAGAAAGTATGTGTTAGGAAATTCCCAATTCAAAGATTTAATAGTCTTCGAAACATTTTCATTAAGAAACGGTATTCATGTAATATAAGAGCTATTTTCACATTCTAGATTTTTAGATGAACTAATGAAATAAAATTTTTACAAGGAAATAGTTTTTATTTAGTGTTAGAAATATACTCTTCAATGTGAAATATATTTTATTCATTAGTCCAATGCACTATTGAATAAAGAAGAGTACTAAACATCACTTTTTTATGTACACAAATATCGGAATAGATGCTAGACATGTTTCTTGGTTTCTTCCTTTCGACGTACTGTTTATGGAAAATATCCCAGGAGCACATTGTATTTTTTAATCTCACAAAAAAACATATAGGTAGAAATAAAATAAATATAAAAATGAAAATACTTTTTCAATCATAAATTGAGATGCGGTAGATATTTAAAAAAGTTGCCTTTTAGTTGTGTTAGTCTTTCTTCTACGTAATTTTAATTTCTGTATAAAATTTAACTAATCACGGTTTTGGTTTTTAAAAATAATTTAAGCATAGTTTTATAAAAGCTAAAAATACTAAAAAGAATTTATTCCCAATATAAAGCTAACGCTTTTTTGCTACGATTCTAATAAGAATTTTATAAAAATATTTTCTGAGACTAATACGAGTATATTTTGGAATGTATTATTTTTGAATGAACATTTTCAAATTCTCAGTTATTGAGAAATGAACCGAGTATTACAATTTATTGTATGACAAATGTAATTTTATTAAACAATCAACCTAAATTCCACATATAAAGGAGAAACTCAAGACTGGGTGCCTGGCTACCTTCATTGTGCAAAACGTTTTATACTTAGCTGCAGAAACATGCAGAAAGAAAAATTCCATTTTAAGCTTTTTCCTTAAAATAAAGGATATAAAAGCATATATTTTAATCCATTCAATATAGAAATTTGTTATAAATAGAAATACTTAAATCAAAAGAAAATTGAAACCATTTCTGTATTTAACACACAGATTACTTTTAATCTTTTTCAAATGCAACTCCAGCAATTTGCTTGTATTTACTCATAAAAGGAAATATTTGTTAAAAATATCTTTATTTATTTACATATTTTAATATTAGGCAGGTTGTTTTTAGGAATGTTTTAGAAATATTCAGTTAGTTTATTGCTTATCAGTTTTTATTATAACTAATTACAAATTCATTAAAGAAGTTTGTAATTATTTTAAATAATTATTTCTGAAAATTCTCTATAATAAATTAATATACACCATATTGTTTTCAAAACAGACTAAGTTTGTTTAACAAATGCATGTATATAATCTTCAAATTCTTATAACATTTCTTAATGTGGTATATAAAACAACGATTAGAAAAAAATCGATAGCTTGTCGATAAGTACAGTATTTATGGTAAACGATTTACATTTTTCATTAGAATTACGGCAGACCTAGCGCGCGATTCTCCTCAAAAGTTAAAGATTCGTCACGGTGAAACCTGGGGCACTTAAATGGGAGGAAAATGACCCTCTCTCCTTTTCGGGTCAAGGGGTAGGAAATGTCATCTTCTACCGCCCTAGGAGAAGTTTTTTGAAACGATGACGCCGGACTCAAAAGGTTAATGATTGAAAAGGAACTGAGAACCGCGATTTCTTCAATGATACCACAGTTTGAGAAAATTTGTGCTAAAAAACAAGCTCAACTGTCACATTAAATTATTATGTTGTAGTAGTATTAATTATATATTCTTTTTTTGTTTTGTTATTATATTTCTTATAATAAATATATTATATTTTTACATAATATTGTATATTATTTTGTAGCCCATTAAATAAATTATAATATCAGTTGAGTATTTATGAAATTTCATTTTTATATAAAATAACGGGACGCAACAATTTGTTTTCTAAAGGGGGGCGCACCAAATTTTCTTTAAAAAGGAGGGCGCCGGTACAAAAAGGTTGGAAACCACTGCCTTAGAGGGAGGAAAAAGACCAACAATGTCAAGATGTAAATAGCTGAATCGATCTATAGTATTAGGGTATGAATCCAATAAAGAAGGATGTTTTTGCACTTTGCTCTTTTTACACGAGAGACACGTTTTACACCACAAAGCACAAACTTTATGCAGTGAAGACCACACATAATGCTGATGGATTAAATCTGTGGTAGCTCTTCTGGGATGTGAAAGTTGATGGACTGCCATAAAGACACTTTTTCAGAGTTTTGTGGGAACATATGGGCGGATAAGACCTGTAGACACATCACAGTAGATTGCAGGTACGTTTGGAGAGTATAAGAGGCGCTGCAGTTGTAGACTAAGTGGATGTAGATAACTATGTTTGAAGCTCCGCATCGTCTTCTTCAGCTTGAGCCAATTCGGTGAAGTCCACTACTGATGGAAATTCGACAGCTGATACACGAGAAAGTGTCAGCGACGATATTGTCATCACTTTTGATGTGACGAATGTGAATTGTAAACTTGCTAATATATTCTAGGTGACATTGTTAACGAGGAGAACACTTTTCAGATTTCACTGTAAAGACACACCAAAAGTTTGTGATCCATAAAAAGTGTGAAAAGTTGTCCCTCTATCACATGTCAAAAATGTTGAATGGCTGAGTAGGCTGCAAGTAATTCCTGAGTAGTTACATTCAGTAGATGTAAGTTTGCGAGAGAAAAAAAGCTAGAGGATAGAAAATGCCATCTTTGCTATGTTGAAAAATGCCACCAATAGCTACTGAAGATGCATCAATAGACAATGAAAGTTGTGCTTCAGGGTTAGGGTGTTATAAAAGTGTTGCGTTGACAATGACTTATTTGCATTTGTTAAAAACATCCACAGTGTGGTCAGACAGTACTAGAGAAGAAGGATTATGCTTCTTTTTATTCAAATAACTATGCAGAATTGACTGTTGTGCTGCTGCATGTGACAAGAAGCGATGATAAAATTTAGCATTTCCAAGAATTGACACAATTTACTTGTTGATCTTGGTATGGGAAAATCTTTAAGTGCAAATATTTTTTTTGGCAAGGGAGAAATTCCACGAGATGTAGCAAAGTGTCCCAAGAAAGTAATTTCTTGAACACCAAATATGCATTTGTGTGGATTGATCTTGATTCCATATGAGTTTAATTGCTGGAAAACACTTTCCAAATGCTCTTTGTTTATCATTTTTGTTTCAGAGGTGATTAAAATATCATCATTATAAACAAACACAAAGTCCAAACCTCTGAGTACGTTGTCCATGAAACGTTGCATTGTTTGTGCAAGATCTGACAAACCAAATGTCATAAATAATTGTTCATATAAGCTGAAAGGTGTAATGACAGCAGTTTTAGGGATATCAGATGTTTCCACGGGTATTTGATTAAAGGCTCTTATCAAGTCTAGTTTGTTGAAAACTTTCCTTCCAAAGTCATGCAGGTGAGGTAGAATATCGATCTGGAGTTGTGACTGCATTTAAATGGCGAAAATCTCCATAAACGCAAATCCACCCTTTTTAGGCACAACATGAATTGGACTTGCCCATGGACAACTAGATGGTCTGATGATACCTTGTGACAAAGCATCTTGTCAAATTCTGCCTTGATTAATTTAGTTTTGTCAGCAGGCAGTGGTCTTGCATGTGAATAGACAGGAGGACCTTCAGTTTGAATGCAGTGGGTAATATCGTGCATTTAAGTCCGAGATCCAGAGTAAGAAACTTAGTGCCAAAAGCAGATATGGATGCTCCATTAGCTGCACACATTTGAAGTGAATTCTTGATACATCTGTCATCCTTGAGATATTTCACTGGAAAAACAGAGATGCAAGCACCTATATCAATCAAATACTTGAAACCAGTATTATGATCAATAATAAATAGGCGACTGAATGAATGGCTTGTGTCTAACGTCGCCTCCACAGGCATTCCATTATGTTTCCTAATGGTGATTTAAAAGCACATGACTTGGCACATTTGCGTGCATGATCTCTGAATTTATGATGATACCAGCATAGTCCATGGTGGATGGATGAGAATGAATAATGTGTTGATTTGGCACGACTTCAAAAACGGGTACGTGATGGAGAGCATGACAAGTGTTTTACTGTTTGGCAAAGCTCTGTAATTTGTTTTTCCAAGAGAGTAAGTCAGCTGTCATTTTAGTGCCTTGAACTTCAGATATGGTTGGAGCAAAATCCAACACTTCTCTGATTTTGTACACTAATGTGGCTAATTCATTTAGTCCAGCTTTACTAACAGATAAAATTTGCTGCATGTTTACTGGCAATCATTGTGACCACAATGTTGACAGTGCATCGTTACTAAAATTTCCACTGGCAAGCTTTCACATCTCAAGCAGGAGTTCTGAAGTCGTTTATCTCCAAGTCTGAGGTCTTGAATCATTGAATGTAAACAAGCAGTCTCTGCAAATTGTCCAACATTAGAGTTTTTAAAGCAGTATATTTATCCATTTTTGGAGGAGCTTGAATAATGTCGCTTACAAATTTTAGTAGTTCAGAATCCAGGGCTGCAATAACCCGGTGGAATTTAATGTTATCTTTTGTGATACCTGCATTCACAAATAAAGATTCTAACTGAAGAAACCAAAGTTCGAGTTTAGACTTCCAGAAGGGGGAGCTTGGAACACAACACATGCTGTTTCAGCTTCATTAGCCATGTCAACTCAGAGTGAAGGAAAACAGAAAATCAGATAATTCTTTTTCTAAGTTCCAAAAAACACTTTCTCTCTTTTTGAAAAGAAGAGAAAAAATAGAACAGTGAATAGCAGACAGGAGTTAAGTGTCTTGAAACAACAGTAATAAAATATCCTCGCATGAAGGGTGCAGAAGAGATCTGGTTTGAGGAGGCTGAAAAAGAGGGGTGACATCGTTTCTTCCGTAAAAGATTTCATAAATCAATGCAAAATATTTTGCATTCACAATTCAACGTCCATAGTCACCACTTTAGAAATTAGATGATGAATATATCATCAGATCATTAAGAAGGTTCAATGATTAAGAAATTTAAACAAACTAATTATTAAATTTAAATAATTAAAATATCAAATGGAGAACTAATGCAATTTCAGTATTAGGTGTTACATAACCCATCTGAAAGTGAATTCCTTTTACATAAGTGAGAGGAAAGTCAGACTACTTCACGTTCTCTGCCTTCACGGCGGACTGATATAAAATAGATCATCACAAAACTCTGACAAATGTAACCTAGATGATTTGTTTCACACCAAAACAAGTAGACTTCCCTCTTATAAATTGTTTGCATGAGTATATAAAGTATGAAACCATAAATTCATCAATGCTGAAATATACTTTGTTTGGTTCATTTAGTTTGTTTATAAGAAGTTGTAATTTAGCAAATTATAAGGTTACAAGGATTTAAATTTACAAGGATTACAGGGTTTTACAAATTACAAAGTTTAACTTTGAAGTGTCTGCAATATGCAGATTTGAAAATATTGTTTTAAAATGTCACACCTCATGCCATTACTAATAAGTGCATTGTACGAATCTGCTTTTGGTTCCCAGAACATATGCCATCTAGGAACTGCGACATAACCCCTCAGAAAAATAATTCTCAGGAAACATTTCAGTTCAAAGTTTGTCAAGCTAAGTTTACACTCTTACCAGCAGCATATAAAATTTTAGAAAATATGGATTTCATCTGGATCAGAGTCTAGATCAAAAAAAATATGTTCTGAATTAACAAAATAAGTAGGAGCTTGCTGCAAAGAACCAGGCAGATTTCTTATTGTTCCACCATCTTCCTGTCCAGAATCCTCATCAGAAACAGGTGCTGCAGCATTTTCATATTGTTGTATAACTATAGCACTTGCTTCTATGTAATCATCAGTTTCTAACGAGTCATTTAGCTCATGTGAGGTTTTTCTAGATATCTTCTGACTTACAAAATTAATTCAACTAAAAAGAATATGGAGAGAAAATATATAAATTCTTATAGTAGTAGTTTTGCCTAGTGCTCCAGAAACAGAACTGGAATTTTTAATCCTATAACTATTACAAAAATAATAACTTTTGTATATTTTTGTTGCAGCTTGAAAGAGTATAATTTCCGAAGAAAGATTCCAACTTTAGAGTATAATGCAATGAAGTCATATTTACATGTTTTTATATGATTTTTCAAAAACCCTGAAAAATGTAAACCAACTTCCACAACCTCATTGCAGGTAAATATCTGCAGGAGTGACTTAATGTTTTGAATGAAACTGCTAGTCTCCAATGAAGCAAACTGACAACAAAAATCAAACCACACATGTAACTTTGAACTTTTTAAGCTTAAATTAACTAAGTCAATTGCTTTTCCAAATAGGGAACAAAGGACATAAATAAGGTAAGAGAAAGAAATATTGCTATTTTGGAAATCTTGAATTCCTTATTTATTGCATTTTTTATTTATGCGTCTCCAGTATTTCTTATAAAACAAAATAAATATCTGAAATAAAAAGAATCGTTCCCTTCAGAGTTTATGCATTACCTCAATGGGAAATATGTCATCATATCTGTAACTAAGCAACAATCTTGCAAACTTTAAATCTCCAGGAGGAGATAATTAATCTTCTGAAGTAACTGATACAGTTTCATCACATTTGTATACCTAATGACAGAAATTTTGACACCAATTTAATGGACAGCATAACAGACAAATTATGTTGTGAGTTATAATATTCATTGCATATCATTGCTAGAAGGAATTTTGATTGATAGGTCGTATTCATGTTTGATTTAGGTCATATTCATGTATCAATAGAAAATCCAAATTCTTTCAATCAAAGAAAATCCAAATTTTTTCTAGTCTTCATAATAGCATGTGTGCTTACAGAAACTATAAATTCCCTTCTTTCAGTAGTTACTGCGATTGAACTCAGACTTTTCAACTCTGAAGAGCACAGTCCTATGGCTACAATGAATTCAAAACAGGCATATTGTGTGCATGGTCCTGATGGAGCACTCTACTATATCTGCAATTACATACTATAAATGCAGCCCATAGCACAATAGCCATAGTCAGCATGAGCCATTTAATGTCATTGTAGTATAAAACAATTACCATAAAATGTGTATTTAATTATTCACTTTTCACTCTTAACTACAGGTATTTGCATAATAAATGGTGAAGTCAGACATTGTAATAATGTATAACAAGAGGACATATTTCTTGTCACTTATGATTTTTTTTAATCTTTATTAAATAATTTTATTTTCTTCAATTAATGCTTGAGTTTTTTCATTTTTTAAAAATTAAATCATAGACATCATAAAAACTTCCTTTATATATTGATGAATAAAATGTTTTACCATAGCAAAAGTGATGTCAAATTATCCATATATGCAGATTCTGATTTGAGTATAAGATTCTGGGTAAACAGCATTCTGGAAAAAATTGATCAAGAGAATTAATATTTTTGGATAAAAACAACCATTCAAAATTTATAATCCTGAAATAAAAAGCACATATTTTAAAGCGCTTGAAATATTAAGAATGAAAAACACAATCAAAATTTACACCCTATATATTTATACTTGTAAGTTTGTGTGACTAGAAAATTTTAGCGGTTTTAAGAAATTTATTAAAGTATATTTTTATATGAAATTGATTGCAAATTCAGAACTTAACTTGTAAAAAAATATAGAATATTTAAAAAGTATGAGTTTTAAGGTAATTTTTATAGAAATATGCCAAATTTATGTATAAAATAAAGAGCTACAACAAGGATATGCAAGAATACATTATTGTTTCTTGCAAATAAATTGTAGATTTCTTTCCAGTAAAATTTCAAACAGATGTAATTAAACGTAATTTTTAATCATATATAAATTTCTAGATGCTGCTTACTATATTTTAAAATGTATATTATATACCCTATTATTCATGAAAATTGTTATAATATGACTGTGATATGTTATATACATAAAATTTGTATAATAGATCAAACATGCTGTGGTATTAAATGATTAGCTTTTCAATGCATTCATTAAGTTTGGGAGCAATAGTGATGTGTATAATGTGCTTTAGAAGCTATTTTACTGCAAGTTTCTCATAGGGAAATAGCTTTTGAACATTGCTCTTGCGTAAGAAAGTTATTTATAAGCATCATGCAAGAAAAAGAAGCATCTCCTAAGATGTCTTTGATTTTAATCCATGTCAAATTGACTACTGTCTTTGCTTCATATCCTATCACAATATTTCTTTTTCCATTGGTCATGATCTCATTGCTATCAAGACATACTAGACATAAGCAAAAAATCGAGATGTTCATGAAATTCATACTAGCAATAACTAATTATTAACAGCCAAGGAAACAAGTGCCATTTTTTCACTTTAAGTGACAAACTCTGAGTCTGGAAATAGGGTCAAAGAAAACTTGTCATGAATCTAGATTCCATAAATGAGGTCAAGATAAAAAGTCTGCTTTAACAGTTGGTGGCATTTTTTAGCAGTTATGACCAAGAACTCTTATGTTTGATCACAGACAACAGATTCACCAATGATTTGATTAATGATATGCTTATATTCAAAAATGGTATCACATGTTCTTTTCAGAGAAATCCTAATTCTATATGCAGCATTTTGATATCTGCATTTGTTTTTGACTACTCCGTGGATAACATGCATTACCACCATTCCTTTGTCATCATCATACTCCTTCTGAAATGATTGCTTGAAATTCCATTGAACACATTATACAACTTTTATTCACACTGCTAACCATTTTGAGCACAAACCATTATATTTCTAGTGTGCTGAGGTCCTTGTAAGGCTACATTTCAAAAGGATTATATACAACTGGTTACTATTCTTACTGTCCTTACCTATCTTGATACAGAACATGTTTGACTACTGCCCTGGCCATCCTGTTCTTCTGATCTCTAACCTATAGAAAGCATCTAATGAATGGTTGCTGAGCAACTGCGCACCACTATTCACAAGTCTCTTTAATCAATGAATTATGACAGCTTTCTATTTATTATAATTACTGGTCATTAAATACCTGCTCCAGCCTACTGATGGCTGAGTGGTTAGCATTCCTGACTTCTGGACTGTTCATCCTGGGTTTGAATCTCTTTTCGTGCTTTGATGCTTCTTTTCCTCTGTGTTTTTCTTTCCTTCTTTCTGTAATGATGTATGAATGTGTCCCACCCTATAGACAGGTTTGTGGTGGTATGGCGTGGGTAATGATACTCTCTTCCATGACTTGGTTCACAGGTGCCCACTGGGTAACGGCAAATGAGTAGCAGTTTCTGTCCTTTTGCCAAAGGGCTAGTCACTCAAGTGCCCACTGTTATTAAAAAAAAATTGCTGATCGATTTCATACTGAGGCTGATAAGCTCATTTTTTTCTGGTTGGTACTAAATGTTGATTTTTCTAGATCTGTGCATCAAAATTTCCAAAAAATTAACTACTTGTTCTTTACATTATAATGTGTATGTCCAATAAACATTTTTTTGTTACTTGCATTCTTTCTGTAGTAATTTCAATATCAAGTAATGTGTTATATGTTTTCATGTTTTATTTTCTTAAATATGATGATGAATATGTGCACATGCACAGTGATATATTTGTTTAGAAGTACTTAATGAATTTAGAATCCAATATGTGTTGGGATTATAATGAAATTTAATTACAATATTACTCTTAAAATTTATATGAGAAGTATTTGTAAAAGGAAATTTTTTACAAATTTCTTTCATGGAATAAAATATAGGGCTTTTCTTGATATATTGCTATCATTACTCATTGAGTTATAATATTATTTTCTACTCTTAAGTTCATTTTTAGTTTAAATGTCTTGCATATGATTTTCATTCAAATCACATAGTTAATAAAAGAAATATATGAATTTTGGGGATATTGAGAAAAAGAGAATTAGCTATAATTTACTACTATATGTCTAAATTTACTAAGTAAATAATTACATAATGGTTTCATTCCTTGCATAGAAAGGATTTGCTTATGCATTCCTAAATTACTGATTCATTGACAAATGTGATTTCATTATGAAAATAATAAATAACTGTTATTAAAAATATAGTTAAATATTCTGTGTATTTCACTTTTCTTTCCATATTTCAGAAACAGTTATGCTCAATTTGTAAATAGTATAAAAATTTAGGAATCAAAATATCAGTTTAATTTAAAATAAAATCTAAGTTGCTTATTTTGAGTTTCTTTGATGTAAAAAGAAAAATGATATATTTTTAAAGAGACACTCAGTAATTTATGATTATATATTTTAATTTTTTAAGCTTACTTAATTCAACTACATCTGTATTTTGGAATTGTCAAAAAGAAAGTTTTTAAATAGGCTATTATTTCTGTTTTGATATATTTTATTATATTTGCTTATTATATTATGCAATATTATTTTTATATTATTATTGCACAAAATTCACATTCCATTTGTATCCATTTTCTAGATTTCTCTTCGAAGAATATACTGTTAAATGTTATGCAATATCATGCAGACAATATTATGAAGCTTATAGCCTTTTATCAGTTGATGAGTAAAATGTATATTAAAAAAACTTGGGTATTTTATATGCTTATTTCTCAAATCTCTCAGCAGTTAGGAAACTAGGAAAAAATGAAAAACCATTTTTATTGCCAATCTTGAGAAAAGTATTTTAAAAATATTTTGGATTATAAGGAGCATAGAGAGTTAACTTTATGCTCCTTAATAATCCGAAATAGCTTTAGTTAGGAAGTTCATTTAAACTTTCAATAGTTACTGTAAAATTTAAATTTGAAGATAGTTTCATACTCAAAATTATGTTTACATGCATAAAGGTCTGTAATTGCTTCCTTAAATTAATGTTACATTTAAAAATAAGTATTTTTGAAACATAAAAATTTCTATTCACTCTATTTGCATCAAAAGAGCCATAAGCAGTCTGTAAAATAAAATTGTATCGTATTTTTTTCAAATTCCTCAATTGTGCTCTCAAATTTTTTTTTTTTTTTTTTTTTTTTTTGCTTTCTTTATGTATTGGAATATAATAATTTCAATACTTTTTTAAACTGATTAGTGTCTCGTTATTTTACATACTTCTAAAAAAGAAATGATTATAATTTCTTGAAAACAATGAACTTATTATTATAAGACAAAAGTAGGCCTATCATGAGTAATTATATCGACTATTGGTAAATATCCTAGTTATTTTTTCATTGTTTTATGGTACTTATATATTAAAATGTGTCTAAGTCTAATGTAAAAATGATACTATCCATATATTTCTTATTTATTACTATAGACAAATTAGTTTGTTTGTTAGCCAGTTATAAAATTTTTGCTGTAGAATATCTAGGTTGGTTTTATTGCATTTTATATTCATCCATAAACTTTTGGTTCTAGATTTTTCAATTACATTGGAATGTAAAATTTCCTCAACAAGTGTTTACCATATTTTCTCGAGAAGTCATCTGAGAGATATGAAATTTAGAAATAAGAGAACATTTTACACTTTAACAATGATGATAACAGAGTAGTGCAAAAGTGAGTACAAAGCCTACAATATGGAATCAAACAAAAAGAGACTTTAATGAACTCATGACATTGTTACACATTATTATTCAAGAGGATGAATAACAATAAATTTTCTTTGTATGGGGAATATACTTTCTTATCGCAATGGTTGCTTCTTGACGTCTCTTCATTCGCAGCACCAGATCTTAGGTAAGAGTGATTATTCCTCAATTGGCATATGTTTTGATTGTTGAGAGCTTCCAAGAGGATGTAGTCAATATATCAATAGAATGTAGTCATAAGGCAAGGCCATCTTACCAAAGCATCCCCCATATATTATATTATATAGGATTTAAATTAGGAGAGTATGAGTCCCATTCAAGTGATATCTTCCCTTCCTAGTAGTTGTTTAACAGGATTTCGATGTGGCTGTGTATAGTCATCCATAAAAACGTTGCTTTCTTCCAATGGCACCTTGGAACTGAGGATGAGAGCGAATCACTTTATAATTGCCATCTCAAATTGCAAAACCTCTGTCAAAAACATGGAGCTCAATCTGCTCGTCCAGCATAATGACTCTGTAGATGACAAGTCGAAAACCACCGTAATGACATCTTTTCATGATATTACTGGGATGAAGGAGTGTCTCTAACTCTCTCCAAATCATTTGTTGTTGAGAATCACTTGTGGCACTCAAACGAATCTCATTCCCACAGGGTACACAACTCCATTGATAAGGTGTCAAGTTGTTTTGCACCACTCTCCAAACAGGGACTCGATTGGTCAACTTTCAAAGGGATCCAGCGTTCCGAATGATGGACGAATAGACCACCTTTGTGATGGCGTCTTAACACAATAAATCGTGACACTTGTGACCCAGTTGCTATATATAGTTGCTGAGCAATAACTTGTTCACTGGTTTAGGTTTTTTTTTGTCTGCTGGATGATATATCTGTCATCCATTGGGTTTGCCACCACCAACCTTTTATCAGCTATACTTATGATTCAGAAGGCTTACCTAGTCCACGATACAACACTTTGTTGATTCCAAACTCTTCAACTACACCGGTTGCACGATGTTTCTTCTAAAGCTTTTGGACCATTCTTCCACATCCCTTGTCCTTCATCCTTCCATTTATTGTAGCCTTAAGTTATGTTGATCACCTCGCTTGTGAAGTTTCTTTCCTGACATACATACAAATGACCTTCCTACATGTTTGTTGTATTGATCACACAAGAATTCTTTTCCCTCAATTTCATAGCTATTTACTTAAGATATACATTGTTACTTAAGTTTTAAATATCAGTTTAAATGTAGAATTTCATTCTTAATTACTTTTTGTATCCATATCCAATGAATAACTTTTTGTCTCTAATATATCTATGATAGAATCTAGGGAGGACCAAGCAAGATCATTTGCTTACAGCAATAGACTTTAATGGTTATGATGTCAAGAGTAAATATAATTTTTTTTTCTCATAAAAGCGTTTAACTTTAGTAGTAGTAAAAACATTCAAAGAAAATGAACCCAAATTGTTGTGGTAGATGCTATGCAATCACTTTTTTTAGTTTTAAGTGATAAAAGTGCAAATTCTGATAAAAAGAAAATCATTGTAAATGCTGAAGAATACAATATGTGTCAACCTTTATCTGCATATTTACAATTTATCCATTCGATTATAGAGTCTTGCCGCCTAGAGAATAAGGCGAATCATATTTTACTATGAGAAAATCACTTCTGTAACTAATTTATGAACGGTTGAACAAAAAAAATTTTTTTTTCTTTCGAAATTTTTGTCAATTCCACGCTGTTGACTAAATGCAAATCTCAAATTTCTTTATAGAAAAAAGATGGAGATAAATGTCTTATGTAATTATTTAAGTGTTGGTGATTAATGAAAAGCTAGAAGCCACCTTATGAGTGTACCTAATAATTGTTTTTCATTGCAATTTATCATTGAAATTTTTATCGATGACTGAATCAAAATCTAATGTATCTTTTGAAAATCTAGCAACAGCTAATTTCGTAGTCATTAGTTTTATAACAATGTATAAATACCTGCTATCAGTTTCAATTTTCATTTATAATTTATTCTATATGTTATGGATAGTGTGTTTCAGAATAGGATTACACTTATTATTCATTTAAGTTTATTGAATGTTTTATTTTTCATCCTCAAATTTGTTTGCAAAGCTCAACTTTTTTTAAAAAATTTGAAGCATTTGTTTTGCTATATTTTCTTTAGAAAAAGCATAAGTTTTTCATGCATATTCCTTCCACTATGATCTTTTTACTAAATAAAATTTTTAAGTCGTCTTTATAATTACTTAAAAATTTTAATGAAGATTATGTAACTTTAATTATTATGCACTTTATTTTAAAATTATGTAACCTAAATTATGCAAAGCGTCTTATATACTAAGTAGCATAATTTCTAAAAGAAAGACAGTATCAGATAAACACTGTACTTAGGAAATAGCTTGAAAAAATTAAAAATGAGCAGAAACAATGTATCAACTGAAATGCTTCACTCAGTTAACAATGTTGGTTTAATTAATGGCTATGGTTTCATTTCTATTAAAGCACCATAGTATTAAAATCCTGATTTTTGTTTTATATATGGAAAATGACTTTAGAAAAAGGAATACAAGATAAACATTAGTCAAAAATAAAATATATGTGAGAAATGTTGAAATATATATTTACTTTCATGAAATTGTGAATGTAAATATAAATAAACTCACTTAAAGAAATGTATATTCATTATACTTATATCAATATATATATATATATATATATATATATATATATATATATATATATATATAGTAACAATAAGAAGTGAATGGAAAAATTCGATATTTTGCCAAACATTATTTTTGAAGCTTTCAAAATGTGATTCTTCACTATCTAAATTATGAAGGTTGAGTAATTCCTAAACCAAATTGGAATCGAAATATATATAATCCAAGACTTTAATAATAATATTCACCTTTTTGTGTGCCGACCAACTTGTCTAGTGGTCAGCGTGCCTGACTACTGATAGGGAGGTCCTGGGTTCGACTCCCGGTTCAGGTATGGATGTACTCTCTCTCTGTATCCTGTCTTTGTCCTTTCCTTGTGTGTGAATGAGGTGTGAATGGTTGCCTACCCTATAAACGGGTCCCTATGGCATGTTTGTGTACTGAAAAAGTTGGACTCCCCACCAAATACGGTTCAGTTGGAAAAGTGGAGCAGCGCACCCCAATTTGCCAGCATAGCTGCCACACGAAAACAATAACCTTTTTGTGTAATCTGTTTATCATGGAATATGAATTGAACATCTTTGAACCCTTATATTAATGACGTTTTCACTATCTTGTATATTGTATTTACCTTATTTTGCAAATTATAATTGAATAATTAAATTTTTTATTTTATTTCACATAACGAAAGCATCTACACTAACTCACGAAAATAATTCTGTATGTATTATACTTGTGTAAAAAATTATAGTAAGAATGGGAGAAAGGAATAAAAACATGAAATTCAACTTTCCCATACAAAAAGTAAATTCAGCACTGATTCTTCACTATCTGAATTAAAAAGATGTAATTTCTAAAAAAAAAAAAAATTAAATTAATCGAAATATTCCTAGTCTTTTAAGTCGTTATATATAATTATTTTCTGTATGTGTTTATCAGGGAATATAATATCAAATCTTTGAAATCTGACACAATCGATTTTTTCACCGATTTCAATTATTTTGTAACGTAATTTGCTGTTTTTTAGTAGAAAATTTACAGAGCTAAAAATTTATCTTTTAAATACATAAATATCGTGGTTTCATTTTCATAAATTACCGTTAATACACTGCTGGCCATCCAAATTCCAACACCAAGAAAGATAATAGATATCACAACAAGATTTATTTTGTAGATAGTAAGTTTACCAAATATCAAATGATTAAATTTATAGACTTCTGTGAAGTGGGGTTCCAAAATCAGTAGCCAGATTACCCGCCTTTGTTATAGATCACTGTTGCCACACCCCTCAGCATTGATTCAAAGAAACTTTGGTTGTGTTCTTGGGGTACATCAGACCAAGCAGCTTCCACACGTTGCCAAAGTTGATCTGGTGTGGCAGCTGGGGATGTAATCTGAGTCAATCAATGAGCAACCATGGACACAAGTATTCTATCGGTGAAAGATCCAGAGAGCGAGGTGGCCAGGTAAGTAATTCAATCTTGCGATTGACTAAGAATCCTTGCACAATACTTGCCACGTGTGGTCGCGCATTATCCTTTTGAAATATGGCTGTAGGCAAGTCCCGAACGTAAGAAAGGACAGTGGTCTTCAACACCTGAGAGATGTAGCGTTGACTATTTAAATTACTGGCAATGCGTACTAGGGGAGTGCGAGAGTGATATCCAATACCGCCCCATACCATAATACCCGGTGCAGGACCAATATGGCGGTGCATAACGCCGCTCTTAAATTCTCTCTCCACTTGTCTCCAGACTCGGATGTCGCGTTCGAGAATATGGTTCGTGATGTGCCTGAGCGATCCATCACTGTCATGCACACAATTTGCCTGTCATCACGTAAAGTGCACTGAGGTGGATGCGATCAAACACTTCGGTCCGTCGTACCCTCCTTCATCCATCGATCTCGTATCCGCATTACAGTTGTTTGGTTTCGTCCAACACGACTACTGATTTACCTGAAAGAATTCACAATCTCGGTAACCCACTATCCTTCCTTTGTCGAACTCGGATACTTGATCAAAAAATGATCGCTGTTCTCTACGAGGCATAATTAATTTTTTTGAAATTTTATTTATTTATTTTTTTGATGGAAAAAAAAAGAATTGCCGAATTTTCCAAACCTTAAATAGCGGTTTAAAGTGGCACCACAAGCGCGCGTCATGTGCGACTGCGTTTAAATTCTTATAATTTGCATGTCTCACTTCCGATAATGCTTCTTGTAAATTTCATGTTATCTGCATGCTTCCTTTAGGGTGTTGCATTTACGGAGAACAGCAGTTTATAAAACTTAAGAAATAAAGAACTACACTAATTAATGTTACAAGGAAATTCTAATGGGTGTTGTAGAGCAAAGTTTTGCACCTCTATAAAAGATAAGGGATATGGATTATTTTTTTTTATTCCTTATTGCTTATAGGTAACAGTGACAAACTCTCATTATGATTGTTGCTTGTTCAATCATTTTTATTTAGGCAGTTATTTAATTTTATTTCAGAAAACTGCCTAGTTGAATTTTGAATATTTTATTTGAGTATATGTTATTATGATTCGCTTTTTATGTAGAGAAGTGCGACTGTAATCTCATTAAAAAGATAAGGTCAAAGAATAATATATTACTGTTTAAAAGCTTTTGAAGGTGGAACTAATGTATGAAAGCAAGATGGAATTCATGGAAATAACACCATTTTTTGAAGAAAATGCATATATCACCTTAGAGGAAGGGAAAGGTTTGTCTTTGGCCACATAGTCATCGGCTATGTATACGATTTTGGAATTGCGTATGTGGAGGATCATTTTTCAGTAAATGATAATGCACTTAACTTCAAGTGCATAATCGTCGAAAACTTTTATTGCTGTGTAATGAACATTAAAGTTGAGAGTAGTAGCAATGATTTAGAACATTTTTTCTAATGACTAAAATTTTATCATTTACCATGATCGTGATAATTGTTTTAAGTAGAGAGAACTTGAAATTTCTTACTATCAGAAAAAAGATGATCACTGTTTGAAGAATAATAGCGTGCGAGACTGCCATCTATAAAGCTAAAATTCTGTATATTTCTTATAATTAATAAAAATTATGCCTGTGAAAGAAGTAATGAGCCAGTACCAAAGAGTTAGAATCATGTTTTGTGACAAATTTTCTGAATACTAACTTCTCCAGATGAAGCAGAAAAATCGTTACCTTATTTCAGACAGACTAGAAATGGATTGTTGTAGCCAAAGAGCAATGACATGTATAGGTTTTGGCTTGACTGTGCACTGGACATTTAAAAACCCTTTGATTTTCCAATGGCGCCAATACCTTCCGAGTTTGCACCAAATGCCACATTGAAGAGACCAGTTCCCCAAACATCTTTTAGACTGCACTGGTCTACTTCGTGAAAACTTTCGTATTCCTTAAGGAGCCCGATTTGAAATTAAAAGCGGACGACCTTTTGGATCTGATCTGATTTCAGTTGAGAGGAATTACTAAGAAGAAGACATTTATAGGGGCATCACGCACATTTGCTAAGCCTAATCCTATTTAATACATTGATAATTTTCCGACGTTCTCCTGTGTTATGTTAATTTTTCTGTTTTGTAATTGGTTCAGAATTTCTTATAATGGATAAGAATTTATCTCGGCATAATTTGTATATTTTTGGAACCTAAATTCCATTGAGAAGTTTTCAGTAACGTTTTGTTCCAAGTAAGCTTCCTCGAGGGATTGAAAAAGTCGATTTGAAAGAAAAATGGGACTCTCCTGAATTTTTCTCCCTATTCAAATTAACAATGGGCTAATTTTAGGATTAAACTCTATAAGATAAATGTCTAAGTTTAATCCTGGTAATTTTGCTGAACAATAGATAATAAATATATTTCTGTTATGCACAGATACATATATCGCGATAGGTAATGGGTAAATTTGAGAAATTTTTATATTGCGACATTAAAATAATGTGTGTGCTCGACATAAAATTGTGTTAAAAATTTAGTAAAACAATAACTGGAAGGTTTTAAGTTATCTTTTTTAAGAAACTATTTCTCTCCTTAGTCCAGAGGTGCACAGAGAACGTTGAATCTTGAAATATTTTATTTATTTTTGCTCGCACAAATCACTAATTACAATTTTAAAATGAAAAGCATAATATTTATCATATGATTCTCTGTGTGTTAGATTGATACACATGGCCTTGACTGTATCTGTTTCTATTAGTTCCAGTATTATTGGATACTTCAACAAAAGTATAACTGAGAACAACTTATGTAAAATAATTAAAATGAGTACTTATTCTCCCAAAAGGAATAACATGACTTAGTATATAAACGATCTTAAAATGTTATGTATAAATTTAAAGAAAACTTTCATGCTCCAGGACTAATATTTTCATGGTATAAAATAGATTTTTTTTCTACTCAAGATTTTGCATTTTGCTGGGCGTGAACTAAAAGGAAAATTATTTACTAGTGATCATAATACTCTATATATTCAGCAATTTCAGTAAAAATATTATTAAATGTAAAATTCGCCTAAAAATTATTAAATTTATTTTTTATATTTTTAACATATAAGAAATAAAGTTAAAAATATTTTTATATAAATGATAGTATTTTAGTTTCTTTTTATCATTTTATTCAGAATATCTGAAGAAAACGTTCAAATATTGAATTTTCCTTTGAAGAAAATCAATTATAAATTTAAAGAACAAATTTAGAGATTTGTAAATGTAGATCATGGTAACAAGTCAATTAAATGATTGAATAAAAACATTTTATGTGTCATTGGAACTCTACGAATTGAAATCTTACCTATAACTGGGTTCGTGGCATGAATTATAACTGAAGAAAATCAAGGTATTGTTGGAAAAGAGTGTTTTCTGTTTCAATGTAATAGGTTTCAACAAAATTGATATATTTCTTTAGTATATACAGTCTGATAAAACAAAATATCTAAATTCTTAAAAAATATTACTAGTGCTTTTAATTCTTAATTGACAGACATTTACCATAACCAAAAGGCAGACATTTAAAAAAAATTAGAATTAGATTCAATTTAAATGGAAGTTTGTAGTGGGCTCTGACTATTTTTTCAAAAAAGAACATTGATTAATTTAGAAAATGTCATGCACAACTTTTTAGGTGATGGTTTCATTATAAATCATTTTAATAAAAAAAAAAATTACTTCTTAAAGATTTTTTGAAGGATTAATTTCAACATGAGTTCAAAAATTCCGCTTTTCTTTTTATCTTTAAAATCTTGTGATATATATATATATATATATATATATATATATATATATATATATATATATATATATATATATATATATATATATATATAATGAAACATTTTACTTTTAAACAAACACTTTACGATGATGAGTAATATTATCAAATCTACAGTAGAATGGGAATGTAATTGTAGATTTTATTGCTTGTGTTTGAAGAGAAAGAAAAGGAATTTTACTGAAAGGAAAACCTACAACATGGGATTTAGACTTAAATACTTTAATAATTACACAAAAACTTATAAAAATTAAAAATATTTTTGATTTTTTTTTCATCGATGTCAATAATCTTCACGCCATGTTGAAAAAGTATTATTATCAAAATCAAAATATAACATAAAACAGTTGTGCAATTATGTTTTATTTATTTACTTCAAATGCCTGGGCAACTGACTATCACGTCACTATTTTGGTGCAAAGCTCAGAAATGTTTTCCTCTTGTATAGTGGGGCACCCAGTAGTTGAGCTACTTGAACCCCAAAAATTGTTTGGTTCCTCATAAGTTAGTAGCAGTAACAAAGTTGAGGACCTTTAGATTTGGCCTGTCATCCCCAGAGATATTTCATATATGAGATTGTGGTCACCAATTGTTTTATATAGGTCCTTTACCAACACGATGTATTTTTGGGTCACTGCTTTGGCATGGAAATCACTACCTTTCGGGGGGTAGAATGATGCCTTTTCCATCAAGGTCCTCGCGGCCTTCATTGAAGTGATGTAATATACACAGAATAGCTAATTTTTATAGTGTTATTTATTATTGGAGCATTTTTAACTTATGAGAGCCTTATCTGTACTATATGCTACTGATTTGCACGCAAAAAATATTAAAATAAAACTTTTTCATGAAAATCAGTAGTTTATAGTACTATTATTTAAACAGAATGATTATATAATTTTCCATGTTTAAGAAGTCTGAAATGCTTAAAAAAATTCTTTTCTTGTAACTTTTGTGGTTACTTTAACGTTTTACTTTAATTTTATTTGGTTCGTAACTCGAATTGCAATTTGATATTTCGTGCCTTGCTTTCCTATCTGTTTGGTTCAACCATCTCTGATATAACTTGGGTCCTGAGATTATGGTTGTGCGTCTTTTGATATGTCTAAAATTATCTCTGGTTGCTTTTTAAAGATTTTTTTGGAGGGATAAAAAGAAGAACTTTATTTATTCTATTTTACTAAAGAATAAATAAAAAAAAAAGTTTTTAAATATCATTCTACTAAACCTTTTACTGATCTTTAAACAAGATAAACGTTAATTTTACGTCAGAAAAACATGTTAAGATTAAAAACCTATTTTTAGTATTATATCTTAATCTACTTGATTTATAAAATACACCTTGGGTAATATTACAACTTATCTAAGAGAGTAGAAAATCATTATAAAAACTGCAGAGGAAAAAAAGTATTGCATTCAATTTCCTATTAACTGATAAAATTCACAAGTTTTCTACTTATAGTCTCTCACTCGGTACTGATAATTTTACTGAATTATCAAATCAGGAGATAATTCAATGTTTTAAGTGTTATCCAAGTAATCATGCATCCTTGCCGTGATTATGATAGCAATTCATCTTCTGTAAACGTGTTCTGATTCGAACATTTTGATATACCAAATGAGACATTGATTATGAAGTGCTTTTAAAAAACATTGCGATAAAAAAACTTCTTTCTATATATTATTGTCTAGTTGATTTTCTAAAAAAAAAAAAAAATATTTGAAAAAATTACTGGTTGCTACTAAAAATTCTTGTTGATTTACAATTAACGAGAGTTAATACATCAAATATAGTTATTATGGCATAAACATTGCAACTGACGTTAGAGCAAAATATAAAAAATGACTTTTTTTTTCAGAAAACTTTCAAAAGTTAAACTTTTCTTTAAAATATGTTTGAAAG
Organism: Latrodectus elegans; assembly: GCA_030067965.1. NCBI lineage: Eukaryota > Metazoa > Arthropoda > Arachnida > Araneae > Theridiidae > Latrodectus > Latrodectus elegans. The sequence goes on along the minus strand of CM057817.1, from coordinate 42,392,087 downwards.
GCTCTGTATTCTAATCTTATTTCTTATTGTTTTTATTCGAATTTTTGTGTATTGTCTTGAATTATACAGACAAGAGCGTTAAGAATTAAATTATGTTCCTTAATTTATAAAAATTTTAGTTTACACTATAATGAAAAAAATCGTTATTTATCATAAATGATAGTATATTTATTGCTTAAAAAATTTCATCATATAATTAATTGCATACTTGCAAATATCAATCAATATAAAAATGATTTCTTCTCTTTTGAGAACTGGTCTTAAAATTAAGAATTTTAATTCTATTTTTAAAGTTCCCAATGTCAGTCATTATACATTTGACATCATGACTGATATTTTTGAGAAAATATGGCCTTCCCCCCTTTCACATTTTTCAGAGTCAAAAGAATAAAATTCATGATTATAAATTATTCTACTACTGTATTCATGATTATAAATTAAAAATTCCGAATGACAGTAAAATTATGATTCAATAAATGTTTAACTGGGGCAAAAACTCTGAACTGTTAATGTCGGGAAAACGTAGCTATCAGAAAAATGATATCAATGACAGAAAATGCTTATATATATATATATATATATATATATATATATATATATATATATATATATATATATATATAATGAAAATATTAAAATGCATGGAATTCACTTCCCAAATATTGTTAATTATATATTATTAATTCTGCCGGCCAACTTGTCTAGTGGTCAGCGTGCCTGACTACTGCTAGGGAGGTCCTGGATTCGAATCCCGGTTCAGGCGTGGTGTACTTTCTCTCTCTATCCTGTCTTTGTCCTTTCCTTGTGTGTATGAATGAAATATGAATGATGCCTATAAACGGGTATTTATGGCATGTGTGAGGGTGCGATGGTGGTGCACCCGGGGTAACGCCCCGGCGGCTGTGTCTGGCCGGTTCCTTGATATCAGGGAACAATAGATTAATAGACTCTGTTGCAGTTGTAACTGTCTACAATCTGCCATTGGAAAAAAAATATTAACTATCAGTACTGCAAAAATAAAAATTTATCTATTAATATACCTCATTACTATGTTATTATATATGTAGATTTTTCTCAATGTGTTTAAATTTATACTGTTGCACAATCCTAAGCATTAATTTAGAGTAATAGTTAATTGTTCTCTCTCATATGAAAAAATGCTCCATTCCTGCATAAATTTACCAGAAATGAGCTGAATTTGCAAAACAATCCATCATATATTTTATTCTAAAAAGCTGACAGACGTAATGCTTTAATTTGTCTATCAATGCAATCAAGGGAGAAATATTGTACGATCTTGAAATAACTGGATGTTATAAATAATTTTTGAACTATTTCCTGGTGAAGCTTTTTTTCCTAAAATAAAGTATGCCATGAACTACGGAAATATCAATTTTGATCTGAGGTTTTTGACAAACGTCTTCTACGTCTTATGGTCATGTGGTAGGATAGAATTTATGCGAATATTCTTAATTGATGACCAATAATATACGAGAGTTACACTGAAATTTTTGAGATACGCGAAGAGAGATGAGAATTTACAAAATAAAAATAACGGTTTAATTTTAAAATACAAAATATTTTAACACAGAAGACGATTTTTTACTGACTTACTTGAACTTGTTTAGTGTAGAATAAATTTTAAACAGAAGATAAAATAAAGTTGAACAATTTCGCGCTATGATTTTCTACGATTCATATCCTGCTTTAAGCAGGATTAAATCAGAAAGAATGCGTTCAACTGTTGCAATTAGCATTTGGTGATGAATCTCCAGCTCGCGCTACTGTATTCAGATGGTTAAGAGAATTTAGAAGAGGTCGCAATTTTCTTCAGGATGAAGAACACACAGGAAGGCTGCCGTTGGCAGTAATCCCGGATAATGTGTCTGCCATACGAAAAATGATAACGGATGATAATCGCTGTACCTATCAAATGATACAAAAGGAACTTAGCATTGGATCCGCAGCCATGCACAAAATCATTCATGAAGAATTACATATGAAAAAAGTAGTTTGCCGTTGGGTTCCCCATAATCTAGCTGATCACCAAAAAGAGGAGCGTGTCAGAATCAGTAAAGAAACTCTTAAATTGCTAAATGATGGTGGCCACCGCATCATTTCTAAAATTGTAACAGGTGATGAAACGTACATACCGTTTTTCGACGTTCCAACATGTCAAGAAAGCAAAGTATGGGTCTTAGAAGATGATCCCACGCCGACAATGGTGAAAAAACAACGCGCACTGACAAAAGTGATGTATGCCGTTTTCTTCAGAAGTACGGGATTGGTCAAAGCCATCAAGTTGAAAGGACAGAAGACACTAACAGCAAACTGGTATACCACTAAATGTTTTCCAGAAATTTTACAAGAACTGAATGTTAGGGGACTAATGCTTCACAATGACAATTCAATTTCACATACAGCCGGATTTGATCGAACATCCGCCGTATTCACCTGATCTAGCTATGTACGACTTTTAATTATTCTTTAATCTAAAAAAGAACTTACGTGGACGTCGTTTTCATTCAGAAGAAGAGATTGATGTGGCTATAAATGCATTTTTTTCATCTATTCCAAGAAATGACTAGCTTGAGGCATTTAATCTGTGGAAAATTCGTTTACAAAAGTGCATTGATGCTGGCGGAGACTACTTTGAACACCTAAAATTTTGTAAGTATAACTTTAAAAACCTAGTTGTATCTCAAAAATTTCAGAGTGACCCTCGTATGACAAAATGATCTATAAATAAGATTTCGTAGAGGTTTTGAGATTCTATTCTTAGAAGGAATTTTTTCGTAATATATTATAATAAACGTAATAGGAATTTCAGAAATAAGTGGTTTCAGTAAGAAACAATTCTGAAAAATGGAATCATTAAAATATTCTTAGACACAAATTGAAAAGTATTTAAAACATAACAAGTAAACATTTTGCATTCAACACAATACTTATTTATCATTTATGATCACTTCAATGAAGTAATTAAAAGCTTAAAAGTCAAAGTTGTAAATATAATATAAACATACTTGCCAGAAAAAATAATATAAAAGCTTGTTTATAGTGAAGGAAAATATAATAACAATTTCCATAGAAAATGTAAAATTTATATAATTTTTATTATTATACTATTTTGATAAATGGGTCTGATAAAAAAATATCAATTTTATATTACTTATAACTATTCAAAAACCTGTTTATTTGTAAAAGCTTAAGATCTTGTGGGAGCTTTCTTGTGTGTAATGAGAAATCGAGGATTGAAAACTGCTAATAAATAATTTTTATCCTTTTTAAAAAAGATATATTAAAATTATTCTTTTTTAAACTAGTTACATAGCTATTTTCATGCGAGTTATATTTTGGGTATAGATATTTTAAGAAAAATGATGATTGCAAATATATACTGAATTTTTCTTAATCAGGTACAGTTGGAATAAATGGGGTTAATGTTCAAGTGTGAGATAATCTTTCTATTACATAATGCTTAACAAGTAAATAAAAAAAACTTACACTGAATTGTCATCAAAACGAAAATCTTCATGTAAAGAGAAGTGATTATTGAACATAAATTTTAATTACTAAAAATCTTTGAACCATTTTCACCACTTTATGAAAAATAAAGATTAGAGAAATTAAATTAAAATAGGAATTTAAAAGTTTTAACAGATATATATAATGTCCTTTTTAAATAGAATAATAAAAATCGTTTTGAAGAGTATTTTTAAAAAATAAATAGCTTATGATTTTTTAAAGAATATTTGTTTCAATGTAATTTTTTGGGATACTGTGATTTCTTATCGACATTTTGTGCATTATCGCTATATGTGCATAACGTTTTATCATTTTAAAAAAAGTCGTAATAACACTAGTCAACAAAATTTTACTTTTCATTCCTAACAAAAATGGAATTAGCTATCTATAAGTAATTTTGTAGTGTAGAATTTAAAAATAATGGTATCAAAGGTGTAGCACGTACACATTTTTTGTTATGACTATCTTACTAATACAGAAAGTAATTGAAAAAACATTTTATAAACACACATTTTTTTATTATTAATTTATCATACAAAGCTATTGTCATTGACATGATATACATATTTAAAACAAGTTAGAAGAACAAATTATTTTTATTACTTAAATTATTATTTTAATTTATAACGCGTTTTTAATTTAATTATAATGCGAAAATTGTTTTTTATATTTATACGAAGTTACACATATTTGAATTAAGTCATAGGAAGATAAATTTAAATTATTGAAATTATTGCTTAATTGAGATTTTTATGATTACAACTTCTGTTTAAATTTATTAAAATTTTGTATTGTCATATTTGAATCAATAACTTTTTCTTCTATTCATATATATATATATATATGAATTTTCTTTTATATATATATAATATTCACACCTATACATTTGGTTGCACTCTATATTTTTAATTGATTTAAATAGTGAAACATTCACCAAATATTTTGTACCAATAATAATAACAAATTATATTGTTTAATCTGAAGATTACTGTTCTAAATTATTCTAGTATTACATTAATTCTTAAAAATTTCAGAAACATTACTCGCAGTTTAAAAATTAGATATAAATTATCAATCAAGTGAAGGAATCATCGTTTGTAATTGAAAAAATGTAATTATTGTCTCTTGATTTGAACAATGTTAAGTAAAATTAGGAAATGGAAAAAAAAAATTGTCTGGATTGGGCTATGCAGTTCAAGTAAATGCCTTTCCTGTTGACTATCGATCGAAATTGGGGAGAAAAATGTCCGCATTTAGGATTCGAGACAGCAGAAATACTACATGACCAGAATCTGAACGTAATAAATAACGGAGGCTGGAAGTTTTCTTAAAATTGTTTTTCAGTACATAATGATAAAATAAAATAAATGTTTAATACCATCAACGTCTTAATATTCACAATTAACTCTTATTCAATTTATATTAACATATTTCTTCATTTATAAATAATTTAAGAAATATATTCTGGAACGGAATTATGTAATTTCCCTAATGTAAGTGCAAAATCATTTAAAATGCTTATCGAAATAATGTACAGAAAAAAAAAGCAGAACGAAGATTGAAAAATATATTTTTAATTTTTATTGTAATTCTCAATTTAGAAATTTGAAGTTATTTATGTCTTCAATAGAAAACTTATAATGAATTAAAATTTTGCCCCTATTAAATCAGATTTACTTTGGTTTTCAATTAATTTGTAACATTTTTGTTTAAATATATTTGTAGCTAACAAAAAAATAACGTTATTTTTTCTCTTTTATGTGCTTAGGAAATATATTTATTTTATCGCTTTGTTTAAATGCACATTTTCTGAAGTCGAAGCTTCCATGAATCGTTTTATAAATACATATCGTATTATTAATTATTTATTATTAGCTTGTATTATTTTAAAATTCTGAGAAAATCAACTTTTTTTTATTCTATAAAGAAATAAATTTCTTTTTTTTCATAGTCTATTTAAAATTTATCCCACACAGTTAAAGTTATAATCAGGAAATAGTTTTTATTCAGTGGGATTTTAGAATAGTTTTGATCAGAAATAAAAATTTAAATTAAATTTCTTCCTCGAAGGAATAACGAAAATTTTCGAGATTTTAAAGGAATTTAAAATAAACACACAAATATAAAAAATCCAAAACATTGTGCATTTTAGTACATCATCAATATATTTCTAATTTAGGAAGTGAAAACATACGAGTAAGATTATAGTAACTGAAAATCACCTGATGATTAACCCCATGATTCCTTATTCGCTCTCGAAAAGCGCGTGTTTCTGTGACGTTTTGTGACGCCACTTGTAAGAACTCCCTATCGAATGACTTTGATATTTCTCAAGAATAGACTAGCTCTTTATGTGCTCTAACACTGTAGTATAAAACGTATTTATATTGAGACATTTGTTGATGGTTTGAAAAATATAAATATCGATGTGATAAGTTCATATTATGAAAAAAGTTGAATTGATTGATCAGATTTGCAAAAGTTAAAATAAATTTAAGTTCTGCTTATAGATGTCAATTAATCGAATCGTTACTCTTTAAATATGTCGATGAAAATTTAAAATGTGTATTAGAAGTTTTAAAATACTGATCAACTCAAAATAATTTTTTTCATAATACAAAAATATTTATCAAAATATATTCTAAACATATTAAAAAAATTTAATTTCTTACAACTTTACATAGCTTTTAATCACATTTAAAAAATATGAACATATACTTTTAATTATAAATACAAATAAAAATGTTTTTTCCTTAGCAATACTCATAATGGCGCAATTCTAATGGAAACATTTTATACACTACTCGATATTGAAAATGCATCACCAAAAAGGAGTGTCCAGAAAATACGCAAATTTCAAGGTAAAAGCAACTTATCGAGTTATGCAAATGCTATGAAATATGCAGCTCTCAAACGCATGTAGGATAAGATATTAAGTGAGCAACTGCCAGAGAAGGCAATCATTCGAACCATTATTGCTGCTTGGATTATAATCATTGAAGTATGTTGTTGTCGCAAAGGACGCATGTAATTCCCTAGAATACCAGGCCATTAGACAGACGAGTTTACGAAGGACATAGTGATCAGGCTGGAAATGGCAGGTTGATCCTTACGGAAAATCGTAGCTGACAGACACTTGCATGCGTCCACAGTGCACCGACTGCGGCGAAATGGTTGGAACAAAGAACTGTGGAACATTTGTGAGGTACAGATGAAGCCAGAATGACGTCAGCTCGCGTGGATCAACGTGTCCGACAGGAGGCAATGGTAGCCCCTGAAGCATGTCTACTGAAATTCTACAGCATGTAAAAGGCACCCTGGATGCTCCCATATCGAGCAGAAAAAGTTGCCGTCGATTGGTTGCTAGTGGCCTCATGATGACCATTAAGCAGACTACCATTGACTTCACAGCATAGAAGGCAACGTCTACAATGGTGCTGGATTAGAGTGCTGTGGACGATGCAGTGGTAAAAGATCGTCTTCTCAGATGAGTCATGCATTTGTTTCTTCAGTGATAGTCCAACCCTACAGCAATTGTGGAACGCTCCACTTCACGATAACTTGGCATCAAGGTTTGGTGCGCTATTACGTACGATTCTAGGTCACCTAAAGTTCGTATTCACGGCACTATGACAGCCCAACTTTATGTGGATGTGCTGCGGCTAGTGAGATTTCCCTACCTTCAAGGGGTGCTCAGTACCCTTTATCAGCAGAATAATGTCCAATTGCACATTTCTCGCATCAGTCAACATGTTTTGCAGGGTGTACAGCTGCTTCCCTGGCCACTGTGCTTGCCAGATCTCTCACCAATTGAACACATTTGGTATATGATTGAACGCCATTTGCAGACTCTACCATTGAATCCTTCAGGAGACGCACTTTGACAAATTGTTAACAGGGAATGAAGAGCCATTTTTCAGGACACCATCCGTACTACCATTGACTCTGTGCCTAGACATGTTTCTTCATATATCACCGTCTACGGTGGTACTACAACTTACTGACCCGATCCCGTTTTCAATTTATATTATTCGTATTATTTCGAAATACAAATCAGTTATTATTCGTTGCTGCCTCTCTCTGTTTGCCGAGTTTCGTCACTTCCCGGCAACTCCTTCTTGGCGTTGGCTTTTCGATATCGGGATTCTATTACCTTACAGTGAGTTTATTAGTATTTTAATGTATGACATTTTATAATATTTTATTAAAGCATATATACATGCTATGATAGTTGTAGAGTAATTATGTTATTAATATTAATTTAAAAGAAATTGTGATGTTGGGTATTACTTTTGGAAATTAACGGTAAGTCTGAAAAGTTTGCTTAAATTAAAAACAATATGTATACTGCTAGCCACTGTAAACACAACTCCCTAAAGGAAGCATGAAATTTACAACATGCATTCGCGGAAGTGAGATATGTAAATTATTAGAATTTAAGCGCAGTCACATCATGCACGCCTGTGGCGCCACTTCAAAAAGCTATTTAAGACTGAGATTTCCACAATTTCAAATTCGGCTGTTTTTTTTCTTTTTTTTTTATGATGTCGTATGAAACAGCGATAATTTTTAATAAAGCATTCGAGTTCGACAGAGGAAGGATAGTGGCCTACCGATGTTGTGGATTATCTTTCAGGAAAATCGGTAGTCGTGTTGGACGAAATCAAGCAACTGTAATGTGGATATGTAATTGTTGGATGCAGTAGGGTATTTCGGACTGACATGTTCAATGCAATCCACCTCAGTGCACCACTTCACGTGATGACAGGCAAATTTTGGGCATGTCAGTGACGGACCGCTCAGTCACATCACGAACCATAGCACAGAGCAATTAGTCTGTAACACATCATCCAGTGCCTGCGCGTGCCATTCGACGCCGTTTTCAGCAAATGGGTTTGTCCGCAAGACTTTCATTGCTTCATCTACCCTTGACTTAGAACCACACATCTCTCCGCCTCCAATGGCAAAATGAAAGAAGGATGTAGACGGCAGAATGGAATGAAATTGTCTTTACTGACGAGTCACGCATCTGTCTGCAACGTAATCGAGTCTGGAGACACCGTAGAGAGAGAATGCTGATCAGCTGCGTTATGCGCCTCCACAGTATTATGGTATTGGATACCACTCTCGCACTCCTCCAGTAAGCATTGCCAGTACTTTAAGCAGCCAGTACTACATCTCCGAGGTGTTGAAGCCAGTTGTCCTTCCTTACCTTCAGGGCTTGCTCACAGCCATATTTCAACAAGATGATGCGCAACCACACGTGGCACGCATTGTCCAAGGGTTCTTCGTCAATCGCCAGATTGACTTGCTTCCTTTTGCTTTCCGGATCTTTCACCAATAGAAAACATGTGGTTCATGGTTGCTCAATTATCGACCCAGATTACATCCCCAGTGGCCACATCAGATCAACTTTGGCAGCGTATGGAAGCTGCTTGATCTGCTATACCCCTAGAACACATCCAAAATCTCTTTGAATCAATGCCGAGTCGTGTGGCAGCGGTGATCGTGTGGCAGCGGCAACAATGGCGGTTACTCTAGCTTCTGATTTTGGCTTGAACCTTACTTTACATAAGTCTATAAATTTAATAACTTAACATTTGGTCAACATGTTATCTACAAAATAAATGTTTTTGTGATATCTCTTGTCTTTCTTGGTGTTGCAGTTTGGGTGGCCAGCAGTATATATTGTAACGTGCAAGTTTTGAGATGAAAAGTATTTCTGTCCTAACACATTATCTCTAAGCAAATTTTTTAATGATGTAAATGTGCTACTTTCGTCATCCTGAAATAAAAGATATTTGTTAAAATATTTAATTTAAAAAATACCAAGATTGAATTTAAAAAACTGAAAACAAAAGTTTTGAGACGACTTAATTATAAAAAAAAACTTTTATTAAATTTATCTTCTTATTGTCACAAATAAGCAATATTTAATATTCAGATGCATATGTGTGTTTCTTTCAGAATTTCAGTACATCAGCGTCTGGGCCTGAGATCCACAAAGCTTTCTAAGGTGATTTCAGGAATTTTGCTCATTCCAACTGAAGACCCCGAAGAAGTCCTGCTTTTAAAGAATGCTTTTTTTGTCCCAACTTTTCTGCCGAAGGTTTGCAGTTGGATTTAGATCTCCTAACTGACTCGACCAATCCAAAACTTATTATTAGAAACTTTTGATTATTTCCGAAGTATATTTGGGATCACAGCTAGTAAGGACACTACGAATCATTAAATTAAAATACCGTTTAATTAACGATACAATAACGAAAAGACAATTTGAATGCCAGAAGTACCAAACTGCTGAAATCTTGGAAACATTTGTCATCGTTTTACTATTTCTGGAGCAATATTCACCTACTTTACTCTTTCGATAGTAATTTATTTAAATTCACGTTGTTTTCAAGCATATAGATGGTTTGTTTAATTTTTTCTGATGTAATCTACATTTTCTGTCATAATATTAAACCGTTACTATATTAATAAAAATACTTAAGAGATTTTTTTATTTATATTTATAAATAATTAAGAACTTCAGTTTTTTTTTATTTGGTATCATGCGACATTTCTTATAGTTTATTAAGAATTTTTCATATTCAAACATTATAGTCCACCTCATTTGAATTTCACATTAAAGTTTCGTTTATTCTTAAGACAAAATTAAAGTGATGAAAATTTACATTCGTTTATTAAATTCTTTCAATTTTTTAATTTTCAGGCAAAAAATTCCATTTTTTTTTTGTTAATTTAATTTGATCTTCTAAATTTTTGTCTAATAATTTCATAATTTATTTTTAAATATCTTCCAAAAAGGAAATAAAAAAACCAAAAATTCTAAATTCCCTCAATTTTAATTTCGTTGCATCCAGAACAAATTATACTTAAATCAAAATTGAGAAAATTATTGCATTTATTGGAATCAAATAAACGAGTATAAAATTTTTATTATTTCTGAGTAAATATTATTTCCCCCCCCCAAAAAAAAATACTTTCTTATTCGTTTAATAATTTACATAATAGATTTATAAAACAAAATATAATATTCTTTGGTTTATATTTTTTGTTTACACCGTGAATACCACATAAAACTGTATTACGACTTATAAATCATAAATGTCATTAATTATTTGCAATATGTAGCCGAAAATTCTTATCTTATTTTTTATTTCCTCAATTTTAGTCATAGAAAAATATTTTTAAAAGCAAAATTCTTTTATACAAAATACATAACCCCAAATATTTGTAAACTAATTTTTTAATGATTACGAAATCAACATTTATACTCTAGTATGTATTGTATGAATATATTTAGTAAAGTTTTGTGTTCATTATAACAAAATTGCATAAGATTGCCTGACATCAAAATTGACCAAAATATAAGATAAATTTCTTGGAAATCGTAGACTATGTATATAAGGAAAATAATTTTACAGAGTGCACAAAAATAAAATTGAAAAAAACACAAAGAGCTATCTCAAAGTCTCTTCAAAGACGGTCAGTTCTCAAATCTTAAGTAAAAATAAGTTTGTAAAGAAACCGACACTCCTAGAGCCACTAAGTCAAGTTTAATTTTTAATTAATTAAATGGTGAAAATAAGATTCGTAAACAGACATTTCTGCATTTCTCAACGACAGTTAAGAACAGACTCTATTTTACTCTCTTCTCCGGGATGATGCTCAACTTGCAGAGTGTTACCACGAGATCTCGGTAATTTTGATAGACTTACCATAAGATAACAAAAAGTATTTACATGCGTCCTTCATACCACGAGAAGTTAAATAAAAATGACTTAAGGTGTGGGTTGTCCACATTTAGCTATGCAAAAAAATATAATGGAGCTAATCTCCCCAAAATAAAGTATACAGTTTCAAACTAGGATTAATATATCTAAAAATTAGAGTATAGTAACACTGAATAGCTTCACAAATAATAAATATATGCTATTAATTTAACATATCACTCGATTATATATCTCTAATGTGTGTTTTTCAAGATAGATTATAATAAGAGTGTAAAAAATAAAGGGATTTTTTTTTTATTATACAGACACACAATTTAAGCAATCAGTAACAATTATAAAAATTTGTGAAGTTCTTGTGAGGCAATTCCTAAACATCATAATATACTTTCTTTAAAGCAACTCGTAGTTTACCCAAATTTCATTTGCAACAGATAGTTCCAGAATTTTAAATCAATTTGGAAAAAGTTTATTTAAAGAGTTTATTAATATTCGTTTGTCTCTTTTCCCCGCAGTGTAAATTTCTTCAGTAATTTTCTCTTACAAATTTTTCAAACAGTAACTCTATTATCACGAGTATTAACATTGCTTGTAAGCTGATATAATCATTAATAAGAAATTAAAAAAAATGCTATATTGAAAAATAAAAATTAAAGAAACCAGGTGTTTTTTATTAAACAATATGTATGTTTATAGAAAGAAAAAATAAAATGCCTAATAACATTATATATTAGGTCTACCGGGAAGTTCTGTCCATTTTTAGAATAAATCAAAATAATAAATTTTTTCACTCCTTGAATAAACTTTATTGAATAATACAATTGCCATCATTATTTATGACTTCTTGTCTGCGTGACAATTGATATATCCCATTTTTAAAGAAATGTCTTATCTCTAGAGGCCAAAAATTAAACTAGTGTTTGTCGGTTATTTTCTTCGTTCTTGAAGTTTCTGCTCAGCAAGAAATTTTTGGAGAAAGGAAACAAGTGATACTTGGAGAGTGATAAGTCCGGAGAATATGATGTATGGTTAGAATTTCCCTGCCTGTTTCTGCAATTTTTTGACGAACTCTTTTCTTTCCCTCTTCCTTAGACTGCTTTTTCTTGGAACACCGCCAGCTTCTTTTCTTTGAATTGCTCCCTTTAAATTATCCTGTTGATGGCGATATTTTACCGAATTGTGATTTTCGATCAATTTTTAATGGTCTTAATGTATTGGTCCTTAAATGTCTCTCCATAAACACAATGTTCTCTTATTTAGAGCCAATTTGTTTTAGAGTTGGAAGGGCTAAGTTTTCCAAACAATATACCCTTTTACTTACGATGTTTTCGTAAGTAATCCTCTTTACATCTCCAGTTACCCTCCGATTCATGAAGGGTTTGATTTTGTTCCGAACCAGCAGAGATAGGCACATGATGACAAGATCATCAAAATTTTTCTGACTTAATTCATGCGTCACCCATTTTGAATATTTCAATACCAATCCATTTTTACGAATATGACCCGAAACTGTTTGCTGAGATGAATTTATATTTCCCGTTTTTAAAAAAATACCGTATCTCTAGAGATCTAAAATTGAACCAGTCCTTGATATCTTCTTCGTTCTTGAATTTTTTCGACTGCAAAAAATTTTGGAAGGATCGAAACAAGTGATACTTGCAGAGTGACAAGTCCGGTGACTTTGATATATGGGATAGAATTTTCCAATCTAGGTCTGCAATTTTTTGACAAACTCTTTTCTTGGCCTCTTTCTTTGACTGATCTTTCTTGGAATTTCTCCGGCCTCTTTTCCTGGACTGCTCCCTTTGAATTACTGAATTAAGCTTTCTGTGATCTCCGATGTTGTTAGAAAAAGATCTTGCTGTAACATCGTTTTAATAACATCGTCATCGATCATCGGGCAGAGCTTTTCGGTAGACCTAATACCTTAATCACACCAATAAAAAATGTGAGGAATTAAGCAAAATCAAATGAGAATGAGTTGATAAATTTATAAATTTTAAACATATGGGGAATTAGAAATTGGTGTTGATTTACTTATGATTTTTATAAAATGCAATAAACAAGGCTTCAGATATTTATTCCTTACTTGATTCTCAAGTACTTCTTCCTTAACCAAAGTAATTCATTCATGTGTTCTTACAAACGCAAAAGGTTGATTTCCCATTTGAGTAGCTAGTGGTTTAAGTTTCAGTTCAACGATTGGCGAGTAGAGTCTGAAAATTGTTTAATTAGGCAAAATCATAATTTTCAAAAGAAACAATTCTCTAAACTTTTAAGCTTAAGGTATATTAATTTTAGGATTAATTCTTTTACTTCTTAAAATGATTCATTTGCTGAAAGAGAAAATAACTCTAACCAGTTTTTAATTCCCATATTCATTCAGTGATATTGAAATATTGGATCAGGTCAATGCGCTTTTTATTTATGAAAATAAAAGAATAATCTATTTATTGTGGGGACTCAACTTAGAGATAGATTTATTTAATTTATGTATTTCTTAATGGTCTCATTAAGATGTTGAAAAGTACTGTTCGGAACTTCTTTATTATAATAATGAAATTAAGAATATCATTTCATATGTCCCATAAATAAAACTAGTAGTGTGATAAATTGAAATAAATGCATGATAAAATAATCTTGCATCGACTTAATCACATCATCAGTGTGAAGAATATTGTCTCAAGAGAATGTCTTGACCTTTCACATTCTAAGATCATTTGAAGAAGCTCACGAGAATTATAGAAGATTTCGCGAACTAGAACATTTATTTTTATTTTCTATTTAGGTGCAATGTGAACTACTACGAATTGTATATTATCATGGATAAAAATGCAAATTTTCTATTCATCTTATAAATGTACTTTGTCGTTTTGATTAAAAATACTATAAATTTCTATTTTTACATAGATTCCATGTATTAAAATTTGCTTTAAAGATTTTATCAAGCATTCTTCGTATACCAATAAAGGCTATTTTTTAAAAACTAAATACACACAAATGAATTAATAAACTTTCTTAATGCTAATACTTATTACTTGTGATAAACGTGTTTAATACATTTCAATTAGTGATAAATATAACACATTCACCATTTAAAGCAAATTTTTTTTATATCTGTGGTTCATTTATCTAAAAGAAACATAAATAATAGTGGTGTATGAAAGAAAATTTTATTATATGAATGGAATGAATTGTAAGTAGTTTTTTTTTTTTTTTTTGCGTGATAGCATGTAATAACAAGGAGAAATTAGAAATAAGATTCAAGGACATTCTAGAAGATATAAAAGGTTATTAGTATGAGTAGAGCAACAGGGGTTATCTGATAAGCAAAGCAATCAGGTGTCTTGAATGATTACTTTTAGATTATTATCTAAATTAAAAGAAATATGTTAAATAATTGACCTTCTTAAATGTTGGAAAATGTCCATGTATTTTATATCTATTTATTACTATTTGTTTCTATAATTTGGTGTAAATCAGTATTTATGTTTAAAAGGATTTTCAAATAAAATACCAAATAAGAATCAAAATACACGGTAAGATTAATTTCAGGTTTATTTTAATTATTTATGAAAGCTAAAAACATTTACCTCTTGGTTTATGATTATGTGATTAAATAAGTGTATAATATTTTTAAAATAAAAATACGAAATATTTCCTAATTTACTTTAATCACATATATTGGAAGAATTATGGTTGTAAAAATAATAAAAAAATTAGTAACTATTAACGACAAAAAATGTACTCAAAAATATAGTTATGTTTTCACAATTGACTCATTTAAAGTTTCAGCATTGGGATTCTTTTTTAAAAAAATTGAAAAGATGTTTGTATATATATATATATATATATATATATATATATATATATATATATATATATATATATATATATATATATATATATATATATATATATATATATATATATATATATAATTCTGAGTATGAATATTGAACAAGTCAATTATATCAAATTTAGTGAATTTATGCATTAACTAAAATTATATTTTTTATTGTTAAATGAAGCTTTGTAAGTAGTTTTTGCATATTATAACTGAAAAATAAATTTGAAAGTTGTTAAATAGTTTTAAATGAAAAATTAATATTCTCTTTTAGTATCCATTTTTTCTAAAGTAAATTGTAAAGGGAAAATAAAACAATTAACAGAGTAAACTGAGAATATTTTATTTTTTGGGTATTAAATATAATAAAACATGTGTATGAAAAGTTTACGTAGCTTTTCCTTTTATAACATGACTCCCATATGAGATAATTGTAATAAATAATCAGTTAAAAAGACATGTGGCAATTCATGTAAGAAAAAAAAGCGTATATATAATGAATAATTATAATAAATTATATACCTAATACCATCTTAAGTAATTTTTAGTATACATATAGTGCACTATATTATGCTGTTTAAATTTCAAAATTGTGATAATTTATATAGCTTATTTCAGTTGTATATATTACGATGTCACAATTTTATGCAAACGATAACTTCTGTTTTTCCCACATGTTCACTTTTGTTGCAGTGAAACAACTTTTATAGTTCTTTATCAGTAAGTCAACCTCGATGGGGCTTGAAAATGTTTTAAATTCTTGTTAATATTCTTCATTTTGATGCTTTTTTCAACAACATTGTCCTGATTAATAAATATTCGATATGTATATTACTTCATAATAACAATAGAATGTTCAACGTAAATGAAGGATTAAGACAAAATATCATAATATAAAAAATTATGCAATGGTAAATTTTGAAAATATTTGAATATTCTACGTTCTGTAACCCTTTTCTACGTTTTGTGACACTTTTTTTTAACTTTGTTTTAGAGATTTATTAAATGCTATGTGTGTGCAATGTTATATGAATAATAATGACCCACAACTATCCTCTTTACAAATATTAAAGCTTAAAATTGTATAGTAAAAATATAAGTTATTTTGGGAAAATTAGATTTCTTAAAATTATAATTTAGTAATGATGCCCGAAACAATCATTTATTGATAAGACATTTTATATCAATCTATTGATTGATAAATTATTATTTTAAATGAATAATGATTATTTTTCTTAAAAAGAGAATAAGAGGAAACTGTCCAATGATAACGTTATAGATATTTCAAATAGTAACATTGGAACGAATCAACAGGAAATACTATTTTGATGAATATGAGTGCGATTGTCCAATTTATTTTTTTGTATCACAGATGTAACAATAAAATATAAATTCGGCTTACCCGTATTTTAAATCTTATCAAGAAATAATATTTTGCTCCCTCTTTTCATGATATTTTCTTTATTTTATGCTTTGGAAAATATTTTCTTCTTATAATTATGACTCATTAAATACTCTATTTTCAAGTTTTTTAATATTCCCAGTTCCATAATTCTTCTAATAACAGCTAAGAATTTAAATTTAAGTAAACTATTTCATAAAATGATTAAAGCTTTCTTACATTTAAATAATTCCTTCAAAATCATACATATTGATCAATCAAATACGTATTTCATACATTTTCTTTATTAAAATATGTAGAAAATCATGGTACAGATGTACTGTATAAGAGGATATTGATATTAATTGATACTTTACTTAATTTGATTATATATGTGCAACAAATTTCAGTTAAAAAGGCAAATATTTACTAAGTCCTTTTACAATCACGTTGAGAGAATAAAGAGGAATATTTCTCGAAGAATAAAGAGGCATATTTCTGGTATTTTCATTCAAAACTGGTTCGTCCTCTAATTTAAAGCAGTCAAAATAATTCATTAACTTTTTCTATTAGAAATATTTTTTCAATTATATATTACTGTTATGTAATATAATTTCTTGAAAAGATATCATCACACAGAATACATGAGGTACTTTGCTTTCAATAATATAGATGCTTAAACATAACATAACATTTGATTATGAAGTGAAGTTCAATACATAATTTTCATAAGGAATATATAAGGAAAACAGACATACATTTATGCAAGGGTTCTATGGTATCCTGTCATATCCATACACATGTGATAAGATTTTCTTATAATCTTTATAAAAACATAACACAATTCAGCAAAGATGTAACAAGCCTTTATTTTCAACTAAAACTAAGAAAATTTTTGTCTATCAAATTACAAGAATATTTAAACTTTTTTATTGATTTTTTTTATACTCAAATATAATAACTAAGAAACTTTTAATTATTAGATTTGAGTATAAAAAATCTATAAAAAAGTTTAAATATTGTAATTTGATTCGATTAGTTAGCAGACGTAACTGTAACATTCCTCCAAACCTGTTGATTAAATATGAATTAGTATAAAATTATTATATGCTTGCACAAATTACAAGAAGTAATTCTGGAATATAATCTCTAATGTTTCATTGAAAAATGTATAGCAACATATAAAAATGTTTTTAACACTTACACCTATTACTCAAACGCTATTATTTTCAAATTACGGAAATGAATTGTTACTGATGTTTTAAATTCTGATGCAGATAATACGTTATATATATTTACAGATATTTTAGCAAGCTCTTAAGTCTATATTGATAATTTTTATAAATTAATCCTAACAGTATTTAAAAAACCTTAAAGATTTTAGAAAATGTAGGAAGTCATGAAATACTTCTAAATATTTTCTTGTACGTTTTTTATTTTTCTTAGCTATCTGGTCACTACAGTGTCATTTTTTTATTTACACTTCTGCTCATCGCGATAATTTAGTTTTATTGTATGGATTGTCTGAGTTTTATTATTTTTGAAAAAAAATAGGTTTTATTTATAATTTTGAATTTTTAATTAAGAGCTATTAGATATATAGCTAATGACTCAAATACGGTGTAGAATGCTTATTTTTTGGTGAATTTAAAGAAAATTCTTATTTTGAAAAATCTTATCCATCAAATGTTAATCAATAATAATATGAGAACTTCGTTTTTTCAGTTAAATTAAAATGATATGAACGAGGAAGTGCAAATATTGCGCACATAATTTTCTTAGAAAAAAACGTGAAGATATCGGGTTATTCTTAAAGTAATCATTACTAGCAAAGTTCAATTACAAATAGATAAAACTGACTAAAAATAGTAACTCGTGAGATTTCTTATTAATCATGCAAACAAGTTTTTGTAAACAGAATCAAATCATATCTAACAGGATTGCAAATCTTATTCTGTAAGAGATAAAGACATGTCAAAAACATTAGTAATGCATCTTATTTTAACAAAAATAATTCTCATTGGATATCTGAATATTTTTAAGGAAATGAAATGGAAACAAATATGGGAAAACTAAATGAATGCCAGAAACGAAAATTGCACTTTCTTTATAAGTATAAATGAAATATCTTCAAAGAAATGACGTAGTGACATTTAAGTGAAATTTAGAGCATAATAATATAAAGAAAAAAAATCATTCAATGGCCAGTTGAAATTTCCAAAATTATACTTTAGAAAAAATAAATGGTACAGAATTGTTATAGAAAATGGATTTAGATTGATTAAATTATCTTCCATTTAATCTGAAACAAGTATTTTTCTTGTGTAAGTGTCTTCACTTTTGTTACTTATCATGATATAATTTAGAATTAATTCAATAGATATTGTATTAAGGCATACCAAATTCAATTGAGACTATAGAAACAATAATATTTGTTGAGTATTTTGGTGCAATCGGTTCATTTAAAAATTATTTCAATAGTTTTTGTTTAATTTCCCAAAAGTAAATCTTTAGAAATCGAGAGGCATGTTTCGATGATAAAAATGATGCATATTTCAAATTTACTCTATTATTCATTTTCATTAGGCGTGCCAAAATTAGAATGAGATAGTTAATAATGACCAATGAGATTAATAAAACATCTCAATTATAAGACACTCTATAAGCAATTGTGAGCATATAATGATTTTCATTTCCGAAATAAGTTCTTGAATCAAATGTATCATTTGAGAAATATTTATATACAAATCCATTAATAAGATTGGAGTTATTACTTTTAGTAAAAATTATTTTTTAGTCTATAGGTATATTTTTTCTAAATAATCAAATTTATAAAATAAGGATTTAATTTAGTAGAAACTTTCGCAGCTCACTGAGAGTGGCATTTTTCTTAATAAAAAAATAAAGATTTTTTACAAGAAATTTATTATTAACTGTATTACGTTTAAAAGTTTATTGTTTTAATTTTTTCCAAATAAACTGAAACACAAATTGTATTTTTAAACAGAAAATGAGATCTCAAAATAAAGAGGGATGTGCTGCATTTTATTAAAAATTTCAGCTGAAATCTTTATTTCAAAGTCAAAAGTATATTGCAGTATCAATTTTTTAATTCAAGCAAAAATGCAAGTAACAAGTTAACGTTTTGAACACAAATTATAAATTATTTCCTTATTCATTTTTTACTTAAAATTTGACTAATCTTTCATTTTTCAAAAGGAATTTGTGCTCTATAAAATTTCATTTCTAAAATTGATTGATTTTATTTTTACTTTAAAATCCTACTTCTTAATATATAAAGAAACTTTTAATTCAATTTATTACTATATGATCATAATTTTCTTCCAGTATTAAAAGTGTGTTAAATGTATTTTTATATACCCCAATGTTTTAAATAAAAATGTAAATAATTTACATAAAATTATACTTAACTTATTAATAGTTTACTAGACCATTTACACGATTTTAGTTATATAAAGTATATTATTCACAAATGAATTCAATTAAATAAGCAACTTAATTACATTATCTGTTTCAAGTATGGAAAAATACATTTAATACTAAAATTGCTAAAATAACTATAAATATATAATATATAGTTTGCTATTTTTAACTATTTAATAGCAGGAAATTACAACTTTGTTTAGTATTATAATAGGTAAGCTGTAAACTCATTATGTTTTAATAACAAAGAAATGAATCCTGAAAATTATAATTGCGAAGTTTCAGGATTTGTAGCGAAATTTAAAATGAACTGAGATATTTCAAATAAAATATTATATTTTTTCACAAATTTCCTATGGAAATGATTAAGGAAACTTTTGCAATAGACTTGTTTTTAATTTTCATTGTTTTAATGAATTTGCTTAACAAAAATAGCAGTTTACTTATAGTGAAAATTTCTTATTACTTCCAGAATTTTAGCCAAGTTTTCAAAAACTCTATATTATAGTTTAACAATTCTAAATATTGATATGCGTACAATTTACCTTCTTAAATCAAAATTTACTATTGTATTAAAGATTATTTTAAAGCTGGTTGGGTAGACTCGCAGAGGTGTAGAAATAAATAAACCTGGAATCAAAGTTTACGTGTATTCTAATTTAAAGAATGATATATTCCTTTTTTAAAATAAACAACCAAAACAGATATTTTTATCTGAATTATATAGATAAAACTTTGTACCAAATGTTATTTCTCTTGAGAAATAAAATTAATTAGATTCAAAGTAAACAAAGATAAATTAAGTTTCTGATTATGAAAAAAGAATTCATTTCTGCAATTCATTAAAAAAAAACTGTATAAATATTTGACTTATTTAGTTTGTTATATACTGAATCGCGAAAAATAAGAATTTCCTTTTTTTCATTAATGCAGTTCGTATTATATAGCTTAGTGATTTTAAAAATATTTAGCATGGAAGTAAAATAAAAAAAATATGTTTATCAATAGTAGAGAATCGTCAAATCGAGGAATGATATTTAAAACTATATATATATGACTATTTTAAGTAAACAATTAAATCTAATTTTTCCATTAATTTTGTAAATATGGCTGTGAAATAGATTTATAAATTAGACAACAATAATTAATCTAATTAGTAATATTTTTTGAAGTAAATTTACTTTGAATTATTCTTCTATTTGCTTGTTTTATATCAATAAAGATATGCATACTGCAGTTACATATACAGTAATTTCCAGAAGAGAAAAGAGGCGTGAACGCCACGCTTGAAAAAAAAATGGATTGCCCAAATTTGATACTGTATAAAAACGACCACATTCGCATAAACACACAGTAATTAGTTAAATTACGAATGCTATCGGCCTATACAACACAGTCGCATAATTTTGACTTACGAGTATGTCTTATTTGACGTACCATGAAAATACAGAAAATGAAAACAATAACTAAAAATAAATATAGATAAGAAAAGTTAAAAATATACATAACGTTATCAAATGTACTTATGTTTATTCACTAAAAGAATCCGGTATATATGATACTTATGTTTAAATATAGTTTATATATTTAACCTCAAAGTAATATATTGAAAATAAAAGAAACTTTTTTATATTTACTGATAAAAATAACTAAACTAGTACATTTTGTGTAAGTTTTAAAATCAGATGCCTTATTATATGGACCAAAATAACTTAACAAATCTTAAAGTAATTTATAATCTAAAGCCCAAGACTACTAGATCCTTAACATACATCCTGTAAAATCTCGTACTGTGGATGTGCATAATATGTATTACATATATATATATGTAATACATATTATGCATATATATATGCATATATAAATAATACACATTATGCATATATTTATATATGCATAATATGTAATACATATTATGCATATATATATATATATATATATATATATATATAATGGAGAAGAAATCTTAAGAATGAATTACCAAAATATAGCTGCTTATATTTGTTTAGTTAGATTTACTATTTTCCCCTTATGTATAATTTTAAACTTAAATAGTATTCCAAACAGTCATTTAAATTTTGCATTTATTATATAATAACCAAATGGGAAAAATTTATTTTGAAAACATAGCTCTAATTCTAGTTTATGAGCTTTTCTTCATATTAAGGTTTTTAATCAAACAAAGGAATTTATCGCATTTGAGAGCTTTGCTATCATATAAATTAAATTTTTCAGAGAAAAATGTCCATTGTTGTTTTACAAGGAATTTTATATGTCAGATGTAAGATAAACTCACGTGTTTCTGGTCATTTCACTAATCTCACACATGACTTTACGTTATAATTTCTTGTAAGGTTATATCTGTTATTATACCGTTTCCTTCACCCATTCTTGTTTTCATAAAGTTGACGAATTTAATTATGAAACAAATAAATTAGAAATATAAATCATCTAATATTAAAGGAATATGAAGGTGTGAGTGTGTGAGAGAGAGAGAGATCATAGGTAACTTAATAATCAACGAATTCGACAAATCTCTTGAGAAGAAACTAGAAAGAAATTAAAGAAAAAGTTGCAGTAATATTTTTGTCCTTTTGTTTCTATAATCAGTGTAACGTATTCAAATACTATGCTAATTTTGACAGTAATGGATAAGAAGAATGATAACTGAAAAATTATATCTTTTTTTAATAAAACAAAGCGGAAAACAGGTTGTAAACATTATGTGATAATGTAAACAAATATAGCCTTGTAATTTTTTTTAGAAACAAGACAAAACTGTCAACAATATCAAGACAGTCACAAAACATTAACGTGCTATAGTTTTTTTTTAGTATGATTTCGTGTCTGTACATCATCTCAGGTGACATAATACTGTTATGTGTCCTTTAAAAGATTTGCACACTTAGAAATATCAATTAATTTTCTTTCTCATTAGTATTATTTAAAAAGTTATATTGTTTACATGGAACATTTACATATTTGAAAAAAAATAACTCTATTATAAAATTTGAACATAATTAGTCTTATTTATATAAAAAATGCAAGTTTTAATCATTATAAAATTTTCTCACTGTTGAAATCGTATTAAGTAAATTATTACTTAGCAAATATATTATACAAATTAATAAAGAATGAAAAATATGTTGTTGTTACTAATGACACTTGGGCAAGCCAAGCTGGCTATGCCTCAGCTGTGCGAATTTAAGTCGTTTGGGGGCATCTTTCGTTTAATCATAGCAACAGATAGATAGATGGCAGAACCAGAGGATCTACTCCCTCAATTTTGGCATTGATTTGAAGGGGGAGTAAATTTCTCCAGTCCATTGTACCCATCGTAACTGCTTAACGACCGATCACAGAACTTTTGATTCCACAAATTTAACAAGCACGTATATCGCATGTACTCGGTGGGACTTTGGCGGCATTGGGAATCAAACCCCACCCTTTCGGATGGAAGGCCGATACCCTAACCACTAGGCTACCACGGCCTATTCCAAAAATATAAATATATGAATTAAAATATCAATATATTTCTATATATACGTGAAATAAATATATATTAATATCATATTAAGAGTTATCAAAGTGTATACACGTCAAATTAGTTATGAATGAGTTGCGCCTGCATAGATTTTCAGTCTAACAGTTTGTGGATTCCATTCTTACTTTGAATTGTAATAATTTAGAGTCCACTTGCAACTACATCTGTTGAATTAACTCTAAATGACCAAATTAAACCTCAGAGCGGAAAGCTCTAGTTGACCATCAAATTAAGTCAATGAGTGTTTCGATAGCAATAAAACTTATTTGTAAGTTTATTCCAAAACATTAATAATCCACTACATAATATTCAAATGATTTATATATGCATATATATATGCATATATATATATATATATATATATATATATATATATATATATATATATATATATATATATATATATATATATATATGTATGTATGTATATATGCATATATACACACAGCAGGTACTCGTTTTCACTAGTTTAAAATTCGACGTGTGTTAGTTCTCGATTCAATTACGAGTGTTCTAAATTTACAAACACTCCCAATTTCTCTAATACGCCATTCGCACTGCTCTTTTAAAATCAATTTAAAGTTAAATCTGATTTAACGTAAACACCACGCTGAAAACAGCGTTCGTACTGCTTTACACTCGTCGAAACTGATTTAATAAATATTGGTTCTGGTGTAAAATCTTATTTATACTGTTATAAATTATATGACATTTTCAAATTTTTTTATAGCTGAGCACGTTATTAATTTACAATTACAGACGAAAGGGGTATTAATTAAGATTATGATATTTCAAATGAGGGCTACAAAACCAAAGAACTTGTTTGATGCTTATTTAATACTTAAGTAAATATTTCTGAGTTATTATTCTTAAAATTTTTTCTTCTCTTGTATTTATTTTAATCTGTTTCAAATATGTCAAAAAAAGTTGGCAACAAGATAGCGCTAAATCAGTTGATGCGTATTTAAATCAGTTCGAACTGATTTAAATCACAAGTTACCACCGCGAGAAAGTTCCACCAAGACTTAAAAGTGCAGTGCTAACGGGGTATTACAAGTGGCTGCCCCAATATATGGGTTTATAGAAGGCAATGTAACATTTTAATTTGTATTCGTATCCTATTTTTTTAAAAATTAATTGGTTTTGGTGAAATTATTTTCTTGCGCTCTTCATTTGCATTTAATTTTTTATCATCTAATCTTTATTTACGTTTGAGGAATTTGAATCAACGTTCTTACTTGAAGAACCATAAATCTTTCGGATTTCTGAATAACTTATTGCGTTACTGATGTTAAAACCCTGGAATGTTTGAAACAATTGGCGTGAAATTTCTTCTGCCTAATCTAATTGCAGTCTTACAGCATATACATCAAAGTATGATCAATAGTGCAAATATCGTAACGTACTTTTCCATCATAAGTTCAAATATCGTAAGGTACTTTTCCAAGAAGTGACCGTTTGAAATCGCCTTATGAAATTGATATTTTAGACGCAGTGCACATGGTTAAAATGATGTACCAAAAAAGCGATATCTAGGTTATTTCGGCAAGCACGTTTTTCGAAAGAAATCATAGCAACTGAGGAAAATCAAGAACATTTAACTGATGACTTGAGTGAAGATGAGTTACTCGTTCATGAACTTCGACAAAGAAAAGCATGGCTGATGGAATTTTCAGTTTATGACTTTTTTAATGTGAACTCAGATGTAATTTGTGCATAAGACGTTTCTGATTATAAAATGACTATGAACGTCATGAATTAAAATGTAAAAAGAGCCTTCAGATATCAAATAAAAGATGAATTAGTGTTGTGACCGTTTGCAAAACAAGAACATGAGCGGTAAAAATATAAATACGATAAAAATATAAAATGAACGGGTAAAAATATAAAATAATATACTTTTTTTAAGAAAACAACAATAAAGTGTTTTTCTAATGGAAAAAAGATACCTTTTTTTAAAAATATAATTTTGAAGAAGAAAAAAGTAGATGATCAATAAAAGGAAAATTTAATTTAGCCTTAAAATGATAAAAAGTATAGTTTTTAAATGTGAATTTTATTTTGCATGTGTCTTTTGTGTGCATACTAAATGACTTTTTCTAATCGTATTTTATTTATAAAGATAGTAGTTAGGTAAAAAAATTGTCTTTAAGACCAATCACTCAAGCTAATTTTTTATTTTACGAACTTATGATTTTAAGAACTATTTTAAAGGTCCTACGAGGTCGTAAAAATGAACTTTTACTGTATATGTATATACGACTAAATTTTTGAGATTATGTATCCGAATGCAATTATTTTGCATACAGCCGTATTTGATATCTACATGGAATTACTTGAGTTATTAATCAAGGATATATTCTTTTGATTTTAATATCTTAACTTGTAATAAGTCTTTCCTAGTTCATTGTGTATAATTATACGTGCTCATGCTTTGAATGCACAATTTACGTTAGTACATGCCATTAGTTTTTATTTTTCTTGTTTAATCAAATTCAAAACTGGCATGTGTTCCAGTTTTAATTATTTTATAAAGAAAATGAAATATTGTTATTGGTAGGATACACTTCTTGAAGCAAATATCAATATAAAAGACGAACTTTAAAAAAATTGCAACATTATGCGTATTATTTACCACATTTTATTTCATAGACTTTTTAAACTTCAAGAACATTTTTCAGGTGGGTAATTATTCAGCCTGGAAATATATAATAGCATGATAACAAAAACACTCAGGTGAAAGGGTCATCCACCTGTGAAAGTAAAAACTCACAGAATCATCAAAGGGAGAATTCCTAATTTTTAGCAACAGGTGTTTCGTCTGTGTGAATAAAATTTCCAGTATCCATACATTTCTATTTTTATAAAAATATTTTTGCTACTCCAGGGCTCTGAAATCTATCATTTCTATTGACTATGTTAAACACGCCATTCAATTGCGAGCTCAGAATATTAGCCCAAGACGCGTTAATCTCTCTATCATACATTCAATGATACATACGCAAGCTGAGTGAACGTTTGCTGCAGTTCTGAGCGACTGTCAAGTTGAACGATTTGTTATTTAATAATCAGTCACTAAGTAACTTCCTATCACTGAAGTTTAATGCATAAAAACAGCTACCATTTCCTCCCCAGTGGAATTGAAAGTTCTAAAGTAGACGTTTCCTTATCGCACCCATCCACCCCTCAGGCATAAGAATATTGCTCTCCACCAATCCGCTTTTTCTTTTATATGACGTCAGTCAGTGTTTATTAGTTCTCCGCGTTTGTGAATTTTCGCAGTACCAGAACAAATATCAGTCCTGTAACGCGCGTAATTAATGAAGCCTTAATCAATCACAAACACTAAAAATATATACGATGGTAGTTGGAAACAGAAGACGAGTAAGAAAATATTTTCTTTGATTTCTATTTAACTATAAAAATCCTTTTTTTTTTTTTTATTAAAATTTATTCAAAAATTTCATGTAAGAAGTGATATATAAAAGTGCAACTTTTATTTAAATTTAGAATTAGTTTATTATGTGTTGTATATATGCATAATTTTATTTATTGTACTGCAAACTATTTTTTGAATTTGGAAAGGTTGGAAATTATATGCTATTTTTAATAGCAGAAATTATTTCTACCTGTCATGAAATTTTTAATCACTTCTGTCAAAAAGTATTCTTCTGGAAAAAATATTGCATATAAAAATTCTAAGAAATTAATTAGTAAGCTAGTTTTGAAAGTAGTCAGCACATTTTAATAAGTAAAATTTAAAGTTTCATTAAAAATAATCTTGCGAATAATGTTTTAATTTAGTAATAAATTAAAATATTAAAAAACTAAAGAAAAATTCATAAGTTATTTTTGAATCCTCAGATGGCAAATAATTTAAGCTATGTCTCAAATAAATTATTTAAGTGATTTCATATATTGTTTGAAATATTACTTCCTTTAATTGGTGATGCTATCAAAATTGTAGTGTTTATTTACTGTATTTTAAAATTTTGTTTGCAAAAATTAGTTTATTTTTTAAACGTTTTATGAATTAATTTCCTTTCAAGTTTTTTTAAGCATGTATAAAAAATTTAAAAAAATGGATTCATGCTATTTACATTAGCTTTAGTTGATAAAAATATAAATAAATATTTTACGTAAGATAAATCATGACACTTTACACTTTATTTTTTCTCATCATATTCTAAAAGTTGCTTTATAAAATTTATATAAAAATTTAATAAAAATTATGATGCTTCTTATAAATAAATTTGTAGCATGAAATGCCTGGCATATTTTAAACGATGGAACGTAATTTATTTATTATTACGTTCCATCGCTTAAAATATGCCGTTATAATAGCGTTAAAAATGCCAGACAGTAATATTATTATCGCTTACATTAAATGTATTTTAAAAAGTTTTTTTTATTTTTTTAAATGATGATAATATTTATACTATGGATGTAATATTTTATGAAAATTAAAGAAAGAATATCTGAATGATATATTTTTATAGTTAGTTTGTTTGTCGCTCAACGGTCATTTTTTGCACACGAGGGCTAATTAGACCGGGACCTACGGTTTAAAGTGGATTCCGAACCACTACAAACATCCATGCCCTAGGTGGGATTCGAACCCACGAGCTGTTGAACCGAAGGCAAGAGCGCTAACCATTCGGCTGCCAGCTCGGCTTTTTTATAGTTAGAAAACTATTACCTAACTTAGATTGATAATGAAATGTTAAACTTCATTGTTAAGTTAAATTCGAATATATATAAAATAAAATTTTTATGAATTTGAAATACATAAAAACAATTTATCACAATTAATTATGCGATAATTCTTATTATTAAGAAATTGTATAAAATTAAGGATTAACTTAAAAGTATAAACTATTGTGATAAAAATTTTAATTTTAACTGGCACGTGCACTTGTGATTGAAATTATAATCAGTGCTGTGATTTAGCGGGTACTCACCAGTTTGATGAAACCATTACCTAGTATTTTGTTGATTTAGGTGAATCGCTTGTTAAAATCCCATTTGCAATCCTTCTAAATTTCATCACCAAAATTTTTATGTATACAGAATGTAAACTGCAATTAATGATATCTGTAACTAATTATGAAAATTGTAATTAACCTTAATTAATTAAAATTACTAATTATAATTGCATGTTAAATCACTGATCTTTAAATAATTTAGAAAGTTATTTTATTAAAAGATAGCGAAAATCCACTTATATAAATAAGAAAATATCATAAATAATCAAATTTTTTTTTTTCCAAAACTCTTTCCAAATATAAGTAAATTTTATTTATCACATTTAGTAAATAACATTTTTATGCATAAATTATAAAAAAATTATGAGCTGGCTTTTTGGTATGTTGTTTTTAGTTTTTTTTTTTTTTTTAAATGATTATAAGGCCAGAAAATTATTTGTTAAATTATTTAATTTCTACCCCTGATAATAATAATAAATTACCATAAAAATAGTTCATACGTTACTCTTCTTCAGAAAACTCGAATTTAATCCGGTATTTTAAAGAAATGTGTTCCAATTCATAAAAATATAGAAATCTCCTTTTTAGATTGTGTTTTGAAAATGAAACACAAACAATTAAATAGTACATTTTCCTTTTATTTCAAAACCAGTATCAAATGGAGATTTTGTCAATTCAAAAACCAATTCAAATAAAAATGACTCAATTTGCAAAGCAAAAAACACAAACTGATGTGTGGTTTTCATACTAATCTGACATTGGCTGATTTCGAAACATAGAGCAACAGCGTTGTAATTGACTTTCATTTCTCGTTTATCGTTAAACCTATCAGTAAAGACATTTTGGAGGGTGTGTTCATGTTGTGCTGGTCTCGCTTGGTTGCAAATGATGTATTATTTCTTCACAACTCCTTACAACCTCGAAGCACTTACGGGGATTTCACGTATTCGCCTCATGCACGTTCATTATTAATTTTCAGGATCAATTTAAATATTTACTTTAGTCTAATACTAATCTCTCTGTAATTACACGAATTTATTTATTTATGAAATTACTTAATAATTACATAAATAAATAATTTTTAAATAGCTTACGATTAGTAATTTTTATAAGTGATTTAAAAATTTTAAAAGGAACACAGAGCAAGAAGTACAATAGTGTTTTCCAAAGATTTTATAGATATATCCCCTCACAAATTTTACTAATTTGCCGACGCCGACCAACTTGTCTAGTGGTCAGCGTGCCTGACTACGGATAGGGAGGTCCTGGGTTCGAATCCCGGTTCAGGCATGGATGTACTTTCTCTCTCGCTATCCTGTCTTTGTCCTTTCCTTGTGTGTGTGAATGAAGTATGAATGATGCCTACCCTATAAACGGGTCCCTATGGCATATGTGAGGGTGCGATGGTGGCCCACCCCTTGTGATGCACCCGGTGCAACGCCTCGGTGGCTAAGAGGTCGCTGTGTCTGGCCGGTTCCTTGGTATTAGGGAACAATAGATTAATAGACTCTATTGCAGTTGTAACTGTCTACAATCTGCCATTGTAAAAAATTTACTAATTTAGAATAGTTTAAGAATTTCCATCATTTCAAACGCAATAGATTACAGATATCCTCACCATGTTTTTAAGATACATTTTTAGGTCTTTAATTTGGAGGGTTAATCGTTATATTTTAAATTGTTTATACTTATAAAAATATTTTAACTTCTTGAAACACTTATAAATATTAGCAAACTTTCAGTACGAAATATTATTTCTTTCTTCTGATTTTTTTTTTATATCTAATTCATTCAATTAAAAGCTTCTTATGACCTCCAGTGTAAATTGTATCTGTGAATATATTTCAGAAATTATGAAATTATCTTCCGAACCATTGTAAAAAGATAAATTGAAGTTAATCTTAGTTTACTCTGTGATTTAATTTCACTTATAAATTGTATAAGGCATGAAATTTAAGAAGCACTATCTTGAGTGTTATACATCGGATACTTCAGAATGGTACAAACTTCCCGATAACGTATCTTGATAAAAGAAAAGGGTGATACGCAATATTTATTTATAGTGGAAAAATATAAGATTATCGACTGAATTTCTTTCATAATATATAGACAAGATAGACAGTCGTCTTGATACAAGGTCTCTTCGGAAATGACAAGTGTTAAGATATTTACATTGACCTTGAAGATCACTAACGTGATTAGAGTACAGAGGAAAAGATTAAAATGAAGTGGCAAACACAGAGTTCATCTTTTTTCTTTCATTGTATATCCAACTACCCTTGAACAAATCCACTTATAGATAAGATATGTCTCTATCTGGTAGAGCTAATCAATTCATTATATAAGTTCAAGGGTCTTGCAATTTTTTGCAAATTAGCTAAGTTTCATTCTGAGCATTTTTAATAGTTTGTATTATAAAAACTTATTAAATATATATAGTTTCCAAGAGGTATGTGAACTAAAGTGCTGTGGTAATTGACTTTTTTTAACTAGGACATTTATTTTAAGCAAAATATAGAAGAAAAATATTAAAAAATTATGAAGCAACTCATCAAAAATAATAGTTAATTTTTGATGAAATTAATAATTAATTTTTGATAAAAGTAACATTCAACAATAGTTAATTTTTAACTATTGTTGAATGTTACTTTTATTATATAAACTGTGGGAATATTAGTTTCAAAATATATAAGCCATGAAGATTATTAATCTTTATTTTACATTAATTAATTTTGTTTATTAATATAAAGTAACGATTACTTGTATTAATGAATCAGAAATAAAATTTCATTTTTTATTAATTGGATAATTTTCTCTCTTTCTCTCTCTCTCTCTCTCTCTCTCTATATATATATATATATATATGCAAGGATATCTCTGGTTTTTAGATAATTTTTATAAATGAATTAATATTTTTACTGTTTTTCTGTGTCGATATTTTTAATGCATTAATATTTCAGTATTTAATCTATTTTTGAAACATTTTCAGAGTAATCTGAAATAGAATATTTAAGGAACCAATATTAAGTCATACCTATGTTAATGTTTCACGAACAAAAGCTTTAAAAGATCAATGTAATCTACACTTATTTAATCAAAGTAATGCAAAACAATAAAATTCCTAAGACATAATACTTAATAATTAATTAATATCTATTTAAGAGTAATAATTAATTAATATCTTATTATCAAAACTTATTAATTAATTAATATCAAACAGGAGTGAAAAGGCAGACAACGGTAAAACGAGATGATTAATCATGAATCAGCGACATGTACTTTTAATTTGCATTCTTGCTGTAAATATTACAAATACAGAAAAAGTGACCTTTTCAGTCTAGTATGTATATTGCATTTGTTGATTGAAGAATTTCCTGATTAATGAAATTTGCTGATTAGCGAAAGAGTTTTGACGCAAACAAATCGGTTATTAGATTATCGTTCATTATAGGGATATAATATCTTAGTTTTTCCCTCTCAGTTTTCTCTATGATTTTAACTCCTCAATGAATAGGGTTGATACAAGGTCATATATATATATATATATATATATATATATATATATATATATATATATATATATATATATATATATATATATATATATATATATATATATATATATATATATATATATATATATATATATATATAGCACCATTAAAGTTACATTCAACAGTTATTAGCAACAGAAAAATTAAATTAGATAACTTTTATGTAGAATTTTGGCCTTCAATCGCTTAATTATTTCAAAATAAATATCAGTGTTTAAAATAACAGATTTATAATATTGATTTAGAAAACTATTATATTTTCCCCTACAGTTTCTTTCATAAGCTCTTTAGTTTAAATCAATTGTCTAATTGTTTTGATTATTTATATAAAGTAAAAAATACATTGGATAACTTTTGTTTAGCATTATAGCCTTCAATTGTTTAATTATTTCAAAATAAACATAGATATTTAAAATAACAGAACTTATAACATTGATTTAAAATACTTAAAAGGATAAAAAATCAGTATGTTGTTTTCTAGATATGAAAGGTTTTATTATATATTTTACTCTGCATATTTTTGTTGAATCAATGATAATAATATAATTAGCTTCAAGCCGCTTATAACAATTATAAATTCATTATAAAACAAATTAAATGCATGTATGATTTATTTCAAGTTAATTTGCTTCTTATTTTTAATTGATATCTTTAGCTTATTTATATAAATATACTGCTATTCAAGAAATTGTTTTATTAGCCTTATAACTTTTTTAAACTTTTTAAATGATGAGATTAAATTAAAATAGTATTGAAATTAAATAAATGGATAGTTGTTATAAATTTAGTAAAGATTTTATTTTATACAAATAAATTTATAAATTAAAATATTTTTCATATCAAGAGTTATATATATTAAAATACTTACGTTCAATTATATATAGGAATTTGAAAATTTGGAAAAATAATTAACACTATATGACTCCAAAAATACATTAAATTTCCATTTTATAAGGTTTATGAAAACTTTTAACTTTAGGAATATTAGTCAAGAATAAAGCTTGAAGAATATAATCACACACATATATCGAGTTACATTGTGTAAACGAGAAAAAGTTTCCAAATGTTTTAATTAATAAAATATTATCTGCATTCCCTAGCAAATATTTTTTTAAAAGAGCTTTGTTAAATTTCAATCTTTGTAGATTTTAGTTATTTCAATGTTTGTGTTTTTAGACTAAATTACAATATATATCTTTAAAAAATAGGAATATTAGAAATATTTATTTAAACGAAGATGTCTCGTGTATATGTATCGTAAGTATTGTACAGTTTGCACGCAGAAAATAGCTGGGAAATTTTAACATATTAAGTGCTGCCATAACGAAACATAAAACTTAAGGGAAAATAATTTAAAATATAGCTACATTATTTAAAGAGTAAATATTTTTCGGTTGTAATAAGAAAATCAGCATTTGTCATAAAACTTAAAAATTTCTGATTTATGATTAATGTTGAAATATATATATATATATATATATATATATATAAATATACACTTGTAAAACAATCCAAATTATTATAAAAAAGCTACAAAATCTTGTAAAATATAATTTTTTTTTAAAAAAAAGCATATCATTGAAAAAAATAAAAAATCTATCCTGTTCACTGACAACGCTAAAAATTATAAAGCATTACTTTTTCATGCATAATGGTGAATGTTTCAAAATTTTATTAGGTCTGCTCATAAAATAAAAATTCATGAGATGTTTTCTTCCATAAATATAAATTTTACCTTTACTTTCTTTGAATTAAGTACTTTATACCTGGATCAATTTACATTTTGATTTTTTTCTGTAATAATTCCTAAAACTTTGTCATGTCATTGGTATAAAAGTTTAAAAAATGAAGTAACAGATGATACTGACATTGTTTAGGCCAAAGGTGTTTCAAAGACTCAATTAGAAATTTGATAAAACTTCTTTTAGCAAAATCTAACGGTTAACAAATATATTATGATGATTATTATTATATTTACTACAATTAATTTTACAATTTGGAAGCTTGCTATTTATCCATGCATCCTTACATTCGCTTACGTTATAAAAACATTTTTTTCTAATGACCTTTGCATATACCTAGTTCAGTTTTATAATAGGCGAAGTGATGGCGTTTTATACAGTGGGGTACCCATAGGGTGTGCCATCTTCGCCCAGAAAATGAAGGGATGTAGAAAGAAAAACACAGGGAGAGAAGAAGAGCATCCATGCCCGAACCTGGGACCTACTGCTTCAAAGTTAGGAACGCTGATCTCTCCACCATCGGTCGGCGCGATATAAAAACATAAAAGAGCCATAATATGCAGACTAATGTCTCTGATTCAATAAAACACGATTGAAAAAACAAACTACGCATGGAATTATGCTAATGATAACAACAGCTAGAAAATAAATCACTTCAACAATCCCTCATGTCTTGTGACAGTCTCTAAATCGCAATAAAAAGCGAATTATTTGACACCTAAAACAGTTTAATAATGAAGAGAACTACTTCATTTAAGGACATGTTCCGGAATATTCAACCCACATTGGAAGTTAATTGGTTAGTGAGCATTTGATGTGGTCAAACAACAATATTAATGTTACCGAAGAAATGAAATCAAGAAAACGAGACACGCACTCTAATAAGTTGATTTATGTGACGTTCATTCAGTCTCTCTGGAGTCAGTATCTTAATTATTTGAAGTCGAGATTCCAATGGTAACGAGGAAGTCAGATTTCTTTTGCAAGGTCTTCAGCTTCTTTGCTCCTTATTTTTATGTATTTATTTATTATTATTTTTTTTTGTTGTTGAACTGATTGAAGAAGAATTTTTCTGCTATTTTCAACCTTTGCTTTAGTTCCAGTCCGATCTTGCTAGTCTTTGTCGACGTAAGTAGCATTGAAGACAAAAAGAACATGATGGCGCCTAGCAGACGGGCACGTGCATTTAAGGTAATAAACAAAGATATTATCGACAAGACAGTTTTTCAAGGGCTAAAGCCTCTGGCTACTTCAGGTATTGGATACTCTAAACCGTCATTGCGTCACTGTGGTATATTTACGTCAGAAAGAGGTGAAAATAGTTTTTCTTTAATAAATTAGAACTTTGGAGAAAGTAAGAAGCATCTCAAATCTATTAATTGTGAAAAAGTAATTTTCTTGTTTTTATCGTCTGACAATTAGGCTCATGAAACTAAATCGCAAATTTTATTTAATTTGAAATTAAAGGGCATACACATATCTATCCGTGTTATCAATATAGTTTTAATGACAGATCATTTAAATATAAAAATAAAATTGTAAAATGTGTATAATTGAGACAATTTTAGAATTATTATTGCAATGAGTTTAGGAAGAAATAAAATAGAAAATACAACTATTCTTATAAATATGCGGATATAAATAATTCTTTTCGTTTATCATAAGCTATGAATCTTTAAATTCATAAATAATTAAAAAAATTGCATAATTTATATCTTTAAAATAACAGGCTCTTAGTGTATTCTCAGTTGATTTATACATATATATATATATTCAGTATTATTTTAAATAAAAGAAACTGCTATTTTTAATGTTCATGATTGCTTGATTACATTTTATATTGCTCAAAAATTCAGCAAACTTGATAAATATATGGCCATTATCTTGATCTGAATAAAGTATAACAATAGTCAACATCACAATTGACTACATTTATATGATGAAATGCATTTTATTAAAATAAGAAAAAGAAAAAAGGTGAATGGTATTGCAGGTTCTGCATTAATAAGTTGCACATTTCAAAAAAATCAATAAACCTATCCAAACCTGATTCGATGTCTGGTGATTAAACTTAGCATATATTCTTAAAAATAACTATGTTACGCTGAACTAGAAAACACGTCTGTTAACTTAAGAGGCAGTTGTACCATTTCTGTACAAATACACATGTAGATGTAGTGCAACTCGAATTATAGTAGAAGAAATCATGTTCCTTTACTAGTTAGAACAGGTGAAAACTTGATAGGGAAACATTTCAGCATCACCTGTTGAAGGATTAACAATGATATTTGAGTGAGAGAGAAATTTTATTCTGAAATTTTCCAAACCCTCTCTTTGTATGTGTATATTTATACAGACTGTATGAATAACTGAATTCAAAAAAATATAATATATATGTTGGTAAACAAGCAAACCACTACTTAACTCATGGCTACAGCTTTCTATGGAAAACGAGCACATTGCCCATAGAAAAATTACATGGTAGTTTTTAACTATATTTATTAAGTATTGTTCAAAACTCTGTTCTGCCCTACCAAAATGAGATTTTGGTAGGGCAACACCAAATCAACTAAAACAAATCGAATAAAGAGTGGAATACTTGAAAAATATCTTTAGTTGCAAGTTTAATAAAAAAAATTATGCTATGGGACTATATCCAAAAACGTACACATATTTTCTCGGTTCTCTGCAATATTTTAAAAGGGGAAAAGAACCAGCCTTAAAAAAAAAACGGAATTCTAGAATGGTGTTGAATTCTTTAAATTAATTGAATAAACAACTTAACTGAGTTCGAATTTTCGTTTTTTTATGATTTAAATTAATTATAAACACTCTAATTCAAACTTTGAAATTAAACATAGATTACGTTTTAAGATAAATATAGCACATAAAAAATAAAAATTCAGCGATATTTTACCAACATCATTTTATATATCACAGAATTTTAAATACAAATTTCAATAATTTTAAAATAAGTTGGTACAATTAGAATAAGAAATTTAAATTTTTATTTACTCTAAAATTTCTATGACAGCATGTGAAATAACTGCTGTCTTTTGTTATTATGAATCAGGTCAATGAGAGGTCCTTAAAAGTGACGTAAAATGTAAAATGCAAAGAGAGAAAACGATTAGATATTGCAGTATGTATCCTGAACTAAGAAACAAAGAAATTCCAATATTTTTCAAATAGAACGTGTTGAATAATATTAAGAGTATTTACGTCTACATTGTTTTATACGAAGGTCAATGACTTGTACGGAAAGGAAGAGTTTCTCTCTGGCACATAAATATTAATTTAAATTTTAAAGTGTGAATAACAGCATCAGGAATGTCGCGCTGCTTACCGCAAAAGTAGTCGACAAGAATTTTTATTGTATTACATCAGACTTTTTAAAATATCATTCGAAAACAGCACTTATATATTGTAAGATGATAAAATTTCATCTTATGAACATTAAATATGAAATATTTTATTATGAATAATATATATTTAAATGTGAATATTTTACTATGATTTACGAAAACTTACATGTAATTTAGGAACAAAAAGCTAATTTTTATTGAATTAAAACCAAAAAATGATATAAAATAATTCGACAGACATTTAAAATAATTAATCTAAGATTTAGAATAAATTAAAAACGCAAAATGCATAATTTTAGTATTTGATATGATATATTAATTTTTGATAAGCAAATAATTTTTAGTGTTGTATTCTCAAATTTCGTCTTCCCATTATTCAAAACAATATCCAAAATAAAGTTTTTTGATACTCTATTTGCGTAACACAAATACATAAGAATAGTTATTAAAGTTGCATTATTAATAATATTTTGAAAAAGCTTGTATCATGACATGAAAAAATATAGAATTAAAAAAATATGATAAAAATTTTGAATTTTTCGATTCAATTTCTCTAAGCATGTTTTTCTGTCTCTAACAGTTGCTTCTAAGTTGAAGTTTAACTCATTTACAATTATAAGCTAAAAATTTGTCTAGGAAATGTAATTTTTTTTTGCATGTTTTAATGGAAGTTTCTTTTAAGAAATAAATATTGAGATCAAGGAAAACGACTTGTTTAGTAAACTGATACATAACTAATCTTTACTTAAAAAAAACTCATTTACCGAGGAAGACACTTCATGCATTTGAAAATAAGCTATTAAAGTTATGAAATTCGATACATTCCTGATTGATTTTTTTTTTACTTTACTTTTAAAAATTGCTGTTATAAAAGTTACATTTTTGATTTTCGAAAGACATGAGTCCTCACTATTTAATACTATTTAATTTCGGAACTGTCACCAAAGCCGAAATGGTATAAAGCTATATAAATTTATAAAACCTGTAAATAAGGTATGCAAATGATCAAATTTTTAATTGTTCAGCTCTAATAAGTGATTTATGGAAAGGAGTTAAAAATAGTATAAAAGTATCTAAAAGTGCAAAATTTCGTTGTCACAATATAATTCAGAAATAGAATAATTCTTATGGCTTGATAGGGTATTGCGTCGAATTCAATGGCATTGCAGCTTAATGTTATGTTGATATAATTTTGTAAAGCTAGTACAATCATATCGACATATATACCTGGAAAGCTATTCCTTAAAATGTCTCAAAAATTGTTTTTCCTGAGGAAAAACGTAACTACATGTTGCTTATCAAACTGAGAACTGTCTGCGTGGAAATGACACATTTTACTATAGACCCAACTATATTTCGTGACATATCGGGAACATATAGAACATTGTTCAAAAAAAAAAAAAAAAAAAAAAAAAAAAAAAAAAAGGAGGTGCTATCTACTAATTTTAAAGATTTTGGTAATCAGTTAATGGCTACAAAATAGAACAATTCAACAAATGAGAAATATTCTTGTAAGTGGCATGTCAAAATATTCAGGTGTTTCAGCTGACAGAAGGCATATAATAAATAAAGCTGATTCGAATATTTTGTTTTTTGTATAATTTTATTATATTCATATAATCATCAAGTCCATTAATCATTCGAAATTCATACTTGTATAATTTTTTTCATTTTTGTCTCAGAATTTCAGAGTTGAAAAATGTTATTACTTAAGTTTGCATAATAATTGGACTTTAAAAAAATTTACCAAACAAATTAATTTTTAGATTATTAAAAAGTTAGAGTAAGCATAAAATATTCTTTACTTTTATACTTACTTTTTTATTTTTTATTCCTATTCAAATCTATAATTATTCATTTTCATGCACTTAAAAAACACTTTCTTATCCCCCAGAATAAAATTGGTATAAAAAATGTTCCTATTTATTATTAAAATATGTTTCTATTAAAAAAAAAAAAAAAAAAAAAAGACTGCTTGGATTTAAATGAACCGTGGGACGTTAATTTTTTTTTTTGATTTCATGTATTCAAATTTGATGCTCAGGGATTTGATTTCATTATCAAGCGTGATTTA
Source organism: Latrodectus elegans (assembly GCA_030067965.1). Taxonomy (NCBI): domain Eukaryota; kingdom Metazoa; phylum Arthropoda; class Arachnida; order Araneae; family Theridiidae; genus Latrodectus; species Latrodectus elegans. Next base: position 42,352,887 of record CM057817.1, on the reverse strand, counting down.
ATATAAGTTGTCAATAAAAATTATAAAATTACATAAGAAAAAACAAAAATAAAATATCATTTAAATAAGAAATATAAAATATGAAAGCTAACCGTTTAATGTGTTTGATCTTCGACAGCTGCTTTAAGTTACACTAATTAAAAATACACATTACTACTTTATCTAATTGGAAAAAAAGCCAGATGGGTAAAGAGATACACTATAGAGGAAAAATGTTGGAAAATTCAATGGAAGATACTCATACATTATGAAGGCCGTTTGCAAAATGTGACACGCGTTTTTTATTCTCTTTTAATTAATGTGGGAAGGGCTGTGACGTCAAATGGTGCGATTCACAACTAACTTTTATAGTTCGCGCTCTGTTTCAGGCATTGTAAATATCGTGTAAAATTTATTTTCTAGACTTAAAAGACAATGCTTCAACATAAATTTGGCAGACAATTGTTGAATAAATAATTTGACTCCAATTACCAAATAAAATATACGGAATATCATTTCAAATTACGTCAAGGTATATAAATGCAAGAAAAATCTAATAATAAAAATGCTAATTTGTTCTTATGCATTATACTGTTTTCTGTATACAGAATTTTTTTTTATTACTGTGTTAAGCTTACATTAACAGAAAATTTCTAGCCCTTGAAGGAATGATGAATTTTTGTTTTGCTATGTGTTTTAATAATCAGATTAAAATGTTTAATTTTTTTTAAAAATCAAAATATCAAAAAAATTTAAATGATTTTAATGTATTACATCATTACACTAAATTGTTATCATTAGGTAAAACAAAACTTACATTATTATTTCAAACAACTTACTTATTTCTTAAAAACTAAATACAACAATAAAATATTTCGAAAAATAATAATATTTAAATTTTAATAAAACAACTTATGAGAGAATCTTGTAGATTAGAAATGTTTTAAGCTTTGAGTAATCTTCGTATATGTAGAAATGAATGAAAATAAGAAAGTCATTTTCAACAAGGAAAGTTGTTTTTATATTTTTATTCTTAATACAGGTTCCTTAATCACTTTTTTTTATATATATATAGGCATGAAATGAAAGCGAAGTGATATTAAATAGTCTTTTTACTAATTTCCTAGAATATATTGGCGTCTCAACAACAGTAGTAGTTTAATTTGTGATGTCATAGGTACAAAAATAAAGCATTCATTCATTTTTCCCATTTGTTGTAAATATTAAAGATGAATAAATTTCATTAATATATTTTCCAAGTGAAAATATTCAAATGCTACAGTTTGAAGGATTTTGAAAGTTGAACGTTATCACTTAACATTTTCAACAGAAATTATATATTCATAATTAATCTTTCAAAATAAAAATTTGTGAGTTTTACGAGGGTTATTCTGAAATTTTTGAGATACGCGCAGACGAGAATTTACAAAATAAAAACAACGGTTTAATTTTAAAATACAAAGTATTTTAACACAGAAGACGATTTTTTACTGACTTACTTCAACTTGTTTAGAATAGAATAAATTTTAAACAAAACAGAAAATGGAGTTGACGCGAGAACATTTTCGCGCTATGATTTTCTACGATTTTAAAGCATGATTAAATAAAGAAGAATGTGTTCAACGGTTGCAATTAGCATTTGGTGATGAATCTCCAGCTCGTGCTACTGTATTCAGATGGTTTAGAGAATTTAGAAGAGGTTGCACTTTTCTTCAGGATGAAGAGCACACAGGAAGGCTGCCGTCGGCAGTAATCCCGAATAATGTGTCTGCCATACGAAAAATGTTAATGGATGTTAATCGCTGTACTTATCAAATGATACAGAAGGAACTTAGCATTGGATCCGCAGCCAAGCCCAAAATCATTCATGAAGAATTACATATGAAAAAAATAGTTTGCCGTTGGGTTCCCCATAATCTAACTGAGCATCAAAAAGAGGAGAGTGTCAGAATCAATAAAGAAACTCATAAATTGCTAAATGATGGTGGCCACCGCATCATTTCTAAAATTGTAACAGGAGATGAAACGTACATACCGTTTTTTGACGTTCCAACATGTCAAGAAAGCAAAGTATGGGTCTTTGAAGATGATCCCACGCCGACAATGGTGAAAAAAAAAAAACAACGCGCACTGAAAAAATTGATGTATGCCGTTTTCTTCACTAATATGGGATTTGTCAAAGCCATAAGTTGAAAGGACAGAAGACTAACTGCAAACTGGTATACCACTAGATGTCTTCCAGAAATTCTACAAGAACTGAATTTTAAGGGACTAATGCTTCACAATGACAATGCATCTTCACATACAGCCAGATTAACATTCGAGTTTCTTAAACAAAAACAAATTAAAGTGAACGAACATCCGCCGTATTCACCTGATCTAGCTATGTGCGACTTTTGGTTATTCTTTAATCTAAAAAAAACTTACGAGGACGTCGTTTTCATTCAGAAGAAGAGATTGATGTGGCTATAAATGCGTTTTTTTCATCTATTCAAAGAAATGAATGGCTTGAGGCATTTAATCTGTGGAAAATTCGTCTACAAAAGTGCATTGATGCTGGAGGAGACTACTTTGAACACACCTAAAACTTTGTAAGGAGAACTTTAAAAACCTAGTTGTATCTCAAAAATTTCAGAGTGACCCTCGTACAACAGTAATAAATCAAATGAAAATTGAATGTTTAAAATTTCTGCGATTTAAGTAATATGTTTCAGTCATATTTTCCTTTGTTTCATACATACGCGCGTTTAGAAAAATACTAAATTATTGTATTTTTTAGCTCTGAGACAATGCTAATAATAATTAATTTATTTAATGATATTAATTTATTCATATAGAAAAGTGATTTGTGATAATTTTTTCATACTTATTAGATGAGCTATTTACTTTTTTTTTTGCAAAAAATAAGATTATTTTAATTTACATTTTCTTTAATCCATTTTCTTTAATCCATTTGTCTGATTATCCTGATAAATGTTTTTCAAGACTACTAAGAAAATTAGTACAAGTTATCTAATACGTAAACATAAAATGTGTAACAATGAATAAACAATATTTCATTCATACTTTTCTTTTAGATATTTATTTTGAAACTTTGTTTGACCTTCAGGTAACTTTGTTAGAACAAGGCCATTCTTTATCGAGAAAGTAAATATGTTTTGGTTAAAAATTATTATTGTTCTGGGGAGGAAATCATCTTCATTTCTCATTATTGCATCATTATTACTATAAATATATTAAGAAATTATTCATTTCATTTACAAAAGCGTAGAATCATTTAAAGATAAAAAAAACAGTTAAAGGAAATTTATGATAATAAGTTTATGAATCAAAGTGAACTATTATTGTTTTCACACACAAGTTGAAGTTATCACCTTTAACATACTTTATTAAACGTATTCGGTTTTCTTTTCAGCAACAAATTTTTATTTTTCAAAAAATGCCTATTGTTAAAATTTTTATGCTTTTTTTAATGCAGTTGTTTTTAATGAAGTAAATAAATTTAGAATAAAAGCTGAATCCTAAATATTGGTTGATATGAAAGTTCAATTATTTTCTAAAAATTATCATTACTATTAGTATCTAATTAATTAATATTAGAAATATTAATAAAATTGTTATTTATTATAAATTAAAAATGACACTTTTAACACTATTTCAAAATTTTATTTTGTCTCATCAAAAGCAAATTCTCAAATTCAAATTTGCCTATGATTGTTCAAGCTAATAAGAGCAAGAAAAATAAGAATAGATAAAAAAATTAACTTTCTTTTAAATCCATAAAAATTTTCCATTCATAGTATACTTATAATTATAGCTCTATTTTGAAATAACCATAAAAGGAAAACTACAAGTTTACAGGAAATCTTAGAATTTTATTTCTAGCTAAAAAAAAAAAAAAAAAAAAAAATGAAATAAAAAATTATTTCTATTGACACGCTATTTAATATTGATGTAAGAAAATAAGATATGAAAATGTTGGTTTACAGTGTTTTTAATTGTTTGTAAAGCGAATCAATTCGTGGGGTTATGCAAAATGGGAGTTACAGCCAGAAGATTACAAATTTTAAACACATTTTACACATCATTGGGTTCTACAGCTAGAATATTGTTGGTTACCATGATAACCAGATTAGTACCTATAATTTCTGGACATGTGCTACTTCAAAATCATTGTGATGATAACAAGTAATCTGACGAAAAAAAATATAAATACACCAACTTGAATTTAACATTTCTCTTCATATGATTAGAGATAATGTTGTGACCGCAATATGTGATATAGTTTGTATTTAGAAACTGGTGTACACTAAACGCAATATATTTTATACAATATTTTGAAATTAATAAAAAATTTATGCTTGTGTGTCGCTGTTTTATTTTACTTAATGCTATTGCATACTGCAAAACTTAACTCTAATTGTTATGTTTTGAACTTATTATTGATGAAATAGATCACACTTTCTGTAAATTGAGTTTTTTATATTTCTATTCTAAACTGATTATAAATATTGGAGCAAAGTAAAATTTAGGGAGCTAGTAGCAATTAAAATTTTATCCTGCAATTTTCCTTTTGTGCCATATATAGTGAATAAGTAATTTTCAATAGTTCTCTTTCGAAACGATGCGATATTGCTTTTCATTAAAATTTTTTTTGGACTTTCATTAATTATTCATAGATATAAACTACAGGTAATAGATTATATATATATTCGTCTATATCACAAACCTTTTCTAGGAATACATTCTAGATCAACATGTAGATTGATGTCTTTTTTCCGAATATTTTAACTTAATTTCATTATTTTTTAACACAAAGAAGATTTAAAATGAATTGTTATTTTTATAATTTATAAATACATGCTGGTTGAAATTTCAAGCATTTTTTATATAATTTGCTATATGACATAATTGTCATAACTCTTTAAAATGATGCATGTAATGGTTTTGCGAAGAATTGATTATTTAAAAGTTTTAAGTAAAATTAAATTAAAATTTCTGTTTGAGTAATAGAAAAATTTGCTGATTTTTACGTTTTTACATAAATCACAGTAATTTTTTTTTAAAAGTAATTAATTTCTTTGTTTTTAATTATAGTTGAATATATAATTTAGTCGCTCGAAGATTATGATGAACACTTACTTATAACAAATATTATGTCTGATTATTCCTTTAATAGCGTGGAGTAAAGAATATAAAATTAATAGAATAAATAAATTTAATAAAGTAGTGTTTTATCAAACTTTTCTTTTTTCTATTTGGTATTGCCATAGAACAAACATACTTTTTTATTTTTCGAAAATATAAAATTTATAAATTATATTTTGATTTATGAAGAAATAAAATAATAATTTGCTTTCATATTTATAACAAGTATGTATAAAAAAAATTTTGACACGCTTGGAACTGAAATTATATTTCACTTTAGACTCAACGACCATGCTGTGTTATATTAATGTCATTTTTAAGCTGGTTCATTATAAAATTAGGACCTATCATTTTAAAACTCCAATATCTATCTTTCACTATTTATTACACAATAATGATAAAAATGCGTAATTAAAATGAAATATGAGTATGTTCATCTTCAACAAAGTTTCAAGTGGTTCTTTTTTTAGAAGTGATGACCGAGTTACATGTTCAATAAACAGGATACCATTCAAGTGATAATAAACATCTAGATCGGAACAAGAAGCCTTTCACAGTTGCCAGATAGTGAAATTTCTAAAAGTGTAAAAAAGAAAAAATCAAGAAGAAATTACCAACTTCCTTTTTGAGTTCAAATGTCAGCGTTCAGATGTTAATATGCTGCCATTTATAGGTTTATTTAATCAAATAAGAGCAGACGTTATAAGTACGGGTTCTCTTGCCCATCCGTAGGTTGTACTTCTAAATTAATCACGTGTCTATAGTTCTATACGTCATTTCTTACAAATCTGTTAGAGAAATGAATTTTTAACTTTTTCTCTACGGTATTGGGATTTTTTTTTTTTATTGAATTTAAGATTTACCAACACATTTTACCAAACATCATTAAGGGGTTTAGTATTTCATGTTATTTCTACTCTTAAAAACAAATGATTAATAATTTAACTTAATTGATTAATAATTAACTCCAAAACATTTTAATTTACAGTTTTTCTTTTGGAAAGCTTGTCATCATATGTTAAGTTTCCTTCTGTTATTGCTAAGCAATGGAACGAAGAACGTTTTTCACTTGAGCATCAATCAAATCATGATACAGACAACAATTATTATTTACAAATGCCGAACATTAGCGCCTAAGCCATTAGTTCACGGGCTCTCCAATACTTTTCAACAATGCCCTCATACTGAGAAAGAACCACACAACTATTTAAATGTTCAAAAGTCATTGGTTGACCAGAGTCACACAAAACACAGTCTGGGGAATCCACCACTCCAATCTTATAGAGATGGTCCCGCAAACAATCATGTCCAGTTAGACCTCTAAAAAGGGCCACTGCAGTCTTTCTTGGAAAAATGGGAACAGCTCTTTCTTCCCCCAAAATCTTTCATCTCTTGTGCGTCACACGTTGAACCATATCTTGTTTAAGAGTCTTCGTGAACAGACAACAATTTATCAATTGAATTTTGATACAGGCAGTAATTGTGCTTTATAACTTTAATTAAGAATAAAAATATGGTAATTTGGCTATTTTTATGAGAGAAGAGAAATACATGAGCTCATTGAGGCTTGGATTTGAACATAAAATTTCTATGGCGTTTGCATTTACAGCAGGGATCAACATAATGAGATAAAATATAGAGTAAAATATTTTTTATAAGGATACTGCGTACTGTATATATACATTAAAAATATGCACATAAATTGTCGCCATCTTCTGATCTGCATAAAGAAGAACCCATGCTAAAAGTCACCGTTTAAAACCCCTAAAAATAAGGCTCTACTATATATTAGCCATCGTTTCATATGCTGGCGAAGTGAAGACCTATTAGGAAATTTGAAAGGCTACAACCTAAACTGAATAATCTCAAGTTGCATTACTGTCTCCTTATACAGATACACGAAAATCACGTCAAAACTTATTTTTAGTAACACGTATAACATATTTCTCTTTGATTGAACAGATGTGTAAACAATAACAAGCTGAGTAATCATTTATTTCTATTCGTAAATGTTTGGAGTTGCGCATATTTTTTAAGGTATTGTTGCTCGAACTAAGGAAAAAAAATGAATATTTGCCGCTAAATAAAACAATTGTGATTAATTTTTAGTAGTACTATTTTAATTTCAAATATCATAATTTACTATGTACACACAGCATATAAACATCCATCTACAATTTAATGCCAACATATATTTCTTTATTATATAATATATACTTTTCTGTAGCTGATAAAATATTTATGAATGTGACATCAATTCTTGAATTGTACAAAATATAATTTTTGACAACTCATAAAACAATTACTTCTCAATCGTAAAGAAAAAATATTTTTTAGTATTTTTAAATACATATTAGTAATATGAGTTTCATTTTAACTTGAATACATAAAGATTCATTCATCTTTTCAAATCATTGAACTACACAACACAACAACTATTTCTTTAAATTGGAATTAAATTTTTACATTAAAATATGTTAAGGAACATGAACCATACATTTTTTTTCGTAGCATATAAGAATAATATTTTCCATAGTATCTTTCTTACAATTGATTATATATATGACAATTATAGCTGCACAGTTTGATTAATTAAAATTTTCGATAAAATCGTATAAAAATTATAATTTATAAAATTTTTTAATTTTATTAATTTGAAAAATTATCCAAAAAATTCTTTTAAATTATATAATTATTTATAAAATATACCTCAGTATCTTAATTAATATTTTTCTTTTCTTATTTAGGTTGAAGCCTTAACCAGAGAATTAGTTCTCACAAATGATCAGTTACAGAAAGTTTCAGTAAATCTTTTACATGAATTTCACAAAGGATTATCTTGGGATACCCATCGAAATGCAGCTGTTAAAATGTTTCCCACATATGTCACAGACGTACCTAACGGAGAAGGTAATGCATTATATTTCCATCAATAAATTCAGTGGATTAACAATGTAATGGCATTTTTTTTATATCGAGAGACACATAAACAATTGAAAATGTGGCTAAGAAGTATAACTGAAATTATTTTTAGCAACTATTTTTATGTATATCAATTGGCATATAAACAGTCCTTTTTGCTATGAATTTTGTACTGCATGTGTGAAAAAAAAAGTAATATAAATTCTACAAATAAATAATGGCATTTTTTGCATAACTAAGCATCATAAGTTGTTTTTTTTTCGTTTAAGGTAACTGAAAGAGAGTAGTAAGCTCTTATATCAGATTTATGATATTTAATAATGATTCTGTTTCCCTAAATAATAATAAAGTATAAAAGATTTGATTGCAATTTTTAAAATTCATATATGTATGTATATATATATATATATATATAGATATACATATATATATATAGATAGATAGATAGAAAGAGATATTTAAGTATATATATATATATATATATTTATATATATATATTTATATATATATATATATATATATAGATATATATAGAGAGAGAGAGAGAGAGATTTTATATATACATATATATATATATACAGATATATTTAAGTATTTAAATCAAAAAATAAATTTTTATAAGAAATATGGCTGTCAACACAAAATTTTATACTGTCAAAAGATCTATTTATTAAATGCTTTCATTTGTCAATGTATAACATTAAAAGAACTATTCTTATTTTCATAAAATTGATAGGAACGCAAAACATCTGCTTAAGGGATAAAATATTTTTCCATCTGATAGAAAATTTTATGTCACTGTTTAAGAGACCTTATGAAACAAGGAATTTTAGTGGGGAACATTTACAGAAATAAGAAATACGGATCGATTTCTGATGGTGTGAGCTTAAAATTTTCAGAATAAAAATTTAATCTAAGAAATTTCTCAATTCAAAGAGACTCCTTCCAAAAATTTAAAGTAACAAAATTGTAATAAAAAAACTGGATTAATCAGGAGACATCACATACCTTTACTGATGAGCAGTCCAATTTTATATTCATTGCACCACTATATTCATCTTTTCTAATTTACTTATTCCAAAAGCAGTTTTACCACTACATCCTTGTCAAAATGTTTTCTTGATGTAGTTCGCTTCAAATTATATCTTATTTGATTTCTGTCAATGTTCTTTCAGCTCAGCCATAATTTTGCAACAGGAGTCCTTGTTATAGCAGTCCAAAAATTCTGCTTAATATTCCTTTTGTCTCTTACGTTTAGTTTGCTTTATCTTTCACAGTTTTGTCACACTGATGTTGTTTGCTATATTTATTGCATGCTGTCATGACCTTCGACACGATGTCTAATATTTTCACGATCGCTATGGGGACGTGGTTACCAATATACTTACCCAACAGAATTTTCATTCTGTGCTCTTTTAAACTCTGATAGGTCTCTCTCTCCGTTTCATCTAAGCGAAATTAAGTATTGCTTTGGAAAAATGACTTTATTGAGAATTTATAGTATGTTATGTAAGATTTAAAAGAAAAGTGATATTGACCTTCGTGTAGAGTATTCCAACAAATACATACAATTGAAAATCTTCTATTCTCTTTACCTTTTTATTTTTCAATTCTTTTAAACTTATATTTCAATTCACACAAATATTTCTAATTTGAAACATTTTTTCCGTATAGAAATATAGTTTTATTTCTAACAAAATACAAATATTTTTATGGCATTTTTCGACACCCTACATATGAGTTATGCAATTTAATAAAATTATATATATATATATATATAATTTTATAAACGACCATCCTATCATTCTCTCTGTCTCAATTAAGAATAAATTTAAAAGTAAATTTAAAAGTTTGCAGTTCTTTGCTTATTTTGGAGAAAATAGGATTCCACCAATCTGTGGGATAGCTGAGAATACTGTACTATAGTAAATTTTTCGAGTATTCAGTTTTGATTTACAATATGGTCACAGGTATATGTGAAGCCTTGTTATATATTATATTCTTATATTATCCTCAAAGTTTTCTCATAAGTGCAAGTTAATGAATGTGTTCCCGAATATGTGCGTGTGAGTTTTCTTATAAATATTTAAAATATTGAGAGAGAATTTTAAATTTTTACTAGTTCTTTCCTATTAGTGAAAATTTTCCACTACATAAGGTCTTATTGAATACTTCTAACAAATTCTATTACAATTATAAACTTTATTTCCTTTTGAATATCTTTAAAAATTTACGTAAATCACATATAATAAATATGTTCAAATGTAAACAGATCAAAATTACATTTAAGGCGTAAACAATAAATGGAGGTAAACTATTAATTTTCAAGAGTGTATAGAATTATTAAAAATAACTTTTTTTTCCTATTTATTTGGTAAATGAATAAATTACAAAAGGATGTTAGTTTCAAATAGTATTAACAAAACATATTTTTAATTTAGAACAAGGGAAATTCCTAGCTCTAGACCTTGGAGGAACCAATTTCCGAGTTTTGCTAATAACTCTTGATGGAGAAAATTTTCAAATGGAAAATGAAGTATTTGGAATTCCAGAATCCATAATGCTTGGAACTGGCACAGAGGTAACTCCATGAAATTTTTAAAAGATAATTTCAATGTTTCCAAATACATTTATACTGAATTGTTGCTGTATGCATTCTGTAAAAATTAATTGATCATGTTTAACATACACTCTTTTAGATTTAACTCGTGAATTATTTAGACACACGCAAAACTAGTTTACACATGTATGCATTTTAACAATCAGAAATAACTTATCTATTATATTTCAGTTGATTTTTTCAGTATGCAACACATACATGCTCAAATCTTATTACACTTCTGGACAATTGCTAAAGACGGATAACACTATCATCCGTAGCAACCACAAAATGAAAGGAAGCAAAATGTGGAAAATTAGAATAAGTGCGGGATATAGTAAGAAGAAGTATGCGTATGAAAATTTTTTCCCACGTCTGTTCATCACGTGATAGCGTTCATAAAAGCTTTATAGGTTTTGACGCGTGTGGACAGTTGTTGTTTCCAGTCAAAGTTTTATAGGAAAGATTTAATAGATGAACTTGAAATTTTTGGCATGTCTTCCCGATATCACTTAGATGATTTTATGCGCGGCCGAATTTTTGGAAAGATCGAAGAAGGGCGAAAAATAACAAATGTTGCCAGGGAGTTCGACATCGCTCACAGCGTTGTTTCACGGCTGTGGAAGTCATTTAAAACTACTAGAATGTGCAGTAGGCGGCACGCGGGAGGTAGTGTTAGAAGTACGATAAATGCAGAAGACAAATACATTGTCCTATCAGCAAAAAGAAACAGGCGCACCACAGCTCAGCAGGTGACAAATCAGTTTCTTGTTGCTTCAGGAAAGCAGATCTCCCGAAAAACTGTTGCCAGACGTTTGAGGGGAGGAGGACTATACACCCGCAGACCTGTTGTGTGTGTCCCATTGACCAGACAGCTACGTAATGCCCGTTTACAATGGTGCCGTGAGCATTGCAATTGGACTGAACAGGACTGGGCAATCGTACTATTCTCAGATGAGAGTAGGTTCAGTCTGTCATCGGATTGTAGACGCCAACTGATCTGGCGCGAGAATGGTATTGCTTGTCGTCCAGAAAATATCCAGGAAAGAGACCGATATCCTACATGCAGTGTCATGGTGTGGGCCGGCATCATGATCAATGGCCGCCCTCCACTACATGTGGTTGCGAATGGGGCTATGACGGGCCAACGATACATTAATGAAGTTCTACTTCTTCTTGTTCGTCTTTACCGTGGTGCTGTCCGTAATAAATTTGTTTTTATGGACGACAACGTAACATGTCATCGAACACTCGCTGTTCAGGCTTGTCTAGACAGCGAAGGTATTCAACGCCTCGTATGGCCATCATGTTCTCAAGATCTAAACCTCATTGAAAATGTGTGGGATGCTTTGGGGAGGCAAGTTGCTTGTCGAAACCATCCTCCGACAAACAAGAACTCCCTCATCCGTGCACTCACTGAAGAATAGGATAAAATGCCTCAACAGCTGCTGGATAATGTTGTGCAAAGTATGATACGAAGTGTGGAATGTTGCATCACACTCCACGGTGGACATATCCCGTACTGATACCTTTCTTCAAGGTGCCTGCTGACTTTTAGATGCATTGTTCCATTTTTCCGTATGCAGCATGAAATGAAAATTTTTTTTCTTTCAGATGTTCCACAGCTTTTGTACTTTCCAGAACAATAAATATTCTTTATTCTAATGTCTGAACAGTGTGGCAACTATATTTTATCCTACTAGGCCTCATGTCTCGCTTAATAATATGCTACATTGCAATTTGTGATCCGTCCTTAGCAATTGTCTAGCTGTGTATTATGAGTACTTGCTTCGGAGTTTGGTGGGTCCATATAATTTCTACTTGACACTTTAAAATATTTTAAATACCTTAACTCTAAATATGATATTATCAGTCTGAGAAATAATCATGCTAATTACATCAGCAGAAGTTTGGTCATAAAATATGTAATCTTAATTTCAAATCAGAAAATGGAGCTTTATTATATATTGACATTTCAAAATCTGATTCTCTTCATAAGCAATTTGTTAACTATGAAATTTGAAAAATCATTCCTTTGATATTGAGAAATTAAAAAAAATTTTAATATTTAAGAATATATAAATAGCGAAATTTTACAATGCAATGTTTTATTTTACAGTATAACCTCTTAATTAATTTTGTTATTTAACTTACACTCTCCAAATTTTAATGAAAATGTTTTTAATAAACCAAATTCTTTTAATATTATTGGCAATCAGAAAGCATTATTTTTTTTTATTAGATACCACTTAGGCAAGAGGAAAAATGCAAAAAGTGAGAATTTATATACTCTTTGTAATAATTAAGTTAACATTTTAAAGTTGTGTCACGCAAGCATTTTTTTATTTTGAAATATTTCTTTAATATGGGAATATGTAACCACAAAACTGATTAAGAAATAATGATGATTCACAAGTTTTTTTAGATACCGTATTATTTTCAATGCATAATCATTCAATTTTTGAAGTAGAATAAATTTATGCCCAATTAGTACTTTTTAAGATGAATTTTCGAACGCTTTAATAAAGTATGTATTGATTTTAATTTTACAAAGTAAATTGTTGATTTTTAAAAGTACAGCTCCTAATAGAATAAATTGTGGTTAATTTTAACAATGAAAATGTCGAGATACATTGCTGCAGGATATACAAATATTAATACTCCCAGTGTGCAAGCGGTGCACAATAAGGTTTGGTTTTGTCTGTATGTCGCTCAACATTTATTTTTTGCCCACGAGTGCTAAGTAGACGAAGACCAACAGCTTAAAGTAGTATCCAACAGTTAAAGTAAACTATTACAAACATCAAACATTCATGCCAAAGTGGGATTCGAACCCAAAAGATGGCAAAAGCTCAAATAATTTGCTGACAGCTCAGTAACACACTGAGTGTAACAGCAGTTAAAAAGTATACATAAAGAAAATTGCCATATTAAAGAGCACGCATTGCTATCTTGTATGAATTTTTGCATGTGGAAGATTCAATGCCCCGAAAAAAAAAAAAAAAGTGTTATTCAAGTACTTTTCTGCTTTCGACAGAGGAATAATTTTTTTCACATAGAGATTGTTATTATTTCAAAAAATCTGTCATTATGTCGGGTTTAAAACACTTTTACGAATATGGAAGCGATGGACCAAGGAGAGAACAACGGAGTAAAACAGAGTCATTACATGTGAAAGAAAGTACATTCTATATTTAATACTAATGGAGAGCTTTACCATATTCGCAACCAAATTACAATGAATTCAATTTGTAGCAACATTCATCATACAGAGCATTTAATGTCGAGTACTGTAAAATAGACTGTCCAAAATACATCTATTGCTTCCATCATTTTTCTGCAAAAAGAGAATGAAATAGTGTATTGTATAGTGGTTAGTAGAATTCGAACGGCATGACATTCTGTTTTTTGAAAAATCACCCTTCTATTAGCACACCACGTGGTTTTAATTATGATTTGGAGATTTCATGGTCAGAGAATATTAAAAATGTTGTATCACGCATCCTCGTACTAATCCTGCACCTGGTATATTTGTTTATGGTGGTATTGGATCTATCCTTCCCTCCCCTTCATTGAAATTAGTATACTTACCATCCACTAATATACTGAGATTTTAAGCCTGTCTTTTTCCTTACTTTTAGACATTGCTTACATTCACTTTTTATTTAGATAATGTGGCACATAAGGTAATACACGTAATATACAAGGTTCAACTCAATCCACCAACTTGTAATCAATAACTTGACTCTTCTCTACCTTCATCACCTATCGAACTCGAGTAGTCACGAACGAGCGATAAACTCAAAATATAGCAATCGGTGCAAAATCATTTAAATTTTGCCTATATGTGGAGGTAGCGTATGTAATCATGTCTCAAAACACACAAAATATTCATTGTCGTAATAAGTAGCGCTCATCATCAGTCACTCGGCAGAACTGATTACTGACTTTACATCTTCTTCCTTTACTCACAGAAGTTGCATCTTCAGTCATTTATTAATTATACTTTTTAGAGCTGCTAAAATAAATTTGGCTTTTATGTTACACCCCCTTCTTGCTATTAATAATTTTCCCTTTCGTTTATAATTTTGTCTATTAATGATCATATGTCTTTTATGTTTATTAATATGTGTGATTTTATTTAGAAATTTTAATAACAAATGAAAACTTTTTTCCAGCTTTTCGATCATATAGCTGAATGCTTAGCTAATTTTATGGAGAGGCAAAATGTGAAAGATCTTCAGTTGCCTCTTGGATTTACGTTTAGTTTTCCCTGCAGACAAGAAGGCTTAGCCAGTGCCAGATTAACTAGTTGGACTAAAGGTTTTAAATGTTCTGGAGTTGAAGGAGAAGATGTCGTTGAATTACTACAAGCTGCTGTTCAAAGACGAGGAGTAAGTACTTTATAGAGTTTTATAGAGGAGAGAGAGAGTAAGTACAGAAATATAAAAGATGAAGAACAGTAAAGGATAAATTGATTAGAGGAATATGTGAACTTTATTACCTTTTTTAAGCAATGTATGGAGCATTAAAATAAAATTTTATTTCAACTCTGAAATAATATTTAAAATATGAAAATATAACACATTTTTGGGTAAAATGCAATAAGTTTTAAAAAAAATGAAAAATCATATTTATATTAATAAATAAAGAAAAATTTGTTAAATATGTCTGTTTTATAATAAAAATAATTTTTAAATAGAATTTAAAAATATTAAAAAATTTTAATTTTTTTTAAATTTTAGAGAAACCAAGTTCAAAAATAAACGGATGAAAAACTATAAAAATAAGTACTTTAAAAATCTAAAAAAGATGCAAAACTAAAAAATGAAAAATATTGCATCTACGGAACATTTACTTTTCAATAGTAAATGCTTTTATTTGTTTATACCACTTAAATTTAAAATGTATAACTTTTCATAAATTTTGTATAACTTAAACTTAACTTCACTTAAACTTTTGCATAACTTTTCTGTAGTTATTTTTAAAGGTATTTAAATGTTTAAGGTAAAGATTGAAAAAATGGATGTACACTGGTGTGCAAAACTTAAGCAACAAGTGATTTTTCGACCACAGCTCCCCGACAAAATATAAGATAGCCATGAAATTGCAGTATAATATGCACGTAATTCAATAGAAAGATTATTTGCATGCAAATTTGCGAAATAAATCGTCATAGGTGATGTAAGTGTACGTAAACCTTGTGGGTCGGCGCGCGCAGGTCAAAACTGTGATAAAAGGATGAAGTGCACCGTAGTTAAAGACATTCGCTGTAAGTGCAAGTGATTTGTTTTGTGGAACATGTCTTCAAGAAATCATTTAGACGACTTTACTCGAGGAAGAATGATTGGGAAGCTTGAGGAGGGGCGTAGTGTTATCAGTGTCGCCGAAGAGTTCGGGATCAACAAAAGTGTTGTTTCTCGTGCTTGGAATGCCTTTAAAACTACTGGTACAGCTGTTCGGAAGGTTGGTGGTGGCCGTCCAAGGAAAACAACACCAAAAGATGACCGTTACATTGTCCTCCAGGCGAAAAGAAACCGTTTTCAGTCAGCGAGCGCCATACCTCAGCAACTGTGCACAGACATAGGACAATAAGTATCAAGATTTACAGTGTCCAGATGCCTCCACAAAAGTGGCTTATTTGCTAGGCGTCCTGAACGCTGCATACCTTTAAAAGTTTGCCATCGGCGGCACCGTTTAGAGTGGTGCAGAGAACACGAAACCTGGACACCTCATCAATGGAGTCGCGTCCTCTTCACAGATGAGAGTCGTTTTAGAACTACGAGCGATTCTCGACGTCAGTTGATCTGGAGAGAGGTTGGAGCTCGATTTTATCCTAATAACATCGCCGAAAGAGATCGTTACGGTGGTCCTGGAGTTCTCGTCTGGGGTGGCATTATGTTGAACGTGCGGACTGAGCTTCAGATCTTCGATCGAGGTTCTGTAATTGGAGACCGCTACTGCAATGAGGTAATCCTACCCCATGTGCGTCTGTTCCGAGGGGCCATTGGACCAGACTTCATATTTATGGATGACAATGCCCATCCACACCGTACTGCTGATGTTCAAGAGCTACTGGAAAGTGAAGATATCACACGAATGGACTGGCCAGCTTACTCTCCAGATCTAAATCCCATAGAGCATGTGTGGGATACATTAGGGAGACGTCTTGCGACACGACAGTATCCTCCTGGTAACACCCATCAGCTGAAAGAAGCATTAAAGGAGGAATGGAGACGTTTACCCCAAGAACTCCTGGATAATCTGGTGCTTAGCATGGAGAGACGATGCCAAGCAACAATTACAGTAAGGGGAGGGCATATCCCATACTAGGGAACATCTGCCAGTTGTACTTACGCTTCTTCAGGCAATCATGTGTAACGCCACTATATGTCAAATAAAGCCTTTTTTGTTCCATACCGTACTTTAAGCTTTATATTCATTTCTGCGCCATTATTCTTTTACCATCGTTTAAGTACAGAATAATGTATATCATATTCAAATTTCATATCAATCGGATGATTTCTTGTAGAGGTATGACAAAAAACGCACTTGTTGCTTAAGTTTTGCACACCAGTGTAATAACATATACTAATAAATTATTAAAAGATGAGGTTTAAGATAAATCTGCTATTGAATAATAATATAAGTTGTAAGATTTGGATTATTAGATTCATTTTTACTCAGACAAGTAAAATAAAATTTATATTAATAATTAAAAACAAAAAAAATATGAGTGTTTTTATTTTACTCTGTTAAAGCTTTAATAAATGTATTACATATGAGCATTATGTTTTTAATAAATTTGATTATTGTTTATGAATCGAAACATTTCTTCTTAATTTCATTAGGACATAAATGTGAATGTAGTCGCAATTATAAACGACACAACAGGAACTCTAATGTCTTGTGCACACAAAAACAGAGAATGCAGAATTGGACTGATAATTGGTAATTTTTACAAAATTCTCATATAAAGTCTTAGATTTAGAAACGAAATAATTTTAGTACTTTGGTTTTAAAATTACAGTAATTTAAAATTGTGTAGTTGTGAGTTAATATGCAATTGTATAACTCTCAATAATCTAATAATTATCTGGAACATTATACTTGGTACTATTTTACATTTATAATTATCATTTAAATAACAGAATACTGGATACTTTGTTTAAAACATTGTTTGAATAATTTAATTTAAAAAGCATTTTGAAAAATATTCATGATATTTATATTAATAAGAAGATCATGAATAAATATAAAATATATTTCTGAAGGATTGATTATTTGAACATCATAATATATTTATATAAATTGTTGTTAATTATAATTAAAACTCTATTAACTTCAGAAATGCATTATTATTTTTAAATATATATAATATAATTTAGTAAACATTACTAGATCAGTAATGATTTCTTGTAAGAACTGGAATCAATTAAAATTGTGACTGGATTAAAAGGATCGGAAGGAGAAGGTTACTTTGAAGAATTTTTTACATTACAGTTTCTTATACTAATCGCAAAACTATTAAATTAAATTATTTAATAAATTGGATACTCTTATTTAAATTTTAATACTGCCTTTTCATAATCTTTCTTAAAACTTGAAAATATATCATTTATAAAGTTACCGCATCTAGTTTATGAAAAAGTATATATATATATATATATATATATATATATATATATATATATATATATATATATATATATATATATATATATATATATATATATATATATATATATATATATATATATATATATATATATATATATATATATATATATATATATATATATATATATATACAAAGCATATAAAATAAAATATATGCAATATTCTACACACACACATTCTCTCTCTTACTATTTTCTATTAATTATAATGGTTGATCTACTTTACAATTTTATATAAATTGGGCATATGCTATCAGAACAGTTCAAATATTTCAATTTGCTAATTTCTATATTTCAAATGTCAGTGTAAAAATAATTTATTTAATTTTATCCTTTTTATGAACTCATACCAAACTAAGAAAACTTTAATACATCATTACTTATTTTATAAGCAATTCTTAATTAATTTTTAAATTTTACAAAATTGAATCAAATGGTTTCTAAATTGACTTGGATAATTTTCCTTCTCTAAAAGCTAACTGAGTTTAATTTTTTTCAAAGAGAGAGTAATACGATATATTTTTCATCCCTTAATTTTTCTTTTTAAAATGAAAACTAGGTCTGAGTCCAGTAATATATGAGATTGAAATTAATAATCATATGAAGAGAAATAGCAATAAATTCTAAGAAATATTTTCAGATACATACAATTTTAATAATTTTGCGTTGGGTTATTATTTTCAAAAGTATTCAATAAATATATATGTCACGCTAGAACTCATTCTAAGGACAGACTAGCTTTTTTGAAACTGACATTGGATATTAAATTATTTAAATAGAAAAAATGAATAAAATACGTAAACATTGTATTTAATTGGACTATTTCGTCCATATTTCAGTCTCACATTTATGCCGAAAAATTTAATTTCTAAACATAAATACGAATTTTTTCATAGTACATGAAAATTCTATTATTTTGAACTTAACCAAAATATTAAAATAAAATATTTATATTTTGAACCTAAGAGTTTTCTCTTTAGTTATCTGCTCCATTTTTTTTTAAAGTTAAACCTTTCAGCTGCATGTACAGAATTTTTATTTGCAGGATTACATTTTTTTTTCGGTGCAACATTTAATATACAATTAAGAAAATTTTTTCGCTTAAAAATAAATTTTAAATTGAGTTCAATTAGTTTTTTACCTTTTTTTATGTAAAATTAAACTTTTCAAGTTAAACATTCTCAAATTTTCATTCAGAAATGTAATATTTAAAAAAGACATTTTTATACTAATAAAGGAGAATTTAAATAGACATTATATAATTTTGTTTACTATGCATTTTTGATTTACAGGCCTGTTCTTGTCTGGTTTTAAAACAATTTTATCATCTAATCTGTAGCATGCATATCTAATATAAAAATTAATCTAGGAATGCTGGATTATTGCGGACTTAAAAATTTTTGTACTTAGTAATATATAATTATACATAAAATTTTTATAAGAAAATTTAATGATGCATTTGGTGATGATGGTTGCCTTGATTTTATTCGAACACAATATGACCATGAAGTAGATAAAGTATCTCTAAATCCAGGCAAACAATTATAAATATAAAATTGACTGAAATTTTTTACAATTTAAAATTTCCTTTCATTAAAGTAAAAATTAAATAATAAATAAAATCATAGCTTAATTAATTTATTCAATCAAAATAGAATTGTTGGAATTTCTTTTAAATGCTATAAAAGTATTAACAATTACATATATTAAAATATTATAAGTTTTTCAAAATAAAACTAACAGCAAAGTACAGTTTTGAATTTATTACAGGAACTGGAACCAATGCCTGCTTTATGGACACTGTGTATGTAAATGAAGGACGACCAAAATCACGACCATACATGGCAAAATTAGACAATGATGTTGATTTGTGGGACAGTGATACAGTTGAACCACGACAAGTTATTGTAAATACGGAATGGGGTGCATTTGGTGATGATGGTTGCCTTGATTTTATTCGAACACAATATGACCATGAAGTAGATAAAGTATCTCTAAATCCAGGCAAACAATTGTAAGTATAAAATTGACTGAAATTTTTTCATACTCTGACTATACATCTCATATTCATTTTCTTCTAAATCACTCTTAAATTGCAGATTTGAAAAAATGATATCTGGAATGTATATGGGTGAAGTTGCACGTCAAGTTTTAGTTAAACTCACCAAAGATGGTTTGCTGTTTGGTGGAAAATTTAGCACTCAACTTTTAACCCCATATGCTTTTAAGACGAAATATATATCCATGATTGAAAGGTAGGAAAACGCGCCTTTTATATATGAAAATGCTTGACTGGCTTGTTATAAAACATGCTAATTTTTGTGAAAAACGTTATGATAAATTTACATAAAATTTATTCATTCCATTTCAGTGACCGTAAAAATTCCTTTGAAGAAACGAGAAATGTTATGAATATTTTGGGATTAGAACATGCTACAGATTTTGACCTAAATAATGTTAAATTAGTATGTGCAAGAGTCTCTACTCGAGCTGCATTTTTAGTATCAGCAGGTAAGATTAAAGTAAATCGTACTGCAACTTTTTAAAATGTATTTTGTGTATCGAAATGATATTATGAAATTAATATAAATTTAGTCGCACATTAAATTTAAAAATTTAAATGCTTTTTAAATATTAGGATGCATAAAATGGAAGTTTTGTATAATGAAAGATGTGTAATATTGAGTATCTACATAATTTATATTTGTCTATCGAGTATTCAGCAATAAAAATGATTAGAAAGTACGTATCTCTCGTAACCCAAGTCTTCAAAAATCTTGTCCTTTTAGCCCATTTTCCAACAATCAATGAAATTTTATAAAATTTGTTATTTTTATTGATTCGTTTTTTTAAGACACAAAGTCTTTGGGCTTGAAAAATAATATTTTGAAACATAAAATGGTGCGTACACGCACTATTGGTTAGACAATGAACAAATCATTCAGTTAAACAATTGTACTCTAGTCCAATTTTTATATTTATGGAAATTTTCGAAACGTTTTGAATTCAAATGGACTTTGCATTTGAGACACAAACAAATCTTATGTGTTTTCTTCACACTTTGTATCACTTACGAGCTTTTATTCCATGTTCATTTAGGGTACGACCAATTCTATCAGCCAGTATTTCATAAAGTAGATATGATGGACTACCTATATTAGGCTGTCATTTGTGATGTAATCTCCAGATAGATTGTTCTTGCATTCAGATTTCAATAGGACAATCGTTATATTAGATCTACATTTTATAAATTTATAGAATTTCTGTTAGTAGAAATTCTATAAAGCTCTCTTCCATGAATTTATTCTATAACACTATCAATATTTGTAAATAATGAATTTCTAAATAATGGATTTGTGAATCCGCAACAATTTTCAATAAAATTCTGAGACATTGCATGAAGAGTGGCTTTTTAAATTTTGCCTATTTCTCAGGTCTTTGGGTCCAATGGTGCGTTTTTTTAATGCACCACTAAATTTGAAGTTCCATAAATAATGTGATATTTTTTTATTTGCAGAATTTGTGTGTGTGTGTGTAACTTTAATTATTATAAAAATATATAAATCCCAAGTGGATTAATTATACCTTTTCAAAAAGTCGATTGCCAAAATAACTTCTTACAATTGGATAAACAAGCATATTTTGAAACTTTCTCAACGCACACACACAGAGAAAGTGTTTACTCCAATGAAAATAATAATATTTTGCGTCTTAAAAACCCTTAAAAATTTCAGAAAAGTAAACCTCATTGTTAATCAAAAATAATTGAAATGGTGTTTGCATACCTTTGGATGAAAATGGGTTAATAAAATACAGTGTTAAAATTATATAACAGTAGTGTTGTATTTAATTTAATCATAGT
Source organism: Latrodectus elegans (assembly GCA_030067965.1). NCBI lineage: Eukaryota > Metazoa > Arthropoda > Arachnida > Araneae > Theridiidae > Latrodectus > Latrodectus elegans. The sequence continues at coordinate 42,330,698 of CM057817.1, read as the reverse complement.
TTTTTTTTTTTTGAAAATGTTTACATTAATTTTTGTAAACTATTAAGCAGATATGCTATATGCATTAACTCAAATTTTCTTTTGCTCATGAAACATGCTATGTATACGAAACTAAACTAAATCTGAATTTTATAGCTGTTGCCACTATCTTAAATAAAATCAAGAGACCACATACAACTGTTGGTGTAGATGGTTCAGTTTACAAATGTCACCCTCATTTCCATGATTTAATGGAAAAGAAAATTGAAGAATTAACTCTACCAGACTATAAAGTAAGTATATAAAGGAATTAAATATCTTAATTATTACGATAAAAGTGGTTTATATTTTTTTTTATCTATCTTAAGGAAAAAATGACCTTAAAACTTCAGAATACATATAAAAACCCATTGGTAAATTATTGCAATATTAGAAGAAATTATTGTATGTTTTGCTTAAAAAATATTACTTTAAATGTTTTAATATTCTTCTGTAGATCAACACTGCTACTTACTGTTAAGATGTGGCACAATGAACAATACAGCTGCAAATTCTGTTTGAAATCTCACTGCATACATATCAATAATTGAGGTAATTTTAGGCTGCCCCAAATATGCCTAATTATTGATCGGTGATAAATCGAATGGTTTGACAATTACGTATGATACTCATTTCAAGTTTAAAAAATCAATCTTTTTGAAAAAGGACAATAGTTTAAAGCTATAAGAACCACCAAATAATTATACAATACATATGTATTATTACACATGTTTTGCATAATTATGTGGTGATTACATATATAAGCTATTGCCTCCTAGAAATTAATTTAAAATATCAATAATGAAAATTTAAGGATATTTAATTATTTAAATTTAAAGTAATTCTACTCTTAAGAGTAGTTAAATAGTCAAAACATAAAATTGTTTTTCTGATGCCATTTCCGTAAAGTCGCAGAAATAAGATTCAATACATTTAAAACATTACAGTAATAATTTTTCTCCTGTGTTAACATGTGATTTGAATAAATTAACATGATTACCATTATGATTTTTAATTATAAAATCGAGGTACTATATTACCAATAAGAATAATTCTAAAAAAAGTAAAGAAAGAAAAAAACTATAGATAATAAAAAAAAAATTACTTCGCACAACATTTCCATTATGATTGCATTCACATTTATTGAAATTTTTTTTTTATTTCTGATAATATCACATAAAAATCAGATTATTTACAAATATGGAAAAAGTTTAGAAAGGTAGATAAGACAGAAAAATCTATCTTATGCATGAATCTTCATTAAACTATATATATATATATATATATATATATATATATATATATATATGCTTTTTATTAGATAAAATGACGGCAAGGTTTTGAATATTTAACAATGCTGATGTAAATTTTTCAACCAGAACAGATGTGATAGTTATACCGGATATCGGACTTCCATCAGGAAGGGTGGGGTTCAATTCCCAATGCCATTAAAGAATCACCGAATACATGCAATATACGTGCTCATTAAATCTGTGGAATCGAAAGTCCTGTGGTCAGTCATTGAGCAGTTACCATGGGTGCAATGGTCTGGAGAAAATTTACTCTCCCTTCAGATCAATGCCAAAATTGGGGTGTTGGTCCTCTGGTGGTGCCATCTATCGGAGGATTTAAAAAAGTGCAAAGACGTACTTTCACCTTTGTGGTCCTCTGATTATAACGAAAGACGCTCCCTATTGACTTAAATTCGCCTTGACAAGGCATAGCGAGCTTGGCTTGTCCAAGTGTCATAAGTAACAACAACATAACTTTTTAAAGCAAATTTAAATCATTTGAGGAAAGAAACTTCGTTTTCTATCTAAATAAAGTTGTTTTCCCCACACACACATACAATGCTTCTAAATAATTCAGTATCACTAGATCATTTTGAATAAAATTGAAAATGTAGAAATAAAAATGTATCATAGGTTTAATTTTGATATTAGCTAAGCACCTTATATGCATATATTAAGTTTATATAGAAATAACTTTCTTATTTAAACTATTTTTAAGGGTAGATAAATACTATTTACTTTATAAAAGTAGATTTTTATATTAGTGGCAAGTAATTAACACACGAAAATGAGACTAAAACAGATATGTTTATTAATCACTAAGATTAACATTGAAAAACGTTTTATTTTTATTATGATAATTATCATTATTTGATGACAATGCAAAAAGAAATTAGTATCATGTTGTCAATGAACTCATTACAGAAGACTTTTAAGATAAAAGTTTTAAGTTTTCATATACAACAAATAATCATGCCAAGAATAATACTTAGTGTCTGAGCATATCTTTAGCTGTAAGTGAAAATTAAGTTGATAATTGAAAGGTTCGATTTCAAGAAATACTGGCATCATTTGAATTGGTTAATTTTACCTCTTCATGGTCCCTTTTCCAGATTTGATCAGACCTACATTTAAAGTATAGTTTCAGAATCACTGCAAACACCCATGTCAGAAAAGTGGATATTTAAACTTTGGTTAGTCACTCAGCGGTCATTCTTTGCATATGAGGTTTAATTAAAACAAGATCTAGTCTAAAATGAATTTCTAACCAATACTAACACCCAAGCTTGAGCTGGGATTCAAATCTATGAACTGTTGAATCGAAATATTTACTAATACAGTTACCAGAGTACCAATATTGTGGGGCCAGCTTAGCTTTCTACAATAGAAGTTTAACATGGGGAACACTTGTACAGTAACATGCATAAAAGCTTACCATACTTATTATCATCCATCTCATACCATTTATTTTAATTGGCAGAATCCTTAGCCTTCAATTTAAAAGTTTAGGAGTACGATTATCGTCTAATGCGTGGATGTTTGCAGTGACTCAGAATTGACTTTAAACTATATATGTCCCTATCCAATTTCCCTTATGTGCAAAAGTGAGTGTACAGCGATAAAGTAAACCTGTAGAACCCAATTGAATAAACACTTGCTTGTCAAGAACCATAAAATGAAAACGTTTTTATATGTTCATTACTCTACTTTTAATAGCGAAAATTTTAATACAAAGAAAAAAATATATTTCAGTTATAAAATAAAGCAAGTTGAAGAAAAAGTAACTTGTGATATCAATAAGAAATATTAAACATTTCATATTGAACGGCAACCTTATATACACTATTATAAATTCAGCAATGATTAAATCTTGTCTGTAGTATATTTTGAGTACGTTGATTTTGTAAAACTCAACAACACTAAATAATTTTAATTTTGAATAGTTGCATAATTACTTAAGCACTTTGTTACATAAATAATTGAAAAATATATGCAAATCTTTATTTGTATTAAATTTTTATTTACCATAAAATTACATTTTGTTAACGACAATAAATTTAGTAATATCCCATACATTTTAATTTCGCTTAAATTAGAATTAATGTACTAATGCTACATTTTTGTTTACGTAAAAGAATATAGATAATTAAGTTTAATGTACTTAAATTTTATTCATAAATAATAAATTTTGAAAGTTGTATCAAAGTTAAGAAATGGTAGTTATTTTTGCGAATAATACTCTAGTTCCTTAAAATTCTACATAGATGAAATTTAAATTTATAAGTAAAATATGCTGTATGCTTTTAAGATATTATATAAATCTCTTGATAAAAAATATTAGTTTTTTCTTATATTAATTAAGTTGAAATTACTTATTAGGAAATTTTGCCAAGTTTATTTCAGTTTCAACAAAATTATTAGTTAAGAAATTTCATTCCATGCAATTAAAATTTTGCAAAGCTTATGCAAATTATATGAATATCTAACCCATTTTAATGACTCATCTTGTTAGATAAATATTACCAATTAAAAACATTTAAAGTTCTAAGAAATTGAATTTGGCAAGTTATATTTGTTTTTAAACATGCATATTTTTAATATCTAAAATAATGTACAAATAAAGTGAAATAAAAAAAATGGAACATGAAGTTAATTTTATTTATAATAAGTACAAATATATTTGAAACGTTATGTATCTGAACAAGCTATTACAAATCAGATTCTCTAAAATTGCACCTAACTGCACATTGATAAAATACACTAATACAATATATAATAACAATGATACTGAGTTTGATATTTATAAGCATATCATAAGGGAGTAGCATTTTCAAACGAATTTAAAATAAAAACAATAGAAAATAAATGTCAACACACCACAGGTTTCTTAAAATGAAAATCTTGCAATCAAACATTTAGTGATGTACATATTTAAACTATGAGGTTTTAAATGTAAACACTTAACAGTCACAATTAAATTTTAGTAAACCTGGCATTGATTAAATTGAAATTTAATACTCAAAATGCCATGAAAATATTTTAAAAAATGAAACCATCAGATACTTGATATAAAAATCTAACTTTTCACTACTTTTTAAAGTATGTGTAGCATTAGTTTTGTTCATTGGCTTAATGAATTTTCTTTTTCAGTTTGACCTGATGCTTTCAGAAGATGGTAGCGGTAGAGGAGCAGCATTAGTAGCTGCTGTATCTGAAAGAATTCGCTAGATGAAGTGAACTATGCATTTAGCAAATAAATTGTAAAAAGGACTCTCGCCACCCAAGATAGTCATGTGTGTCATCGAACGTTTACTTTCTGAGCACAAAATATAAATTTAAGAAGTGTTTTAAGGCATAAGCGATACAGGATTAAAATTTAACACCTTGTGACGCATAGTAATCAACTTTTGTACAGTACTTGTTTTACGATTCATTTTGTACATTTGAAAATGTGCGATTGCAAGCCATTTGAAAATACATGTGTTTACATAAATGTGTTAGTGCATTTCATTCCAATATTCTACAACCATGTGTATTATAAAATATTAAACAAACATCAATAGAAAATCTAAATAATAGTTATAAAGTGATACATGTTGCACAAAAATTAAACATCACACTAAGAGAAATTAGAATTAAACAAATTTTTTTATGAATATTGATGAAAATATTACATGAAATTCATTGGATTCAACTTTCCATGTACTATAAGTTATAGATTTAAAAAAGTCTTAAGACAACAAGCTAACATTAAATCTAGTTTTAAACAAAATCTGTATTGGAAATAAATCCTAGAATTTATAACACATAGCCATACATTAAAATTAAAGAAGTCAAATGACTCTGTAGTCTGAAAGTTTCATCAAACTATCTTATAAGCATAAATTCTAAAGTAATACTATTGAATCTAAAAAATTACAAGTGCACACACAGAGTGAGACATTTTCTCCACCACATAATGAAGTATTGGATATATTAAACAGAATAATATAAAAGCATCTATTCAATAACAATGAGTTTTAAAGCATTTATTAATAAAATATTTTCAACAAAAAAGCTAAACAAAATTGCCATACATTCTTTTAGAATTTGTTGATCATAACTTACTTACATAATAAAATGAATATAAATGAAATCAATACAAATCACTGAAATTATATATAATAATATTGAAACAAAAACAAGTAATCTTTTACTTTACATATTTGCAGCAAATATTTAAGTAATAAAAGATTGAAGAAATTTTTTTTGCACATGAAAATTAATCATTTTATTATTCAAGGATATTACAACATTCTTACATGAATAAACTTTTCCTTTTGAATCTCATTTTATGTTATATACAAAGCAATAAATAGTAGATTTGACAATGTAATGTTTTCAAGGAGCTATTTTGATATCAAGCTTAATAATCATGAAAACTATTAATTTCCTTAAAGCTGAGAAGCGCAGTTTTAAAGGCATCACTTACTTAAATTGATCCCAGATTGAGTAGAGAAAAACTAAAAACGTTCTAATAAGTGCATAGTTCTTAGAAAATTTAACAAATTCAAAACAAATTAGTATTTTAAATAAAAAACATCACCATAAAAATTAAAAAAGTCAAATGCCAACTACCTTAAAAAGCATACAATGAGTAATTTCTAATTAATGAAAAAAAGAAATGGCTTTAAAAATGTGACTTAAAACTATCAACAAAATAAAGTGTTACAAAAATAGGCATTAAAAGCAAATGCACATGAATAGAAGTATGTCATAAAAAGACTCAAATACATACACTTTCAGATATAATAAATAGGCTTAACAATGAGTGAAGATAAAAAATAAAAAAATTTAAGAAAACAGTTAACAAGTGAGAAATAAGCAAAGACAAAAATATAAATGATGCTCAAACACTGATGCCATCATACAATTTTTACTTCAAAGGGAATTCAGATCCAAGACGCTTAGTAATGTAATATATTCTGAAAAAATACAAATAAAACTAACATTAAAATAAGAAACTTCACAGACAAATTGCTAAAACAGGATTCATATTTTGAAAATTTAAATGTAAACAATTTCATACAGTTATAATAAACAATTATATTAAAATATAAATTTTATTATAATACATTAAAATACAGATAACTCATTGAAGTTCTCACTTTCCTAAATTATTACTTAAATTTCAATGAACTTTATGTTTAGTGTGAAATTGAAGTTAATTTTGGCTATGAAAATCACTCCGAAACCTCCCAATCACATTTACATGTAAAATAAAGTCATTCTTTCCTTGTACAGGAAAAACTTTTTATAACAGTGCAATTTTCTGTAACAAAAGACAGATTTTGACAGCAGTTGTTACAACATTTCACATCTTTCTTTAGTTATTCCATTTATTTTGAAAGAAAAATATAAATTTTAAGTCTTGATTTCAGCTGTATTTTTTTTGGAAAGTAACTAATGCAAAAGCAGTAACTGGCTAACAAACTTGGAAGAATGGTAGTCTTAGAGCATTGTAATTCAGGATAATTGTTAAAGATCAATCAACAAAATCGATATAATCACAGGTTAGGAAATCTCTAAATTTCAATTTGAAAATAAACTTGGAAATTTTTTAATTTTATGCTTAAGCATAAATTTTATACATTAAAAATATTATTTCTAAAATTTCCAAAATACAGTATTGTGTTCCTAAAATTGAAAAATGTCTTACAAGGTTACACACAGAATAAATTAAAATAAATCAGAAAGTAGGAATTTTCATTAGGTGAATATATCGATATTGCCACAGCATATCCAAAAAAGTTATATTACATATAAGTCAACAGAAATGTAATGATAAAAATTAATTTTCATGGAAAATTGAGAAAATTTAATAATTACTTTTCTAATACAATTTGAATGCTGTAAAAAATATTAAATAGGGAATACACACAATTTTAAAAGTATAAAAAAATTCAAATACATACACATTCATTTAAAAATTTCATACAATTTTAAATGAATTTTATAAAATATATAAGTAATAAGTTTTACCATTTCTTTGATTAAACAAAGAAAAAAAATTAAAGGCTTATTATCATTACAAGTATATGTTAATTAGGAAAAATAATTTATTATTTAACTAAAAATTAGTAATATGCATAAACATCGTAATTTATGCATTTTTTTTTTTTGATATCAGCAAATTATTATAACCTAAATTTGTTAATCTTTTGTAATCCCTCAAAGATATAGATATTTACAAATATACAATATATCAAAATTATTTGCTTTTTTAAAAATTTAGTAATGAAATTAGGGCTGATAATCAAAATATTTTAATTGAACACTGAAATTATGAATAATTAAAAAAATATAAAGATATATTTTAACTCATGCATAATCTTTAACATTAAGTTACTATGGTAAAATAATTTAGAATTCTGCTTTGCAAATCAATAGCTCCAGTGCACACAAATTTGGTACCCAAATAAAATAGTAAGAAATTATAATTTTTCCAATAATATCTAAAGCTTCTATGACATTTTTAATTACTTTACAGAATTCAACATTTTGTGTTTGGTTTATAAAAAATGATAGAATAGTTTTGATAATTTAAAACTAAAATCATAAAGAGGGGTATAAGCACATGCTTTTATTGCAAAACCTGTTATTTTACCAATGCATTTTGATTTTTTAGATAAGAAAAGCTATTTGGGAAGTTTATCAAAGATGTATGGTTTTTTGCTCATGTCATTTTTGAATACACATGCTAATTAATTGGGTCATATTATTTAAAGTAAATTCTGAATTATTAGAAACATGCATGCTCAATGTGGGATTCCAATTCACAAACTGTTGAACTGAAGGCCACACTATTAACGTTTCAACTGCCTGATTGGTAACTACTTACAGGAATATATTGTTGATTATTTCTGATCAAAGGACATTCCATTTAAAATAAATGAGGAAATTAAGAATAAATATTTCATTTCACATTGGAAAAATCCTAAGTTTTATCAACTGTTTACTTTAAACTACCTGAAATTCTTGCATCTTAGTTTGATTAATAAATATTGAAAAAAAATTGAATCTGAACCACTGAAATATTCTGGAGACTATCATGACATAGCCTCACATATTCCCTGCATAATTTCCAATATTTTTCTTCAAAGTATTAAAAGTCCTCTATAATTCTCCACTACTGAAATTGTTATTTGAATCATTGTGTGTTTATTTAGTCTTTAGGATAAAACTGATATACTCTTCCATAAATTTTCAAGAAAATTTAATTGAATGACATATAAATTCTTTTACTCCATATTCTCAGAATATTTAATATAAAATCTTATCTTTCCCCAGAATACAAAATTATCTCATTCAGTACACAAACTAATGTTGTTTATCGAAATTTGTACTTTTATAAGTGCAATGAATGCAACTTTCATAAAAAATAGTTCTCAGTCCCTGATTTGTTACGTGAACATATTTATTACAGCAATGCTGGACAATCCATTTTTCTGAAAACTAAAAATTTATGAATCATCACAGGTTTTGGTGCAGTATTAAATTTATGGCTTCAATTGAAAATTTTTAAACTAACTTAAAAAATTTTTGTTTTGGTATTCAAATAATTTGCATATTTCAAATTTTCAGTTGAGGTTTCAGTGTTAACATGCAAAGGAGCTTCACATGCAGGTATTTTATACAGCATTAAAAAAGACTAAAATATAAATAATTTTAAACATTAAGTTATCAATTTAGAAATTACTTAAAAAAGTTAAAAATAAAATTTCTCACCCAAAACCAGTACCAATCATAAGAGTCACCAAATGAGATACCACAAGGAAAGTCAACATTTCAGGTGAAAAGAGACCACTCTTAGCAATTTTGGAATTTCTGAGACTAAGAGAAGATTTAGGATGACGTAACTTCCATTCTCTATAAACACAAGAAATCACAGTTTACAAGTTTTTTAAACTAAGAGGCAGTATAAAATATTAGATTATGCAAACAAGAATGAAAATGTTTTAAAATTAGTTAAAATATATAAATTGTACATAAAAATATAGTTTAATAATAAACCAATTTCTACATTAAATTTATTATGGTAAGTAGTATTTGTCAACTCTTGTTTTTATTAGTTAAAATCAAGCTAATAGCTTTATTTAGCTTCATTATGTTTCAAATAGATAGTTAATATTAAAATAAAAAAATTATCATAAATATTCAAATTATCAAGAGAAAACTTTTTAAGCAGTAAATTTTATAAAAATAGTAATTGTTACTGAGAATAGTTATTGTAATATAATGTAATGAATAGCAACTAACTAGTTTTAATTTTCTTACATAAACCCAATAGGTAGAAATATATATGATGAACCTGTAACTTTTTAATTTCAAGAATTAAATTGAAGAAAGAATTTCTGAATGGCTTTTACAAAGAAAATACTGGTAAGCATTAAAATTTGCATAAATATATTGTTTATGAATTTTAATATAGAACATTCTAATTGTATCACATATGTTCACTCACATATAAATATCTTTATTTTCAAGTACCTGAAAGCATTTACTACACAAAATATATAGTAAGGTAGAATCTGATTATCAAAATTTGTAATATTTCAATTTTTTTAAAGCCTCTAAACCTATATAATTTTAATATAAACAATTATTTTGGCACAACATAATTTACAGTCTGACACTCAAATGTTGTAAATATCCCTTGAAATCAAATCTGACAGTTCTTTCCTCCACCTCTCCTTGTGACTCAAGAGAAAGGAGGATAGCACTAAAATAGCAGAACAATGAGAAAGATTGCTGAGCACATACAGAGGTCATCACTTTATCTGTAAGTCTCTTTTGACTTACAAGAAATATTTTAAAATAATTATGTAGTTAAAGATGTCAATCTCATCTTAAATAATTATTGATTATTTAGGATTTATTAAGCCCCTTTCTGAATAATCATTATGATATTGGACATTTGAGTTTCAAAATGAATGATTAATTAATTCTTTAACTTATTACGATATCTTTGGTTGTAGATTGCAAATGCTGGAGAATAAGAACTTGTATAATATATTTATATCAGCTTTCCTAGCCATTCATTAAGAATGTTTTGCTTGGAGATGCTTAGAAATAAATTAAAATTAGCATCTTCATAGTTGTTTTTGATTATTCCCCCTAAAACTTATGCAAGTTGCTTTACAAAATGGATAATATTACAACATGGATTAATAGAAATTTTAATTTCTACTGCATGCTATAGGCTTTCAAAAGGAATTTTTATATTTTGAATAGTATTCCTGTATTGGAAGGGAAAAAAACCTGCAAAATCCTAAACACTTACACAAACAAATGTGGATACATAAAGAAACATTCATTTCCGATTGTTTAATGGTGACAATAATTGAAGACAGGACATATAGGGGCAAAAAAGCTGTCCTATCACTAAGGCACTGTGAGACCAAATATATACCTCTTTTGACATCACAATATTGGACAGCATAATAGCTGATTGCTCTTGTAAGCAATTTTAGCATCCATCATGTAAATTACCTTCTAGGAGGATTTGTAATAGAAAAGTTTATAGTCTATATTATTTGCTAAATTTTTAATATTGTGTAGTTTATAGCCCAACAGTCAAAGGCTAATGTAAACCATTTCAATATCCACTATGTAAATTTGCCATTTGCTTTTCATAGGTAGTAGGCAGTATTCATGCATTGCAAGAGAAAAAACACTAAAAATTTCCAAGCGGTCATCCCAAAAGGCAGAAGTGCAAAATCCATATTCTATTCTATTATTCAACATTCGCTACAATCAAACCCAGTACATTATGGTTTGAAAAAGTATGTCTTACCATTAAGACAGGGTGATCATTATTTCATTAGTTTCATAAAAATGAAACTATATTTTATATTGTAAGCATACTTACTATTTTGACAATTTGAAATTAAAATACAAATATTTTTTGCCAAAACAAATTTTAGTAAAATTTAATTTTAATCTTCAACATTACTAAAATTTGACTTGAAAAATATTTACTTTAAATGTTAGAATAATTTTTTTCTAAATTACAAATTTGCCAAAATCATGTGTTTAAAATAAAAATTTTAAATACTTATGGTGATTAATTTTAGCTACTGTAAAATTATTCCTTGCATTTCTTGTGGTACAGCATTTCAGAACTTCACCTTAAGAACACCTTTTGTGATAACAAAATTCAGCAATACCACTTTTTATGAACAATCAAGCTCTAATAAATAAAATAGGTTAATATTGGGCAAAAAGTCAATGTAAATCCTCAACATGAGAGAATACTTGAAGCATGTTAGTCGTATGCATGTTGTATCGCAGATAAAAACTTAATTTTCTCCGCAGTTGTTTAAGAATATTTAGCTAATTTTGAAGTTTAATCTTGGCATTTAATATTTTATGATGCAATTTATTTTAATCTCAAAAAGCAAGGAAAGCTTTTCTAATCTCACCATCAAATGTTATAATAATGTTGTAATGAGAGGGAGAAAAACTGATATTTTGAATATAGCTTGGTTTGTTGTTGGACTGTCACTTTTTACACCCTGTGGTTAATTCAACCAGGACAATTTTTTAATAGGAATTCAGATATGTTAAACATATATGTACAGAGAGATAATTTTTTTAAACATTTTTTGCTCACAGGGTTATAAGACCAGGAATTTTCAGTCGACTACATTGGAAATCAAATGTAAGGTTGTTGAGTTCAGAGTCAAAATGATAATATTCCAACAGTCAGTTTAGTTCATGTGTGAAAAGGAGGTTAAAACAGTAAATACAATTTAAACCTAAAAAATGGAAGTTTAATTTAGCTAAGCATAACACTATTTAATAATTTGATGCTGTAAGCTAGTTAGTTAGATCCATCCCTTCATCCATACATACTTTATTCAACATAAAAGGGAATTCAAGAAGTTCAATGTTGAAAGATTTAAAATATTTATAAATAAAAATAATAAAAACAATATTTTCCTTCATTAATGCATTTGAATAAGATTTTTTCTTACATAATTAGAAAATAATATAGTTATGGCTAGTATTTACAACATAACTCATGGAAAATTCCAAATGAATGAATACAACAGAAATTTAAAATTGTAGTTCTTTAGATTCAAGCCAAGAAAACAAAGGATGTAATATTTTTTTAATTAATTTGTTTAAAGGGAAATCAATAAAATCTAATCAATGAGTGAAAACGTATAATTTAAAATCTAAGTGATTTTCAAAATTTTTAAAATATAAAATTAAATTATAAAAAAAGTTTAATGTCGTAATTAATTATAAATAAATTAAAAAGAGGCACCAACAAACTTTAATTTACTAAAGAAATCTGATATTGCTGGTTAAACTTTTCATGTTAAGTTTTTTTGGAATATCAAAACATATTATACTAAACATTTATATTATTCTATATTGAATGATACTGCATTGTCATCTCAATTGATATTTGAGAGAAATAAGAATGGAATCATAGTTTGAAATGAAGATTTTTTTCCGTCACTTATATATAATATTACCTGAAAATCTTATGAAATGTAAGAATACTATGATGAAGGCACCGAACCTTTCCTGTTAAAAATAATAAAGTTGTTTTTATTAAATATAGTTTAAATGGAGAAAATCAACTTAAAAGTTTCAGATAAGAGTGAAAAAATATGTTCACACAAACAAATAACAAGGTTGTAAAACGTTTGTGTGAAATATATATCGGAGACATTCTCAATAGTACAACAAACATTCAAAATAAAGTAGTGAGAGTGTATCTTCAAAGGATGAGACCCCAATAGGTCCTTTGCCTCCTGAAGATGAGATTTTGAAATTTACCTGATCTGATAGAGTGTGATAAGGAAAACTTTATATTTAAGACTATAAACTGAATATTATAACTATACTTAAATTTCAATATCGTTCATAAAATGTTTATAGTTATATAATTTTTTGCATCTTGCCATATCAAACATTTTATTGCATGTAAAAAAGGAAAGAAAAACAAGGGAGATTTCATGTAAATCTAAACAGTATAATTGAAACCATGTAACCACATTATTATATCAAAAGTGTTCATCCACACTCTTCTGCATTTTAAAATCATGACATACTTGGATGTAATTTGTGGATATTTGTAAATCTAATAGATTTTTATGTGCTTAATTTTATAATTAGATTCCATCGAACATGATAGTTAGCATTTTAAAAAAGTATAGATGTTGTTGCAAACTTCAGAGATATTTTCGAATATATTATAAGTAACATAAAAAGCAAATACAGTAGTGGCCAAAATTGTGGACACTTTTGGAAATTTTTATGTTTTTGAGCTTTGCATGTTTAAAGAAAGCGTTACATTTCACAAAACGCAAACTTGTATATATCATTTTAAAGAGAATTTATTACTGAATTCAATATGAAACACAAAATTCAATTATTTGCAATACAAAAAAAAGTTAAACGACAGTAGTTATCGATATACATTAGATAGTGATGATTGCAGTGAGTTATCAGTACTCAGTAGAGTACCCTTTACTTTTTTACAGCTTCACATCGACATTTCATTCAGCTGACAAGATATAATTGTTTCCTGGCATCATGTAATTCTTTCGTTATTACATGATGCCAGGAAACAATTATAGCCTCAATTAGTTCCCTATTATTTGATGGGCGCCTCATTCAGATAAGTGTTTTCAAACGGTGCCACAAATTTTCGATACGATAGAGGTCAGCTGGCCTGTTTCCTGGCTATGACAACAATTTAATGCTCTTTGTATGAAACCACTCTTTTGATATTTTGGCCATGTGGCAAGGAGCAGAATCCTATTGAAAAATAAACGAAGCATTGTTAGGAAAGAGATCTCTGATGGAAGGTAGAAGTTTTGGTTCTAGAATAGTGTCAATGCATTTTCTGAGTGTCCCATCAATAACATGAAGGCGACCAATACCATCTGCTGACATGCATGACCAAATCATAACACTAACTGGGCTCTTCACAGTTGTTTGAATGCAGTCAGGATGTAGATCTTCTCCTATTCTAAGTCTTACATATTTTCGCCCATTAACTGAATAAAGATAGCTTAGTTTCATCACTCCATATAACTTGTGACTACTGATAATCTGTCCAATTAATGTGTTCCTTTGTCCACTGTAGTCTTTTTTTTCACTGATGAAATTAAGATAAGGCTTTTTTTTCTGGAATTCTACCTCTCAGTCCAACATCTGTTAATTTTCTCCTGGTTGTTCTTGAACTGACAGAAACACCAGTATCATTAAGACCACTTCTGATGACATTTTTCTACCTTGGAGACAGTCTTTTTATTCTTCTGTCATCAATAGATGTGGTGCACCTTTTTCAGCCTTATCCTTCTTTGTTTTTTATTGAATTTGTCTCCTGATATCATGAACATATCTTTTGGACTCCAGATGAAGTCAATGAGCCACCCACCTATCTTGCAATTTCAACATAGGAAAGACCACTTTCTCGTAACACAATAATATTATATCTCTTTCTAGGAGTCCAATCTACTCTTTTATTTGATGTCATTGCTTCTTGACTAAATATTCAAATTTTTTACAAAAATTCCTACTTGTAATTGTAGTGTATAAGAAACAGGTCCTTCTTCTACAAAACAAAGCAAAATAATGAATTGTTTCAAGTGTAATCATGATGTCAGCTTCTACTGGCAGTTACTAACATTTGATTGGTTCTCAGAACAAGAACAGTGATTGGCCAGGAAAGCTAGACATTACAAACCACTTCATAACTGTGTTTTTTATTTATATTAAAGTACATATAACTTTTTTGTATTGCAAATAATTGAATATTGTGTTTTGTATGGAATTCAGTAATAAATTCTCTTTAAAATGATATATACAAGTTTGCATTTTGTGAAATGTAACATTTTCTATAAGCATGCAAAGTTCAAAAGCATAAAAATTTCCAAAAGTATCCGCAATTTTGGCCACCATTGTAAAAACAGCTATAAAATAGCATTAAAAAATGTAATACTTACTTAGGAGGTCTTTGATCTGGTTTGCTACTCCAGTCCCAAATCCAGTCAGTACTTCCATGTCTTCTTTGGCGAAAATTCTAAAATACAATCCAGTAAAAAGTGTTTAAATCATACAGAATCAAATTTTACATAACAACTTCAAAATAAGAAATTTAATATTAAAATGTGTTTGTTCAATTATTAATAAACATGATAAGGATATTTCAAAAACTGAAATAGTAAAAATGTGAAAATGAAATATATAATTATATATTACATCATATCCTAATACTGTAAATAATGAATTTGATTTAAAAAATTAGATACTATATTAATTTTAATGAAAATCACAATGTGTAGAAAATTACCAGAGAGTATGATATAAAATGTATAGAGGGAAAAAAATTCTACCAACGAATAAACAAAAACAGCTTACTGATGACTAAGCATCAGATTTAATTATAATAGCATTTTTAAAGTAAGTCTGTCAATCTGTTTTAAAAAATAAAGATAATGCAAGGGAACTAGAGTTCATACAGATGTTCAAGAATCAAATTTCAGGAGTCAAATCAAAAATTTCCTGGAGGTATTGCCATTCATATTAAATAATTTATTTTGTATTATAAAATTGTTTTTGACCAAATATGATTATAATTATATATATATGCAATGCTTTTCAATTGTAGATAATAATAATAAATAATTGCCAAAATTAATGAATTTCTAAATTTTATAAAAACAATTATAAATTTTCCTTCAGTTTATTTTATATAATTACAAATCCACATTCTAGGCTCTTTTTAATTTCCTTAATCATCCAATAAATTTTCACATTCCTTGGTTATTTATACATATAAATATAGGAAATATATTTATATGGCATTTCCAGCACTGGTCTCATTGAAGAGACACTTCCACCAAGCATAAATAAAATTTCTGTTTTTACAACAATGATAAACAAATTCATACCAATTCACTGAAATTATATGCAATTGTCTAATTTTAAAAACACAATTTGTTAATATTTTCCTATTCAGATTGTTTTTTCATCAACACTTAACTTGATTATAATGTTAAGCATTTATTCAACATAAAAAATTAAATAAGATGAATATAAAATATGTTAGATCTTAAATTCTTTGCACTTATCAAAATTCATACTGAAACAATTCAATAAGACTGTCTAGTCTTTCTTAAAGGATTTTTTTTTATGAAAGAAGAAATATATTTACTTGAGATGGAATCAGTTCTTCTAAAGTGATTTCCTCATTGGTTGGACTTCTGGGAGATTTAGGACTGAAAAATATGTGCAGGAAAAGTTTAGAAATAAATTTTACACATTTGTATTAGATATTACACATTTAATAACATGTATAAAATATTTATATAATGTATTTAATTCTTATAGTCTTTCAATTTTACTGGGAAAACTTTTGAGTAACTTAACATTTTTCCTTTTTTAAATACAGCCACCATAATATATCTTAAAAAAAAAAAGAGGGGGGTTATTAAGAGAACTTAATATAAAATAACTAAATAAAATATATTTTCACAAATTTAACATTTAAAAAGATGTATTTACAATAAATGAAATATGCCAAATTTACATTTGGCATTGTAAATGAAAATTATTGCTTTTAAAGTATTAAGTATGGAAAGTAACAAGCATTTTCATAGAAAGATTTTGTTGAATGCTTCACAATAAATACACCTCTATAATAGGAATTCAGCCACATTGTCAATTTGAATGATCAACTCAGAATCAGAATGTTTAAATGATGTCAATACTAAATACTATTAAACATGGTATAGAAAAGTTAGAAATGTCTATTGAAAACCACAAAATATGCAGATATTAATGAAAAAAGGAAAAAGGTTTAACATTAAAAATATTAAATCAGAACTATTAACACAAACAATTCAAACTATTAAAAAATAATTCCATTGTGCTGGTACCAACCAGGTCAAAAGTTTTTATTCTCTATATGCAATTAACAGAAGGTGAGAGAAAACTCAGATAAGGACGGGATGAAAGAAAAAGAAAAGTTTTTGTTCAGGAAGTAATTTAACAATAGAGAGAAAACCAATTGAAAACAATTTAAAATATTTCTGTATTTACATACAAAAATACCCAATTAGATAAGGCAGAAATATAGTCAAGCCAATGAGTATAGAAGCTGATGTTAATGGAATATTTCAGTATAGAAATAAAAATTATTGAAAGTTTTTTTTTAAAACGAATAAAGAAGTATTTGTAATTTTTTATGATTCATTTATATTTTCAGCACAACTTAAGGTTTTATAAGCAGTAATGTAAGAATAAAAAATGTTAAGAAAAATATTGTTCAAGTAAAAAGACCCAAATAAAAATAGCAAAAGCAAAATAAAAGAAATACTCCAAAGTTACTTAATTTGCTGGAAAATAAATCAGTATTTCTCCATTACAAAATTTATACTTTGATTCCCAACAATTTTAGTTTTCCTAGGCATCCAAATTGCACTATTTAAGACAAATTTAATACATTAACCATCACTTTTTGCAATTTTTTAAAATTTAAGAATAGCATACTTTCATAATCATTATTATTTCTACCATTTGCATAAATTATAAAATGTTAATATTAATCTCACATGAAATATGGGCAATGAAAACAATGATATTGAGTTTGAGGTGTAGAATGATGAAAATACTGTAAAAATTACTTCCTGTAAGAAGAAATATATATTATACAAATTGAAAATTATTGCACATTAAAGATATATTCCCATACAGTCAAAAAATAATCTATATATTAAGTTTAATTAGTTTCATTATTTTCAGTATACCTTATGAAAAGTACAGCAATGGTTGTGTTCATGCAGATAGCAAAGCTGTAAAATCAAAATTATATTCATAAAATTCTTAAAAATAAAATGACTAAGAGCACTTTCTAACTGAGAAGAGCATAACAGGCTGTTCAATGAGGCATGAATAAGACATACTACTCAAGTTTGATAGTTTCCAAAGGGATTGTATCTTAATCTTCAAAATACGATGACAGAACATATCCATGGGATTTTGCACTTCAGAAGATCTAAGAAATAGTATTCAATAAACAGGACAGAGCTGCAAAGGAAAAAACAAGAAAAAAACATATTTTGATTGCTATAATTCTTTTCTAAATCATTCCCTATTAGAAAGTAAAAGCTGAAGAGGTTTTTTCATAGAAAGTAAGGGCTTTGACAGCAAAGTTGAATTCTTTGTAGAGTTGAAAAAAAATTGAAACATTTTTTTCAGTAAAAAATGATCAATGATAAAAATGGATTAAAAAAAACAAAATTATGTAAAACAATTTTAGAAATATGAACATTTAGCACATATTGCAGTAGATAAAAATGAGAAAATTATGAAGAATTATTCTCTCTCTCTTATCAACTAGTAGTAAGTTATTTAAGGTCACAGTATTTTCATTAAAATTAATTATTGCTTAACTTACTAAATTTGGTAAAATATTACTGTGAAATTATGAAAAACAGTTTTATCAATATAGCTTATAAAATGATTAATGAATTATAAAATGAAACATTTTCATATAAAATTATATATCTGTACCAAGGACCTATATGGGGTATTTTTTTAACCATTTTCAAAGAGTATAAGATATTTATTTACCTCCCTCGACAAGATGAAATTCCACTGCCCACAAGCGAGGATTGGCAACTTTCCCGCTGAGCTTCCCAAAGCAATTTTTCTAATTTCCCACTATTTATTAGTGAGGAAACAGGTGTGGAGCGTTTTTGACTTCCATCTGATCCTCTACTTAACTCTCCACTAATATTTAAATCAACCCACGAGTCTAGAGGAAAGATATCAATACAATAAGACACATATTAATGCTTTTAACAAATTACTTAAAAAATACTAAGATAAACAGTAAGCGATTATACATTGAAATTTGTTCAAAGTCATGTACATAGTTCTTTCCTACTATCTCTTAAAGTATGTTTATTTTATGCACAAAACATTTGTATTCCTATACCAAGACAATAGATTACAACACAAAATTTATTGAATGCACAGATACTGATACACAGATTATCACCTTGAGAGATAAGTCAATTATTACTTAGGTTAGGTCCTCAAGAACACAAGCTCAATAATTAAAGAGTTCACTTTGACACATATAGAGATGGTTATACATAATTTAAAAAAAATAATTAGAATTAAAGTGTAACTATATATTTTTCTTATCAAGTATATTTTTGCAATTCAGTCAGTGGGATACAAGACAGGATTTGATTTATTATAATTACATACATATGAAGAATAATAGAATTTTATTTCATACCAGTAAATAAAATTTAGTGTTATTAATAGGAAAATTCAATTACAGTCATTTAAATGGTATCCATGCAAATGGATCTAACCATTTAAAAAGAGACGAAAAAATTGATCATGTATCTTCTTGATAGAATATGTATAGTAGTATTAATTTTTAGAAATACACTTATTTGTAATGCATATTTTGGCTAAAGACTAGGGGCCAATGCCAGACTATAAAATGCACCAAACTGGCTTACAGAGTTTAGATACAATGGTATGATGAAATCTTTGTTTTAAGATGTAATGTGATTGTGTACATACACAAAATTTGCTTCATGTGCTAGTAACACTTTAGGCATTTGATTAGCAATTTGTCTTTATTTGATTTAATCTTGTGAAGTGGTTGATTTAGTTTGAAAGTGTTGATTTCATATTTGTTAATATTTTGAAAATTAAGTTTTTTATTTAAAAAAAATTATTAAATTATATATATATATATTATATTAAATAAAATTAAAAAAATTATTAAATGAAGTTTCTTTTGAAAATTTAAGTTTATAACGATGAATTTCTTTTAAATTATTTCATTTTAAAATTCGAGTTTCAGTATGTCTGTAGCTAATGATTGAAATTTATGAATTGTAATAATAATATATATAGATGCAGATTCAATTTTTTAATTCTCTAATTGATGATTAGGTAAGTACTTTTACTCTGTTATTCAATTATGTATTGTTTAAAATACTCATAAATTAAAAAGAAAATAATTACTGTATTTTCCTGAATATAATCCACACATTATGTGTTAAAAAGTTTTGACATTGATTGGGTCTATCATATAGTGCTTCAGATAAAAAGATTCTCCATCAAAAAAAAAAAAAAAAAAAAAAAACATACAATAAAGTTAAAAGAAATGCTGTTCATGTTTTGTTAAATAAACAGATCACACTGAAAGTTTTCAAGACACTGCCAACATATTTTAACTATAATAAGTTTTGTCCAATTATGTTCAAGAACAATTTTGTTTTCTTGGAAGGACGTTAAACTTGTCTAGCTTCATTTTACATCTTGTTAAGATATGAGCTGTTTCATTCTGAAAATATTCAAGTTTACTCATTGTCATGTGAAAGCAACAGCTTTTAAGTTATATGAAAGATTTTCAACTAAAAGTTATAGAGAAAGCAAACATGCTAAAGTAAGATAAAAAAGCATGTGCAGTACCTATTATTTTTTAATTATTAAAGAAAAATTTATTTTTAAAATATTACATTTACCATATTTTAAAAGTTATTAAAAGCTAAAAATATTGATATTGATAGTTTTACGAGAATTTCACCAGAATTATCATGCTTGGTAATTGATTTTGTGCTATCATTTCAGTTTATTGCATTTCAAGATGAGGTGGATCCATAAAGGACCCAATTAATAATTTTACTTTTTGTACAATTTATTATATTTTTTTATTATAATGTGTATATTTTATTTTAAACACATTTTCAGAATTAAATATTTTTGATCATTCATTAAAAATTGATGGGTATAATGCAATGCTTTTTTTTTCATAAAAAAGCCCTTGTGGATACCATTCCACTGTAAATTATATGTAGGAAAATACGATACTTTGATGGTGTCTTACATTTAAGACAAAATACAAGAGTTTGTCATTCAATGTTAAATTTTGCACACCAAGGCAAACTAGGATTTTCAGTTTAAAGTGGATTCATCATGACTAGTAGAAGAAGGAAACCCATGATGGGAATTGACTAACAAGCTTTTAAACCAAAGATTCACGGTGCTAATTGCTCAACTGTCATCACAGAAAGGGAAATAAGAGTAAAAAGAAATAGAAAAAATTTGAATTGACTTCTGAAAAATTAAGCCAAAAATTTAAGGGAATTTCTTTTACACTATGAACCATTTTAAATCGTTGGCGTAACATTAGCTAAAAGTCTTTAGATTAATTCCAAGCCAAATTTATAACATTAAAATATGCACACATTTTTATTCAATCAAAATTATATGTTTAAATTTAAAATTTACCATCTTTCTATTCTTAAATATTTTTTTTTTATTTTCTATTTAATAATATATTTGAAAGATATTATAAAAGCAATATCTAAGAGATTTGATAAAAATTATACTTTAAAAAGTAGGATATTTTTAATTTTTCAATTCCTTACATGTATTTAATTTTATGTAACAGAAAAGTTTTTATTTAAAAAATACACTCAGATTTAGTTTGGCTGTCATTCTCAGGTCAAACTGCTTTAGATGTATTCATGCCAAATAACCCCTACAGTTTTGATTGGACTTCAAGTCATTCTAAAGCTAAGATGGGAATAAAATTCATGAAGTGTTGAATTAAAAAATCACAACAAACTAAACGAAATTAAAACTCCAAACCTTGTATTGATAAACAGATTAAATCCCTTAAACACCAAACACATCAAGCAATTTAATCACACTGCTTAGTAACTACCAAAATTTGTTTCATTACCAAGCAAAAATTATTTCAGGAGATAATGAAATAACAATGTACACACACACTTATTGTAAGATAGTCCATTTAAAATATTTTATTACACATTTGCCATACTGAAGGAAAAAAAAAAAAAAGAAAGGATTTACAAAACAATGAACAAAACTTTAATATTGTTAGTATATCACTAAATAATTAAAATTTCTATGTAACTGTCATTTCAAGAGGCTATATAACAATAGCCACACATAAAGCAATTGATGAAATTCAATAAAATGACACTTTTTACTAACTTTATTTTTTTTTTTACAATCAAGTATGTGCATATTTAAGTGTTTGACAGTTGGTGTTTATTTTTCATGCTAGTCATTTCTTTTTTATAGTTGTCAGTTATATAATATGGAATTGCCCAATAAGAAGTCTGCAACAGATTTGTTTTAAACAAGATACTTTAATAATAAGTTAAATTTATATAAGTTATTATATAACCAAACACTTGTGAGAAATTTAGTTGACCAGGAAAGGTGGCTCATCCACAACATTGACCACAAGACATATTGTATAGTTCCTTCAATTGTTTTATACTGTAAAATAAAAGTACTTTTAATTACAACAAAAATGGTATTCAAGAAGGAAACAAAAAAAAAAAATCACCTACAATTAAAACAGTCACATTTCATTCCCGAGTAGATAGGACTCAACTATTTATTATTTTGTGTTGTACCAGCTAAGGAATAAATTCTTGTATAAAGAAATACAAAACTATATATTTGACATTTGGTTTTCTATATGTTGACAAAATATTTTTTAGGTGTAAGCTTTTTGGGTCAAGAGGGTTTTATACAAATACACACACACATATATATATAACCCCTTTAAAACAAATCAACCATAAATTATCCATTAGATAGTTTATACAAATTATATTAATGGAAATGTGATGTACAGTAATTTTATTCAAGAGTTAAATATTTTTAAGACATTATTAAAAATTCATAAAGTTTTATTTACTTTGCAAAATAAACATGTCCAATTTAACCAAACAATACAGAAAAATCAAAATATAAATCAACATTTGTGAAGGATTAAAATGCTTAGACTTTGAAAGTAGATACATATGAAAATTTAAAATCTTAACTAGATTAACTTAATTTTAAAAAAAATGTATCATTTATGGATATAAAAGGAACAGAAGTAACCTTTAAAAATTAGCAATATCAATATATTGTAATTTTGAAAATAAAATTACATTAAAAATTAAAAGATACACAATCAAGAGTAAAGTTGCAAAAAGTTAACAAATAATGCAATAAGGAAACCTATCGTAAACAGAGTACATGTGAGAGATTTTAATAATTTTTTCCCTTTCATAAAATTATAATAACCTTGCAAGTTTTAAAAGTTTTTCTTATACCTATGTTACAAGTTTATAAATAACATTGTTTTATGTTTTAATCCCCTCATAAGTATATATTATAATGTAAAAAAGAACAGAGGAAGAAAAAAAAAATCTCTTTAAAAATTTGAAAAAAACTAGGTTTCAAATTGAAATATTAAATGTAATCCTTTACAAATGATAATATTAAAAATTTATTACTTGTCACAATTTTTTAAACAAATAGATGACACACACTCTAATTGTATTTAAAAAATATTCTATTATTATTTCCATATTGCAAGAGGTATTTTCAACATCATAAGTATTTTCTTTTTATTTCAGTAGTATTAAATATAATAGTAAGAATAGTAGAATCACTGAAAGTTTCCAATGGGATACAAAGATGAAAGAATTTAAATCCTCTTTGCACCGCTCCATTACATTTACATACAATTCAATGTTTAATCAACAAGATTTAATGCATAATTATTTTAATTGCAATTAATTAATTTAAAAGCTTTTGTTATCTATAATGAAATTCAGACTCATCTCACATTTCTATTAAAGAAGACGATTTTGTATCACATATTTTATAAGTTTAAGTAAAGGAAATTCAAATCAGACTTCGTATTCCTTACAATTTTTATTTTATATTTAACACAAAATAAAAAAAACTGTTACCTATATGCTGGAGTTTAAAAATAACTTTATTTTAGCTTTTATAAACATAATTAAGATTCAAAAAACATAAATATAAAAATCATTTATAATAAAATAATCATTGATTTACTCAACTTATCAAAATAAAAAATTCAAGACACGAAAACAAGAAATTCATAAAAAAAATTTTTAAATTGCAAGCTTTTTATTTTATTTAAACAAATATAAAATTTAAATAATTAAAGTTCTATTATATTCTAAAGTCGTGAAAAAAGATTTAACGTATAAAAATGAGATAAAAGATACAATTCTGAAATAACACTACGACATACGCTGCATGACGATCTATTTCAAGAAAACGAAAACAAAACGAGATGTCAACAAGTAAACAGCTGGTCATAATATATTTTTTCCTTTTCGATATATTCTAAATAAAATACAAATTATTAATTAGAATAACTAGTATTAAAATAACTTAGCAATACAATTCAATAAACTGTCACTTGATGTCAGCGAAGGGAACAGAAGTAAGACTTGACAATAGAACTAGTCAACATAAACAAAACAAAGTACACAACCAGCTATCTAGTAAAATATATTCCACAATACGATTCAAATGAAAAATAACATTGATATAATTCCATTTCATTAGATTAACAAATAACGGAAAATTACCAAAAATATCATCATCCACACTTTTAACAGAATGAGACATTTTGATAAAATGGAATAATCACCAACTGAAGCAATGGAATGGACTACAACTTTGCTGTCAGACAACACGCCATTAAATGACAATCTGCCAAACGTCATTGACATGTGACCAAACAATCACGCCACGCCACCTAATATTCGTCTTCTTCCTTCTATTTAAAGACAAATTTATACTTGGATAAATGAAGGCTCTACTTAAGTTTTTACTCTCGAAATTTATAATTAACCGTATAATGCCAAATTATAGCTGTACAATATGCAATTTATTATAATTTCAAATAAAATTTTAAAATTAATCAAAGATATGTTTGCTTAAGAATTAAGAAACACTACCAAACGAAATGCAATAGCGATCAATATTTATGCCTTTGATCGGGGATTAAAACACAGAGTAACTTGAAAAGTGAGATTTTATCCATGGAATACATAGGAAATTTTTTTAAAAAAAAAGGAAACTAAGCACTGCCATTTCTAGCTATAAAATAATATGAAGGCGAGTTTTCCCCCAAACTATTTACTTGTCGAAAACTTGAAAATTCACAACCTCACAAACTTCAAAACAATCAACTTGCATCATACTAAATGTCACTAGGCCGCAGAATTTACACTTTCTTTTAAACAATATAAGTTAAGCTATGAGCATCAAAATAGTTTTCCTCAACCTCTTTAATAATATTAAGTATAGAAAAATATCTAGATGCATATTAAAAATTTTAATTTTATATTAAAATAAATCTGCATATTTACTGGATTATTCACATGAATTATAAAATGATTCACGTTTTGAATTATTGTATGCAGGTAGAATACAAAAATAATTTTTTAAAAAAAGAAAAAAATGAAATAAAAATACAGGGGATTAAGAAATTTAGATTTTTTACATTTGTTAATAAAACTTTCATATGTGTTACCTCTAGCAATTATATTATTGATTCACCACCATAGCCTAACATTTACAAATTTTTAAACATATTATTCGCTTTTAAATTATTAGAAAGAATGTTTATTTTACTTTATTTTATGATAAAGAAAGTTTATAAGATAATGTCTTCTGCTTAAGGTACTATGATATACATAAGTAAAAAAGAAGAGACATAAGTTTAATCCAAATACCAATCTGAGTACGTTTGCTAATAAGTAAAGGCATAAGATAGGATAAGTCTTTATTCTGTGTTTC
The DNA here is from genome assembly GCA_030067965.1 of Latrodectus elegans. Classification (NCBI taxonomy): domain Eukaryota; kingdom Metazoa; phylum Arthropoda; class Arachnida; order Araneae; family Theridiidae; genus Latrodectus; species Latrodectus elegans. The sequence goes on along the minus strand of CM057817.1, from coordinate 42,304,686 downwards.
TTAATAAATTTTTATATTACTTGAATCTGTTACAAATTTTATAAAAATTGTCTAAATAATCAATATTTAGAAGAAATGAAGATAACACAAAAACATTTTTGGTTTAATTTATAACCTACCGAAGCATTGCATTAGTATATAGAATGCCTTAAAATATCAAACTATCTAAAAAGATACTAAAAACAAACTGAAAGAAATTAAAACATATTTTCCATTTTGATGTTATTGACTTAATAAAATACACTCAAAAGTGTATTTATATTACTTACTTTCTGTAAAAATTGTATAAGTATAAACGAACGAAGCAGATGAACTAAAACTTGGAGATACCGATAATCACAACACTAGAATGATCAGTCTCAATCTTTTAGTAGTCTAATTTAATTTTCCCTATGAGCTGCTTCCATAAATGTAGTAAATTCTTGTTATCCAGTTAGGTCCTTTTTAATACGTTCAACAAAATAATAAAATGATTAAATATATATATATATATATATATATATATATATATATATATATATATATATATATATATATATATATATATACATACATACACACACAGGGCGTTTCATATTAAATGGGACCAAAAGAATAGCGCAGTGAGACTGGCGTAGTAAATTTATTAAGCCGAAACAAAATTATTCTGCTACTATAATTATAGAAGATTTATTTGTCAGCAGGAAAAAAATCGAATGATGAACTTGTCGCTAGAGGCGCTGTTAAACAAATTGCATCCATGCAGGAGAAAGCGTACTGTGTTTTTGAATATACCAAAACTTCTTCGTTCACCGTCGTGCAAAGACATTTTCACACGAAATTTCGTAAAGAACCACTGCATCGTTAAAACATCAACAGGTAGGTCTAGCAGCGCCAAGATACGGACTGCTTATGCAAGAACAAAAGAACAGGACGGAATCAACAGATCCCGAAGTGGTTGAAAGAATTCGTGAATCATTTTTGCAGAATCTCTCAAAGTCAATGCGACGTGCAGGTGCAAAACTGAATGTTCCTCATTAAACGGCGTGGCTTGTTTTACGGAAGTCTAATTCCGTAAAACAACTGTCTCTAATTCAAGCCATACAGATACCAGAGGGTTCGGGATTTAAAACCTACTGACAAACCATTGCGTAAGGACTTTTGTGAGAAATTTCAAGAAAAGCTTGACGTGATTTGGTTCACGAACAGACAGATGTTTACCTATGAAGCCACGTTCCATTTATGTGGCAAAGTTAATCACCATTATTTGTGATTTTCTGGCGCTAAAAATGCCTATGTAATATTAAAACATCAGCATAATTCTCCCAAGGCGAACGTTTTCTGCGCTTTAACAAACAGTTGTGTTTTTGGTTCATTGCTCTTTGCGGAACAATCGATTAATGGGGACATATACCAAGACATGCTTTCTGAGGGGTTGTTCTCCCAGTTTGAGGAAGCTGTTCCTACTTTCATTTTGCAGCAATATGATGCTCCCTCACACTGGAATAACAACGTACGTGAGTTCCTGAGCGAACTTCTATCTAATCGTTAAATTGGCCATGCTGGGCCACAGGATTTGACATTGCTTCATTGGCCAGCGAGATCCCCAGATCTAACACCCTGTGATTTTTTTCTTTGGAGTTTTGTTAAAGACAAGGTGTTTGTGCTTTTACTTCCTCAGGACTAAGATGAACTGAAGCAGCGGATAACTGTAGTGTCGAACTCCATCACAGGGGATACGGAATCATGAGTGTGGCAGGAGCTTTATTACAGTGTAGACATTCATCGTATCACCGGAGAGGTACGTATTGAACACCTGTAGAAACTAGAATAACTGTAATTTTGAGATAAATTTGAATTTTCTAAATATATTAATTACAGCGTTCACAATTATGTTTTCTTTTTGTCCCATTCAATAATCAACACATCCTGTATGTACATACACACACACACACACACACACACACACACACACACACACACACACACACACACACACACATATATATATATATATATATATATATATATATATATATATATATATATATATATATATATATATATATATATATATATATATATATATATATATATATATATATACAGTACTGTACTGAATGATATAAAGTAGGAATATAATTTGATGCTAATTTTAAACGTGGATTTTACAATGGTAAACTTTTCAGGAAGAAAATGATATTTTATCTTCCATATTTAGTGTCTTTAATTTGTGCATTTTTACTGCATTAGGCTGAAAAATCTATTTCTTGTATAGAAGAATATTTTTAATTTGTTTGTCTGCTAATTATAAAAATTAATTAACGTTGAATATGCTTTGTTAAGAGGAATGGTATAATATGAGCAAGTAACAAGTTTATAAATGAAGCACATTTTAGATTATATGCTAGACAGAAAGTTTAAATGTTTATAGATATTATATTTTTATAAAGAGGTTTTAGAATTTATCTCACTAAGTAAATTGTAAGGATAATATATTATAATTTATTTTCACATGACTTTCATCAATATCTCTGCTTTTCATACAAACCCATACAATAAAAATAGAAATATAGTACAATTTAATGAGGATTACAATATGGTCATGAGTTAAATTAAATTACCAAAGACATGAAGGGAACAGAACTTGGCAAACAAACTCGAATATTGGACCATAGAAAATAAACAATGTTCTATAGAAAATAACACATCATAACAGATATGACAAATCATAACACTTCTTGTGCGTTGAGTAAAAATTAGATGATGGCTTCAAAAGTATGTGCCGGATGAGATTTATCAAAAGTTGCACCCATGGAGGGAAATTAATCTTATTATTATCGTTGAGAATCATTGATACTCTTGGAGTCAACGGAAACACTAAAGTAACAGAGGGTATTCTAGTAAGATGTTGCCGTTTCTGAAAATTCTTAGGATTTTTGTGGACTATAGTAAAAGTACGTTTTACAGGATAAATATTTCAAATGAGATATAAATTCTACTTTATATTCCCCAAATTGTCAATTGCAACATGCGCTCTTACAAAAAATTGAAGATAAACTCTTATTATTTATGAATTCTCAATTATTTCAAGAATTTTATGTAATTAGAAGAATATTTATGAAAAATACACAATAATTATTGCAGATGTATATAAAAATGATTGATTTAAAATTTTTTTCATTTGACTTAGCTGATTCGATAATTTATTTTTTCGTGAAAGTAAACATAATAAATATAAATTTCATACATTTCAGGTAATTTCTTTATAAATTTGCTACTTTCACACACAAACACACACACACACACACACACACACACACACACACACACACACACACACACACACACACACACACACACACACACACACACACATGATTAATAATAAAACTTTCATCTTTCTGAAAAAAAATCATTTAGTTCACCAAAATTTACTATAAACTTCGGAAATATACTTCTAGCCATTAAAATGACAAAAAAAATAAAATAAAAATAAAAATAATAAAAATAAAAATAAAATCATTTATGACACATTACAGTTGTTTATTACATAAACTGTTTATTGCACAGTATAGCATGAGGGAAAATGATTAAATTTGCTACCCAGCGGCCAGCAAAGATGATAAAATAGTATAAACTTTTTCATTCCCTTTCAGCTAAAATCAAATTTACCCCGTCAGGCAGAGTCGTACTGGACTTGGATGACTGAAATGGGCAACTCATTCCATGTTGCTTCATGTCTATGCCGTACTTCAACAATCACAGTGGCTTGAGAGTGTTGATGTGTCTGTCTTTCAGCAACGCCTGATCAGATATTTTTAATTGGTGAAAGATCTAGAGCAATGCTTCTCAACATTTTAGTATTCACGGCTGAATTTTCAATCACACTTTTCATCGAGCCCCCCTCCCTCCGCACCGCATACAAAATAAAATCTATACAATAATAATTTATTTTGAATATTTTGTGCTAAGCCTACACTACAGCCTTAATTTTAACTTTACAAATTACCAAGAGTACGAACATTTATTGACATTTTGTAACACCCATCCTCAGCATTGAAAAAATAAGAATGCTATGCCTTTTTATCGCTCTTGCGTCCCGCCATGTCGAACATTTTCACGTTTTCGCGAGAAGTTTCGATTTGTCTGGTCGGCTTAAAAGTTAAGTTAAGATGTGAACAAATGCTTTCTCATAGGGAGAAGGAGAACGTTCTATTTCGCCAGTTTCAATTCCAGACAATCTCATTTGAGTTGATTCTTCTATCGCTATTGAATCTATTCTGAATGTGTATGTTACATATATTTTCATGTAATTGCAATTCACCGTATTAAATATTCACGGCAGCAGACTTATGCAAAATCATGGATAATATTTTCTGCGGGCATAAGCGAGCATTAGACGATAGACAAGCATCAACAAGTACACAGACGAACGTGGTTCCGAAAATAAAATCAAGAAAATATTCTCAAGAATACTTAAATTTTGTATTCACTAGTACTGAAGTAAATGAAGAAGAAAGGCTCCTGTGTATCATTTGCTCAAAAATGTTGGTGGCAGACAGCATGAAATCTAATAAACTTAAACGACATTTGGAAACGCTTCATAGTGAGTACGTAAACAAACCCAGAGAATTCTTCGAATTAAAATTAAAATCATATGAAAAGCAAAAATAATTTGTTTAAAAAAACTTTGTCTTTGAATGGAAAAGCTTTAATTGCCATCGTACAAAGTTTCATATAAAATAGCCAGATGTAAAAGGCCTCACACCATTGGTGAAGAGCTTATTTTGCCAGCCGCAATTGAGATTGTAGAAATCATATTTGGAGATAATTTTGCAAAACAATTGCAGTCTATAACTCTTTCAAATGATACTGTTGCCCGTCGAATTGCTGATATAGATGAAGATATAGAGTGTCAGCTTTTGTTTCAAGTTGCGTGACAAATTGTTTTCAATACAACTCGACGAGACAACAGATAGTAATAAAGATGATCATTTCATCGCCTATGTTAGATTATAAATAAAATAGTTATAAAGATGCTCATTTCATTGCCTATGTTAGATTTTGTGATGATTTGTCAGCAGTAGAAGAATTACTTTTCTGCAAACCAATAGAACTCAAAGCAACAGTACTCGCATTATTTGCTATCTTAAATGATTTTATGACCAAGGCAAACATAGAATGGAAAAAATGCGTCGGAATATGCACCGATGGTGCTCGTTCTGTATCCGGAAGATTCCAAAGTATTCAAGCACTTGTGAAACAAAAATCGCCACAAGTCCTCTGGACTTATTGCATGATCCTCATAAAAGGTTTGGCTTCCTAAGAAATTCGTCCTGGTTTAAATATTGTGTTAACTACGGTTGTAACCGTAGTAAATTATGTAAAAACGAAATCCCTGAAATCAAGAATCTTTTCAGCACTTTGTAAAGACATGAATGCTGTACATTCAGCGTAACGCTGGATGTACAGAATGTACAGCATATTTTATTGCGAGGCATGATGGTTATCACGAGGGAAATTTTTGCAATGTGTTAATGAATTAAGAGAAGAAATTGCCGTTTTCCTAGAAGAGGAAAACAGATCGAAAGCTGAGAATTTTCGCGATAGTTTATTTGTGATGAAATTGAGCTACATGGTCGACATATTCGACAAATTAAATAACTTGAATCTTCAACTGCAAGGAACAAATACACATACATTGGATACGAGTGATAAAGTTAATGATTTTTGTAGGAAATTGGAATCGTGGAGCAGAAATTTAAAGTAAGAAAACTTAGCAAGGTTTGCAAATTTGATTGTATCAAAACTTACATGGCTGAAGAACAACTTGTAAAAGTCGTTTTTGTAACCATTGAAAATCATTTAGCAATGCTAGCAAAGAATTTTGAAAAGTACTTTCTTTCTGACGACAAACTGATATTAAGTTTCAAGTGCGTGAGGGATCCATTTAAAAATAATTCCGAAGGACTCTCAATTGAAAAGGAAGAAACTTTCATAGACTTCACGGCAAGCGGCGAAACCAAAAGACAATTGAGTAATAAATCACTCTTTTAATTTTGGGCAGGAGTGGATGATGAGTTTTCTGCACTAAAAACAAGGGCATTTCGCATTCTAGTACCATTTTCAACATCATACTTTGTGAAACTGGATTTTCTGAGGTGGCTTCTTTGAAGAGAAAATATAGATTTCAGCTAAATATAGAAAATGAACTGAGAGTGTCTATTTCTAATATTAATCCCTCCTTAGAAAAACTTTGCTCTGAAAGACAGGCTTAAGGAAGTCACTAATAATTATTATATTTGTTTTTAATTTAGTAAGTTGTTTTAATTTAATAAGTTAATCATTAAATATGTCGAAATGTATTTTGTTTTGTATGTGTGTGTGTTCTTTCCTTTCAGTCACTTAATCAATTTTTTCAAATAACATTTTCTCTTAGATATGCTCGCGCCCTCCATTAGTGTGCTTGTGTCCCCTAAGGGGGCGGGCCCCACAGGTTGAGAATCACTGCTCTAGAGAATGTGCAGTCAATTGAATATTTTCTGTATCGAAGAATACCAGAACACGACATAAAATATATGCTCTGACATTATACTTTTGTAAGATAGCATTTATCAGGTCTCAAAGACCAATGTTTTTAAAATGTCAGAAACGAATCAATCTCCGTTTAAATTACCGTTGATTCGATTTAGAGATGCACGCATACTCAATGACAGCCCATATCATCATGTAGGAAAACTGTGACGTTACCGAATGCAATCAGGTGACAAACGCTCTCTTTAAAGCCCCCAAGCACATATGGTTGTTGAGCTTCTGCTCTAAGAATGCACTCATATCAAGGTGAATGCTTGGAAGTCTTCGAGACACGTGAATACTTCCCATTTACCTATGAAAAGTCTTCTTGGAAGACAATTTACACGTGGATATTAAAAGTGCTTTTCAATGGCCTTTAGGTTATCCTCTGCAAGATGTCAAAACATCATTATTCTGTACGAGTGGACACTAGAGTACTACAAAATAAGCCCATTTCTTGACTAATGTTTCGTGATGTAATTGTATTGTTTTGCAAAGGCTATGTTTACAATATATTTATCATCTCGGAAGTTAGACATGGCATGAAGTTCAGTATGAACTTCAGCAATCCACAGATTTCATATTCGCATGACGCTGATGAGATATCAACTAATGCGAGTGGCAATATGTATGTCCATATACATAACATTAAACATGTTATGTATATGGACAGACATATTGTCATTTTGCTCTTTCTTACGTTTTATCTCTTCCAAACAAGACTGTCGAACATTATCACTTAGGGCTTGGCATCTTTACTTCCTAAATTTTAATTCGCCAGACTTTTTCTTTTGTGGACATATGAAACCCTTAAGATAGGATAAGGTCAGTTAAGGATCCTACAGGGAGAACCGTTTTTGTGACAGGTTTCATCAATTCAATATCAAGAATTTTTGAGAGAATTGTGTCAAATATACATTTAAGCGTGAAGTGTGCAACTCATGTGTCCATCATTTTGAGCTCTCTTCAAAGAGATTCTATGAACAATTTATTATAAATAGCGAAACTTCTTTAATTCATTCATTTTTCGATGCTGTAATTTTAGGATGTAATTTGAATTAAACTCTTTTATGGTTTACAGTGGGGAATATAACACCACACACACACACATGTTCCATAGTAGTTATTACTTGTCTGGAGGGATAATATTACCCTTTTATAAAGATCTATAAAATTATTTTCTCATAAATTTAATTATGGAAAAAATGAAGAATATTTTCGGAAGTAAATTTTCGAACTTATGTAAAAGTTTGATATTTTAAATATGCATTTCATCTTTTTGATAAAAGCTATAATTCTTTTGTATGCTAAGTATGTAAAAGTTTTGCTACCATGTTGGAATGGTGATAGTAAAATCTAGTTTTTTTTCCCCCTCATCGGAAATGTTATTTCTTTACAAACTTTTTAAACATAAATCATGTATATATTGGATGAATTCTTCTTATAATGCCTTAAAATTTTATATTTCATGAATTCCTTTATAAGAGCAAATAATTTATATATTTTCTATCGATATTAGTTTAAAAATACTAAAATTATGCATAGCTGGATCATAAATTTTGTTTTGCGTACTTATATTAATTATTTTAAATTAAATATCTATAACACTTTAAATAAACATATTCTTTTTAATTTAAAAAAAGTGAAATTTTTTAGATTGAAGGCGAAAATATTTTTTTAAATCAATATTGGTCATTTTGCCATACACATGTATATTTATGATGAATTTAATATTTTCCTAAATTTAAAAAAATTATTTGAAGTGTAATTGAAGAAAATACCTTAATATTCATTTCTTCTAAAGGAGAATATAAATATAAATTTAATGAAACTACCGTATGATTGCATGTTAAGAAATTCGTTGTAGGTATTTCATTACATCTTGGAGCACATGTACTTTTTTATAAAAAAATATGTATTAGAATACTTAAGCCCACAGAGTTTAAGTAGATTAAAATCCCTTTCACTATATGTATGACCCTTATAAACAAATAACTTTATAAAACGTTATTTCTACTTATTAAGTTAGTTACTTTAGAGGATTACTTTCAACAAATCACAGTGAAAATGTAATCCTTTTCGTATGTAAAGCAACCATTTGGAAAGAATAAAAAAAGTTTTGAACATCAGACTAAGTAAAAATTTCTGTGTGTTTGAAATCTATTCGAAAAATAAGAATATACTCCAAATATAATTTAATAAATAGTGACCAAATTTCATCTTATACATTACTTCTGCAATTTGAATTATATATATATATATATATATATATATATATATATATATATATATATATATATATATTCGTAGTTCATAGTCTAAAGAAAGTTGTTTTTGATGATAATATCTGATGAAACAAACGTAAGCGACATTTTTTAAAATGAGCGATTACTTTTAAATTTCCTTTATTTTAATTTTATTTACCGATTTTGAGCTAATAGTTGAATTTGAGTTTTGAATAAACTCTAAATGTGAAATTGTCTATATTAGTTCACTAAGTATTTTTTTAATACATAAAGTAACATTCTTACATACATAAAGTAAAACAGTTTTTGAACATAAATTCTTTGGATAAAAATCAAGAACTGAAATGTTCTTTACGCAGTAGAAAAATTCCTTTTAGCAAATATTTGTTATTGCTTAAGCATTTTTACAAAAGCTCATATTTTTTTTAAAAAAAATTATTTGGTGCATTAAACTAATATTTGTCACTGTAATATGGCCTTATAAATTAGGAATGTTTCACGAAGTAACTGATTCTGATAACATAATAAAACTCAGTGTCATAACATCCTTTAAAAAATTACGATTTTAAATGTCATGCGACATTCTTACGATCAATTTCATTGTGTTATATGACCTTGAAAATAATTTATAGTTAATATGATGTGAAATTTGAAAAAAAACAGAGGATATTTTGAGTAAAGATTGTCGACTGAATTTGATAGCTTGGAAACATCACGTTTTCTGAAGTGATATGAGTTCATTATTCAGCAGCTAAATCACAGTTATAATATTTACTGAGCCAGTGTTCATGGAATTGCAAATTGAAATATTTATTTGCTTAAAATCATGTCTCTCTCATTAATGAATTCAATTTGCGATATTGAACAAGACCCAATTTCCTTTATTGATGATATCTTATTTTTCTAGAAAAATGATGCATCATTAAAGCAATCAAAAGTTATTTTCAGTGAAGAGAATATTCTCTGACCACTCTAAAAACCTCCTCAAATATATTTAATCTCCATTTATATCATCATTAGTTTAATTATTAGTTTTCTCTTTTGTAATTAGTGTAAAATAATTTTTGAGATTCGGAATTACTGAAGTTTTTATAATTGTAATATTTGTATTTCAATTCAGAATTTAAAAGTGAAAACTAAGAATAATAATGCTTCAGAATTTGATGAATAGTTATTAAATAAGAATTTCAAATTTTATAAAAAAATAACATTATTTTATTTCAGAACTTTTCTAAGCAGTGACTGCTGCTTGAAGGAAGCTAAAAAATTATCTATATTTTTTTGTCTTTCTTTCTGGATATTGAAAGTTATCAATAAAGAAAAATATTAAGAAAACTAATAAACTATTTCATATTTAATGCAATTTTATTTTGTTTTGTGTGATAGTAGTGTTTTCTTATGTATTCTAAGAAATATAAATATCCACCATTCAGAAGTTCACACGTTTCAAAATTTAGTAGGCATAATCGAGACATTTAAATGAATATAATTACTTTAGATCCATATGAATAACTTCTCAATCAGAGTAAACTATGTTTATCATTCTGTGCATTTATAAAACAACATTTTTGCATATTTATGCTTTTTTGCTTCGTAAGAAATCTTTGACTGTTGGAAATGTGTTTTAATGTATGAGAAATTATTTTACGTAATTGAAAATCTGAAAAGAAGAGAACATATATTGATAAGAATAAGTTTTAAGTTTTATTAAGGTTTATATATATATATATATATATATATATATATATATATATATATATATATATATATATATATATATATATATATATATATAACGTAGTTACAAATAAATACTTTTTAATAAAATATTACCTAAACTAAAAAGAAATTAATGCAACTGCTGTAAATTTAGCTCAATAAGTTTAGGTAATTAAAATAGTAAATATTTCATCCCTATAAATATGTCATTTTAATCTAATTTTACTTGAGAATAAATTTTATTTTTCAATTATATAATAGGTAGAATCAGTTTTTGATATGATAATTAGTTAGAATTAGTATTTTTGGTATAGTAATTATTTTCCAGCAAATCTTTGTGGTTAATAGTTGTGACTCAATTGAAATAGTAAACAATGCGTAATATGCTTATACTGGAAATACATTTTGTTGCAACGAATATGAAAAAATATTTTTTTAGTTTTTATAAATATACTATTCTGTAATCTTCGTTTTCACTTTACTGCTCATTTAATTGACAATCATAAGGAATCTAACTTTTTCATGAGAATGGGTAATATTGTGGCATTAAATCTAAGAGATAATGAAATGGAACAAGCCGTGATGAATTTTTTTAATAAATTCATAACTGAAATAGAAAAAAAATAGTTAAATATTCATAACTGAAATATTGTAAATTACTCTGGCATTTTAAATTTCTTTTTATGTTAGTGGTGTATACCATTAAAATAAAATTATTTTAAATAATCGCAATAACAAGCAAATCTTTGCTCCGAATTTTAGCTACTCAAGGCACATATAAAATTATTTGTATTCCAATTAGGGTAACTGGGGAAACCAATGTAATGTTAACAGAAAGAACGCACTAGGTAAATAACGAATTTAAATTAATTTTGATTACTTTTTTAGAGTGAATAAATAAAAAATGTTAAATTTTCTTTCGTAAATTGACATTCATAAGGGAAAAAAATAATGAATACAACTCTACATTAGGGGTTGAAACACACTTTTACTTACATCATTTGTATCAAAAATAAATTTTTTAAAGAGAGAAAGTTAATAAAATTTTTGAAAATGGAGATCTCAATTTTATGGAATATCAGAAATATTTCATAAGAAGTAATAAATTTTCAATATATTTCTATTTATCACTAAGCATTTAATAATTATAGAATTGTGTGCGAAACGAGATAAAAATTGATTCCGAGAAATGAATGGTAACAAAACATGTTTTTTGTTATGTATTAGTAGTTGGAAATAAACTGAAATTATTATGGTAAATAACAACGTAAATGGGAAAAATATTTGTAACTGTTTCGAATTGTAAACTAGTCTATTTTAATACTCAATGTTAGTGAAAAAAGTGTTTTGAACTATACTTATAGTTCTTCTGATATTATGTTTGTAATATTTTACCAATAAACTACCAATTTTTAAAAATATTTTTATTTAAAAAATTAAGTAAAAATATTTGAAAAAGTTGAATTTAGTTTGTATTGGAATTTAATACAAAAGTTAATAAGTCTGAGATTAAAAGAAAAATTCTTTGATTTTTTTTTTCATACTAATTTTATATTGATCAATCGACAATGAACTGATAAACTGTTGGCATTACGAATCTGATATTTTTTCCTAGCCCAGATGATCCCATGATTTCTGAATTAGATCTTCAGTAGTACGATATTAGAAACGCAAATATATAAAAGGGCAAAAGAATACGATTGAATATACATTGTTTCAATAGGAGTATATATTCTTTGATACGAATATTTTCCAAGGGTTCATAAGTTAAATATATCTTTTCATCTTAAGCAATTCCTTCTAACTTATTTTAATTTTAATTCTAAATATATGATAATGATAGCCTGTTATATTTGCCTTTGAATTGAATTGTAAAAATTAAAATATTCTGTATCGGTAAAAGGCAACATATATTTTTTTAAATTTTACATAAATAAAACTTTGAAAAAAGTAAATAAATGTGTATTTTAAAAGAATAATTTACACTATACATGTTCACCCATTAAACTTTTTTATTCTAAGTATTTCTAGAGCATTTTGAAAAAAAAATTATGGGATTTAAATTATTTTTATAAATAAAATAATTCTGCTTTTTCTACTTAGCAGAGATATATTATCTATTTTAAAAGCCATGCACGTTTTCTAATTTATAACTTAGCAACTTTATGACTGTGAAATTTTTTCCCCTTCAGTTTTGACAGTATGAGTTTTACTCGAATTATTGTAATTAACCTTTCTGAATAATGGGAAACAATATTTTTAAATAATTTCTAACCTTTCACTTTCTTCTTTGAAGCACATATTTTATATAGATTACAGTGCTCTTAGAATAAGCACACACACGTAAACATTTGCTACAGTTCAATAGTTTCACTGAAATTATTGTTGTTCTTCGTTCTTGTATCAAAATATCTATTTGTAATCTAGTTTCTCTTGGAATGAACTTATCTGTATGCATCTTATTTTTTGCTGTCCCCGAACATTTTCCTTCTTCGTGCTCTATTTTCAAAATTGGAAGTTCGCATTTCTGCAATCTCTCGAAGCTCTTCTTTTCCATCTTCCTGCAACATGAAAAAAAGATATCTGAAAACATTAATGTATACTTTGAAATTATAATTTTTATAGTTTAACTAATAATATAAAATAAATTTATTATATGAATCATTTACTATTGTTAAAATATGTATAAAAATGATATTCTAATAAAAATTCATTACTATTTTTAAGCATTTTTTTTTTGCGATTTTTTGTTTTATAAATTTTCTAGGATTAAGCGTGTAAAAATTTTTGTTGATTTATATATCTTGCAACAGCTGTTAAAGAAGTCATGGTAGAAGCGTTCTCCAATTTCGTAACCATGACAACGGATAATCATTGCGCCAATGTTGTTACAGCTTAGCTTGATCCGCTTTCCTTCCTATTTCTATTTCGTTTTAATTTAGAATGGGCAGTTGTTTGCAGCAGATAATATTTTTGCTTTTTCTAACATTACGAAGCATTATAACTAAGCTAATTTGTCAAAATTAAGTATAGAATGCATTAAAAGAAAGAAATTTATTGTTATTTATTTTGCAGCGCTGATATTTTTCCTTTCATATTAATTAGTAAATCACTGGATGGAATTCATTCCTAGCCTTTATTGAAAAAATAAAATTTCTAATTCTTCAACAAATGCTTAATATTTCTATAATTCTGTAATTTTAAATTTCAGAATTCAAAATATTAGTTTCTGATATTAATTAATATATAGTTGATTGATATATATCAACATATTATTTAAAATAGTGTTTACCATAATTTTCTATACAGTAATACATAAGCTATCATTATAATTTATTTACATAAAAGTGTTAAAATCCATTCGTAAGTTGTAAACATTTAGAGATAAAAATGTATATTCTTTCAAAAATTTGCTAAACAAATTTTAATATCATAATTAATACACTAAATAATTTTCAAATTTCAAGGATAATGTTAAACGTACTTTTCCATGATATAAAACTTAGTACTTTAAAAAGGGGAACTCTACGAATTTAAGAAAATGTTTAGTCAAATATTTAAATTACAGATTTTAATCCAGTATCAAAAATATTTGTAACCGATTTGTCTATCTAATATTTTAATACAAGTTAATATTGCCTTTAGAAAGAGTTAGAAAGGTTGATATTCTGCGCGGATTTTTTTAAAGTATTTCATTGAGATTTTCGTAGTTAATGTAGTAACTTATGTAATAAAAAAAAAACAACTAGAAATCTTTTATCACGCGCTTAATAGTTTAAGAAAATATCCTTATATAATTAAAATCTCATAACCATGACATTTATCTTAGTAATAATGATGACTTTCATCTAGTTTCATCATTATTGATAAATTTTCATATTAATTAAAAAATAACTTAGATATTAAAGTAAAGAAATAATTTAGATTTTCGAGTATTTGTTTTTTAACATCAATAAAGGAGTTATTTTTATTTTGCTAAATATATAAAGAGAAAGCACATTCATTAAGTGGATAAACACTTTTAATAGTGATGTCAATAAAACATAAGATTGACGAGGTTCAAGAATACGTAGACATGGCATTTTATAGATAAATGCATTGCTTATACCCAGTTCATGTATTGCGTGATTTTTTAAGAAAGGAATTTAATAGTATTTATAAGACATATAATGGATTCTAAATCTGATTTATTAGCCAATTATGAATTAAATTTTTTGCTAAGCATTTTCTAATCGATATTTAATTAAATTTGATCAATGAAGGAATTTAACTGATGAGTTTACTATTCTTTCAGAAATTATTTGCTCCACTTTAAATGTATATTTGTTTTTCTGTACATCACTCGGCATCAATTATTTTGATCTTCATACGGAAAACAAATCATATATTATTTTGGTATTTATTGGAATAATAAAATATATTAGACTCTCTCTCTCTCTCTCAATTTATTAATCATTAGAGTCTTATTTATTAATCATTCTGACAAGTAACTTTAGTTTAATAATCATCACAAAAATTAATATAATTCTCCAAACGTAAACTAAAAAATACACAATTTTAGTTTAAAAATAATTATAAATTATGAAAAGCTGACAACTATCTATAATGAGATATTAATAATATAAATGTAGGATTTGCTAAATAAATTAAGAAGGATTTTAATTCCTTTATTAAACTCTCTTTTGTTCTATTAATTTATATAGGTGTAGAGCATTATAAAAATTTTATTAGTAAAATTCAATGCTATTAATTTAACAAATAATTTAATATTAATCTACATAAAAGTTTTTAAACAAACACACAATGGTAAAATAACAAGGAAAACAAACAAGGGTAAAAATCCTTGTTTGGAACGTAGATTAAAGGGAGAGTACAGCGTAACAAATGCGATACAGGATAAAATACGCTACAAAAAAAATCGCTTGTGAAATTTCTTTCATTCGAACTATATAAAGAAAATGATGTCTCTGGGAATGTTAATAGGTAAAAATAACATAAACGTACTATTTAAAAATGGTGAAAGATCTTTAATAACGAGTTATACTAACAATACAGACCGTAATAAACAGCTGTTTATATAACTATATTTAAGCAGCTAAGACAGCTGCACAACTTCTTTCATGAATATGACGAGATTATCAATAAGACACTGGTGAATATTGTTCGACTTCTGAAGAAGTACAATTTCCAATTCATGGATAGTAAAAGGAGGTTTTGGTGTCTCGACAGTGGATTGTTCTACTGTGTCAAAACGTGCTCGATTTGATTCGGCTCAGGAAAGCATACTTGCCACTCTCCAGGATGTATCGTTTCAGCTTCTAACAAGTTCGCTACAGGATAACCTATATCAAGTCTGATTTTATTATTCATTAAAAACATTATAACCACAACTGCAGCTGAGATGTGGAGGTTTATATATTTTTAAAACGAAATACCGATTCCACAACCGCAAGACTTTCTGCGGAACAAAGCAAGAAAAATCCAAATTCCTATTTTTAGTAATTCTATTTTAATAGAATTTATATATAAAAATAGGAATTTGTGGTTGAAACTGGCATGAGAAGTTTACCCAGTGAAATCTTTTGATCAATGAATCTTTATTGGAATATTAAAAAGAGCCGTTTTTCTTTGTCATCAATGACTATAGAAACTACACAAGGTGTTGAGAAGAGATATAGTATAGTAAAAAATATATATAGTACCATAAACCACTATTAATTACTTATAGTAAAAATAGTCATAGTACCATAAGCCACTATTAATAGTAGAAATGGTATTACTTAAAACAATATTCAAGTGTATTTAATAATACTACATTGTGTTCCAGTCGAAGCACAAGTGCTCGTCTGCCATCAGCCATTGCTTGAGAATAATTTCTTTGTTGTTCTAAGCAAATTGTTGGGGGAACTCCTCTCTCAACAACCAGAACAATTCGAGCCCACTAAAAGGAAAAAGTGAATTTATAAAATGTAATGAAATACAAAAATTCGAAATTAATTTTAACTGTCAATAGCATAAAATTTTGTACATTACTTAATGATGTTTTAAAATAATAGCTGTAATTAAATGTGCATGTAAAAACTGCTCTATTCAAAATCCTTTATTTATGATTTATTTGTTTGTCTAAATATGAGCTTAATTAAAAAAAAAAAAAAAAAAAAAAAAAAAAAAAAAAACTTGTGAACTAGCTATAAAATTTTTCTCAAAATTTGCAGTTTATCTTATTTATTACTTTATTATGATCATTAAATTTCTAAACGTGTTGTATTATGTAAAAAAAAAACTTGTATTGCAAGAAGTACAAAATTAATTAGAATTGAAAAGGTTCGAAAATATATTTCGTATTATTTAAACAAACTTTGTATATCCATTTAAAAGCTATATAAAAATATTTCACATGAGTATTAAACATTTGGGTGCGATGTAGATCTACCTCCTCGTGGTGCACCTGGTAACACTTTGTGGCTAAATGATCTATAACTTGCATTATGCCTCCTGCTTCTACTCTTCGTTTGTTGCAGTGAAACGCTGGCGGTCTATCCCAAGCCAAACGCGTGGAGCTTTTGCAGACTTTGCGTGAGAAGGAAGTCAATGTCTTTACCATTATGAAGGCTAACTTAACAGCTGAAAGCCAAAAATTTCACCCGTTTCAAGGATACTCTCTTTTTGTACTCACAAAGTTCAGACAAATAGCTAGTGGCATACTAGTCAGTATCAGGAGGGAATTAACGGCTGATTTCTGCATCATAAAAGCGATGAGGACCGACAATGACAAAAGTGAAGTAGTTCATCTAGATGTCTGGAAGGGTGGAGCCCATTTTAAAAAATTGTCTATTTATAGCCCTCCTGGTAATTCTTCAGATTTTTACTATATTAACCACACCTGACATTCAATTTTCTTAGGTGACTTTAATGCTCACTCTCCTATGTGGGGCTACTCTGATACTAATGAATCTGGAAAGCGAGTACAGGATTTACTAAGCTCAACTACTTTTGAACTAATCTTCAACAAAAAAAGACCCCCATACTTATCTGCATTAGGCAGATTCCCCAACCCTGATCTGTTGATAGTCACAGCTGATCTTTGCAATTATACTAAACGTACAATATTGACGGATCCCGGATTGGGACACCGATAGGTCCTTGCAGAATTTAAAATACCTAATGCGGACCAGAGACCATTCTCGTTCTCAAAAGTCTCTTGGAATTTTTAAGAAAGCTAACTGGCCACTCTTCACTAAACTACTAGACCAAGGCCTTAATCCTAATAAGATTGACATTACCTTGAATCCCAACAAAGTTTATAGAAATATTAAAAACACAATTATAGCATGTTTTAAAAAGTCTATTCTTGGAGGTAGACAAAAGAAATTCAAATCTTTTTGGACAAGTGAACTGACCTTATTGAAAGCCAAACTAGATAGACTTAGGCGAAAGGCTGAGTCGACTTCGCGCCCTTGTGATGTTCAGGCCTGGAGAAGGCAATCTGCAACCTTTAGAAAAGCCGTAATTGCCAGCAAACGATCTTCATTTAAGGAATTTATTTCCAATATAGACTATCGTACTGATAGTAAAAGAACATATAAATACATAGGCAATCTAATAAATGATTCTATTGGCCCACCTAAACAAACCTTCACAGTTGAAGGGAAAAAGTTGTCATCGGATTCAGCTGTAGCAAGAGCTTTCGTTCAGCACTTTTCTGAGGCCCATCGCAAAGACACCCATGCAAAAATAAATTCGCCTACTGTTAAGCGGAAAGCTGCACATCTGCAGTCAGGGTCCAAGTCTGATAATGAATCAGTTTTTGTCGCACCTATAACCAGGGATGAATTAACCCATGCACTGAAAAGCCTCTCAGTCGGTAAATCACCAGGTGCAGATGGCATCCACCCTGAATTTCTAATCCACTTAGGTCCTAGTGCATTTGAAACCATCTGGTACCTTTTCAATTTAATCTAGAATTCTAGCAATATCCCGGCTGATTGGAGAACTTCTATTGTAAAACCAATTTACAAGAAGGGCATAGAACCAGATAATCTTCATAGTTACAGACCAATTTTACCGATCAGTGTTGTGGGGAAGAATTTGGAAAGAATTGTTACGAGAAGACTTAAGTACTACTTAGAATATAACGGATTATTGGCTGAAGAGCAGGCTGGTTTTAGAGGCTCTAGATCCACCAACCACCATGTCGTCCTCTTGAGCCAATCAGTTAAAGATGCCCTTTATAACAGACAGGTCTTGATGGCAGTTTTTATTGACCTCAACTCTGCTTATGACGAAGTATGGCGAGAAAATCTTCTTTAAAAAATATTTGAACTGGGTGTCAGGTCAAACCTTTTTAATTGGATTCGGGGCTTCTTGTGCCAACGTTCCTGCAAGGTTAGATATGGCAATGTACTGTCAAACTTCAAAATCCTTAAGACAGGTCAACTTCAGGGAGCCGTTAGTAGTTGTACTTTTTTTTAACACTTATATCAATGACATATTTTTTAAAATAAGAGACATCTCAGAGGTCAAATGCCTCCTATACGCTGATGATCTAGTAATATGGACTATCTCTAAAAAAGTTCAAGCAATGAGAAGTAAAGAGGCTGAACTTTCTCCCGCTTTAAATGATCTGGTAAGTTGGTGTAATTTCAATAACATGAAGGTTAATCTATCTAAATCATACTGCCTTACTTTCTCACTTATGCATCAACCCGGGGAACCGCAATTAATGTTTAAAGGTAATTTAATCCCCACGTGAAACAATTTTAAATATCTGGGTGCGATTTTTGATTGCTTACTAACCTGGAAGTCTCACGTAGAGGACGTTTCTAACCGTGCTCTGAAGAGACTGAGTGTCCTCAAACGACTTGCCGGAGCAAAATGGGGTTGCTCTGGAAAAATTCTACTCCAGACCTACCAAGCGTTTATTCGCCCCCTCTTGACATATTCCTTTGAACTACTCATCGTGGCGGGAGAAAAAGAACTTGATACTTTGGAAAAAGTACAAAATCAAGCTTTACGCATCATTACTGGGGCAGTAAAGACTACCCCGATAGATGCTATGCTTTTGTCGACTGGTGTTAGACCATTACAAACTATGGTTCAGGAGAAGGCTATAATTCTCTGGGAAAAGATCACTAGAGTTCCTGGATACTTATCACTTTGGAACGAGGCCAGCCGAGATCTAAATAGAAATATAAAGACTCAGAAAGGCTTTCTTCAGGGAGTTTTACACCTAAAAAAATCTCTTGACTCAAATTATGAACCTGAATATCTTGTACCACCTCAAAATCCAATAAATTTGAAACAATTTTGTTTTAATCTTGATCTGTGTCAAAGTGTCAATAAAAGTAATATGGATCCTACTATTTTGAGAGTCCTGGCCCTGGATTACGAGGTGTTGAGTAGATACTATCCTGAGCCAGAGTGACTCCGGATCTTTACCGATGGATCCCTCTTATAAAATGGACCAAATGATGTACTGGAGTTTCCTCCGATGCCTCTTCCTTTTATGCCCCGGTGGGAGAGGCTCAGCCTTTGACGGAGAGATCGTGGCAATTTGCTTGGCTCTATCTCAGTTACATTGCCACATAGATCAATTTACAAAAGCTGTTGTCCTCTGTTATTCAAGAGCTGCTCTGCTCGCCATTGTATCCTCTAATAATCTTTTAACACAGGACATTTTGAACTGCCGCCAACATATTGAGAACCTGGCATCCCTTGAGAAGATCATTGTCCTCCAGTGGATCCCTGCCCATTGTGGAGTCACAGGTAATGAAAATGCAGATTACCTTACAAAGAAGGGCGCTTTAATTACGCAGACTCCCACATGCGCTATGTCCTTCTGTTCTATTAAACTTCTTGTCAAAAGAACTCTTAAGTCCAGAACTCATGAAGAGTTTACTAACCGCATTTCTCTTAAATCTTGGAAGAATAATAGCCCAATACATAGAGCGATGGCTGAATTCCACCTTGCCAAGCGGCACGACTGTCTGCGGAAACATCTGTATAGATTTGGTATCGTTCCTTCTCCGGTCTGCACTCTTTGCAACATTGGTGAGGTCATGGATGCAGCGCATCTTCCTCACTGCCCTGCTTTTCATAACACGTATCTAACTGAGCGCTATTGGGAAGCTAGAGACATGTTAGGTTATTAGACTCTGTTGCAGTATCTTTCTGTGTAATTGTTGTATCCTTTTTATTTATTTATTTTGCTGTAACTGTCTATAATTTGCCATTGGAAACTAAAATAAAAAGTATTAAACATTTACTGTTCATCTTTCGTTTCGATATCAAATAAGGGAATTTTCTAATTATTTTTGACGAAAATTAGTGTTTTTATTTAAATTAAAAGATTTGCACATTTAATGTTTTTCACTCTTGTAAATCAATCTAAAGCCCAAGATTTTAGTTAAAAAAATAGATTAAAAGACTTGCAAACGTCAAATTTTCATTTATATGAACTTTATACAAGAATAATATCAATAAATCACAAAAATGTATTTTATATTTCTTTATAAAACCAAATTTAATAAAAAATACTTTAAAATGCTTTAACAATTTTGATGAATATCATAAACTTTCAAATAAACACACATTAACAAATGAATTAGAAACCTTTGAAATTTTTCCTTTAAATGCTTACTAGGAATGAAGCATGCAAATTTTCATATAACAAGGTTTACATATTTTTAGAATTTTAGCATAAATAAAGTGTATGAATAAGAACTTCCCAATGTAACATATAAAATAAGAAAAATGACACATCTTTTCCCATTTGAAAAGGGCTTATTGTTGGTGCCCGTTTAGCAGGGGCCACGGTTTTCAGGACAGCAAATTTCACTGTGTCCTCAAAAGCAACCATATGAAAAGTTTTCAAAAGTTGGAGTCAGATCTTGCAATCCTTGTCTGGAACACATAACTGTGGCTCAAGAGCAGTTTTACAGGAGCGTAATCGGTGTTGTGTCAGATGAATTGTACGGCTTAATAGAGACTCTACTTACTTTAAATAACAAAAGCCGTCTACTAAACTTTTTTCCAACAAATTTCAAGTCGAACCATGCGTAGAACATTGCAGAGAATAGGAGTGCATATTTGAGTAAGAAAAGTATTCATTTCCCCCCGAAATGCAAACATTCGGTTGCAGTATTGTATGGAAAGAAAGCACTTAACATCTGAGGATTAAAAACCGTAATGTGATCAGATAAATCAAGATACACATTATTTTGCACTAATGGAAGACAGCAAATTTGGCGAGAACCTCACAAAACCATGTAATCCCCTTTCCTCACTTGTAGTATCAAGAGTCTGGAGGAAGTATCATCATGATATGGGGCCATAATCTGCTGGAATGAAAGTAGTACCTTGGTGTTCATCGAGTCCAAACAAACAGCCAATAGATGCCAAGATGCTTTGACAGATCAAGTGCACCCTGCAGTGTTGTATTTTTACTTTGATGGTGATGGTTACTTCAAAGACGATATTGTAATTACACATAGCGAAAGAATTGATCAAAATTAGTCCACTATATATCTAAGTGCTAATACCTTCCCTGGCCACTGCAGAACTTGGATTTTAACTCCATAGAAAATGTGTGAGATATGGTGGAATGACATATTCGACAATACTCTTTTCTTCTATTTAATTTACAAGTTCTAAAACATAGCACAGCCAAATGCATGGTATTATCTGGCTATAAATGCATTCAAGATTGTACAATCAATGTCCAAAGGAATAAGAGCTATTAAAAGTACAAAATGTGACCCAATAAAATATTATTAATCTTGGGTTTCTAAATCATTGACAAGTTAGTACGCCGAATAAAGTAATGGTTTTACTGTAAGAGTATCATACTGACATTTTATGTTCAAATATTGTTTCCAAAGATCAAAACTATTATAAATTATTTGTGTACTTTGGTCTCTAAATAATGCAGTGGCGTAATAGTATACATAACTAAATTTTGACTTGAAATTAATTTTCATTCATTTTTTTAAAAAATATAAGTAAAATTCCTTCCTATGCTATCTTTATCTACATTTGGTATCCGTAGACCACATTTTGTTTCAAATAAATAAACTTCTTAAACATTATAATTTTAATTCCATAGAAGATATATTGAAAAATTTAATGAATGACTAAAGAAAAGTTTTTTCTAAGCCTTCTAGAAGAAGTTACTTATAAAACGTTAAAGAGTCTTAATTTCAAGAAAATATATGTAATCTTATAAGATCTGATTATATTGAGCTTTGGTAAGACGGATAAAAGTTTTTTCCCACTATCTTGTCCTTAAGCTTGCTTGGCATATTATATATTACTGAGAGCACGTTTTTTTTAAATTTTTGAGGAATTTAATAGCAGAAATATTTTATCATTTAAAATATGTATTTGTGATTTCTATCTGTAATACATTCTTTCTCACATTTTTACACGTAATAATTGAAGTAATCATTTCTAAAATATGTAAAGATAGAAGATATAAGTATTTGGGGAAATACACTGATTTAGATGAATTTTTGTTACAATATAAAAAGAAATATTAAATGCTTACATGTAAAAAGGATATTTTGCTTCATTATCTATTTTTTTTTCTGCGGCGCTTTTTATTTTATTATCGATAAAACAGTTTTATTTTGATTCGAAACAAATGATCAACTATTTCTCTTCATGTGTAAAAGTTAATGAATTTAGTCTTTTGCACTATGCTCTCCTATACCGAAAGCTGGCTTAATGATAATAGTTTCAGGAAAATTAGCTGCAACCAGGCACATGATCACTTAAGTATTTATAAAAGTCAACTACTCTTCCTCTTTTCTGTGTCCTTCAAAATGTCTTAATACATAGAATATTCGATAAATTACTGCCTTACTTGATTCCACGTGTTTTTTCCTTGTGCTTTAACGTTCATGTTACATTGAGAGACATGATAGGAATTAATAATTTACATAATTAGTATATTTAAATGTCTGTTACCTTAATTTGAGCTCTATATGGTATTTTAAAAAAAAATAAGAATCGAAATATTTAAATTACATTCAAGTAAATATTACTTGAGGTTACTGATAGCATGATTTCACTCTACAAATAAATGAACTAAATATTGATAAACGTCTTCTAAATTAAAGCTGAGCCATAATTGTTTGTTTTATATTAGCTAAAAATTATTGTTTATTTTAATTTTAATTAACATGTTTCAGTTATTAAAATATTCAGAAGAATATAAGGATAATGATTTGAAAGAGATCGATGCTCATTATGGAAAAAGTAAGTACACGTTTATGAAGGATACATAAAACCAAGTGATATTTTCATTTAGCGATAGTGATATTTTAAATATTTTTTTATATTATATTATGTAAAAGCACTCATATACAGAAGCACTCGTAATTGTATGTAAATTGTTATAATAAATCAAACATAAAATCAACATTCTAAGTAATTATGAAAAATTCAGTTTTCATTACAATTATTCAAAATTAAATAAAAATGAACTACTGAAAATCAAAATTTTTATGTATGAAGAAAGTATTGTCACTACTTTTCTAAAAAAAGAGTCGGAAGATAACATTTCTTTTTTGAGCGTTTAAAAATAAATTTTGATAAGACTTCTCTACCAGGAAAGGTACAGGATGTCGGGAAGCTTAGAATCTTGAATATGTTTAGACATTATTTTTCAATTCAAACTTCAGCGCTGATTTTACTAATTTATTTTTACTAGTGTTACTGTTTCACTGTAATGAAGCCATAAATAGTTTTTCAATTATCAGTTAAACATACATAATGTATCTAATGATTTTGAATACTGTTAAAAAGGATGTTTAAAAAAATTGTTTCTTGTATGCGTAGACAATACGAATAATTAATATGCTAAATATCTTGTAAGACTTTTATTGTAAAGAGAGGCATTACACATCTCACAAAAAATATAATTTTTTTTTAAAATTTCCATTTAATGAATAATTCAAATATAAAAAAAATAATTACGGATGTTAAAATTACTCCTTAAACTAGCAAATTCAAAATGCATTCATTCTAAGAATTTTTATTGTTTTAAATTTTCATATTAAATACAAAATTATGTGATACGTTAGATAGAATTGTTCGCAAATATTGTGAATAAGCCAAGATTTACATCTACTTTATATATATATATATATATATATATATATATATATATATATATATATATA
Source organism: Latrodectus elegans (assembly GCA_030067965.1). Taxonomy (NCBI): domain Eukaryota; kingdom Metazoa; phylum Arthropoda; class Arachnida; order Araneae; family Theridiidae; genus Latrodectus; species Latrodectus elegans. The sequence goes on along the minus strand of CM057817.1, from coordinate 42,279,983 downwards.
TATATATAGAATATGTTTATATATATAACTTTTTAAAATTGTAGAAATAAATATACAAAATGTTATATATTTTTCATAAAAGATAATTGCTTTTGATAAAAGAATAAAAATTTTATTTGCTTTTATTTTTCTGTCTAAAAGCCAGAAAATTTGCTTAATTGCTTAACCTAATACTGAATCTAATTACAACACGAATGAAGATAATGTTTCCGGAAGAAAAGATATTTTAAAAATAATAATATTTAACATTGAACTATATACGTTATGAATATAAATGTAGGATATAGAGTTATTTGCATATTTTATAAAAATATCCGTAATTTATTCCGCATTTTTAACTGATGGATTATATTTTTAATGATGGATAGGTTTTAACTATCTGTATACGTATTTCCAAGAAAATATTAAATTTAGTTAAAATTTGGATCATTGTTTAAATTTCATACTAGAATTATCTAAAGTTTTCAGAGTTCGAATTATTTGGATTAAATTTTAGTCCTTATTAAATACAAGGCAAAAAAATATTTAACGTGAGAATATTTATCATAAAATATTTAAAGTATTTATTGTTTTTCTATAAACATTAAAATTTACTTGATAACAAATTAATATTCTTATGTATCATTCGATTCAATTTGAGAAACATTTTTCGAAAGGCGGTAATATTGTTACTAAGCATAAACTCAGCTATTTTCTCATCTTTTTTAATTTCCTATTTTTATGCAAATAAAGTCTTTATTGGTGAATAATTTTTGGCTGTAAATTTTGAAATTTATAAACTTTCAATTATAGTTTTTATTTTTCGTATTTATGAAGATGTCTAGATCTAAAACTATATATTTAGAAAAGCATTAAATTATCAATAAGTATTTTATAGCTAATAATCAATAATGTATAAATAATATGAAGGTAAAATAATATAAAAGATAATAATATTCATAGCGAGGGGAGTCACTTTAGTTTATCCAATGAGTTTGAATTGTCAAAAGACAAAATAAGGAAAAGATAAACAGCAGATGATATTAACTAAGTATCATAACGTGAAAAAGAATGTTTTTCATTACTTAAAATAAAAGGAGTTATAAATTTAGTTTAAATTTTTTTTCGCAAAAGGCATTTTTTTAGGTATTTTTAAGGACTATAGTGTGTATTAAACAAAGAAATTCTTGAACAGTAGTAAATAAAAATATTAAGTATATTAAGGTAAAATATTTTCGCTCACAATATAGAAATAGTTTTTAAAAAGTAAGTAATATAAAATTAGCTTTGTATAATAATTTATAATTAGAAATAAATGCATTCAAGTATACAATAATACTAATTTATTCCATAAAATTTTATTTTGCTACGATTAATTGTTTGATTTTCTCTCTATAAACAGTTTTCGCACAAAGGAGTCCATTAGGCAGTTTAAAGTATAAATTCTGAACCGCTACAAACAGGTTTTTCTGAACCACTACAACATCCGCACTATACATAGGATTTGAGCCTATGAACTATTAAATCTTACATTAGAGCGATAAACATTTAGCTGCCCTCATGTAATGACTCATAAGGCCCAGAAGATTTTGTAAAAAGAATAAAATTAACGTGGATATGTGAGTGGGCATTTCCAGTTTCTATTTATTTATTTTGTGCTTGAATAATTTTTAAATTAAAGTTTAGCTGATGCCGTTTAAACACGATTCATTTACTGGGATGTCTATTACTAGAACTATTTTCGTTGCGTAAATACAGATGTAACGCAGACTTGGAATTATATATTTTCTCAAATTTATGATGAAATTATTGATTTCATTTTATATACAAATATGAGCATAATTTATCTCTCTTCTTTTTATATTACCTTATACAATTATAAAATTTAACGATATTTATTTTTCAATGTGTAAGTGTAAATATCATTTGAAAACTATTATTCTCAGAATGAAAAAATCCTCTTATAATATAATCGTGAAAATGTGAACTTTTCAAAAAGTATAAATGTAAGTCCTAAACGATATTTTATTGATTTTAAGGAATTTATTTTTATTTTATTTTTATTTTTGTTAATTTATATATTTCAATACACAATCCACGCAATCGTTCTCGTATTGATTTAATAGAAGATTAGTTTTTCTGTCAAGCACGAAAGAGATGACGTAATAGACGCAAATTTAGAATAATATTTTCCTTCGCAGGATTTTCGCTGAAGAAGTTTATCGATTTTCTCTTTCAAGGCGTGCCAGCTCTCTATTTGCTTTGCTTTTACAGCGGCGAATCTCTGAGCCAAGTTTTTAATAAATCATCCGAGAATACATTTGGCTGCTGTGTAACAAAATTCTATTAGAGGGAAACGGATTTCGATGAGAAAATGTTGACCAGGAGAGAATAGAAAGACCGTTTTTAAGATAAGAACCTAGTCAAACAAATGCATACCCCTTTATTATCTTTCCGCCGTCGTATAACCTCACATGTTCTAAAATTCTCTTATCTTTTTTCAAAAAAGAAAGTTAAGTTCTATCAGTTGCGTTGTAGAATTGCGTGATAAAGAGGATAAGTTACTGGATGAAAGGATAAGGGGACAATTTTATCGAACAAAATAGTGGACATAAATATACAGAAGCGCATTAATTTTTGCTTCGTTTGATTTCAAACAATGGGCTCAACAGAGCGGAAAAAAGCACGACTTGTTCTTGTGTCATTGTTCTTTTAAAATGGTCAATTTAAGAAAACAGGTTTTCTTCCATGCTGATGATTTCAAACTGAGAATTTTCCATCGACAAACAATAAATAATTCTTGCTGTCAATATTCTCACAGCCATTTTACATTGTTTATGAATATTTTTTTTTCCGATGGCAGTTTTTAGACAGTTACAACTGCAATATAGTCTATTAATCTATTGTTCCCTGATACCCAAGGAACCGGCCAGAAACAGCGACCTCTTAGCCGCAGAGGCGTTGCCCCGGGTGCTCCACAGGGGGTGGGCCACCATCGCACCCTCACACATGCCATAGGGACCCGTTTATAGGGTAGGCATCATTAATACTTCAATCACACACACAAGGAAAGGACAAAGACAGGATAGAGAGAGAGAAAGTACATTCATTCCTGAACCGGGATTCAAACCCAGGACGACCTTCCTATCCGTAGTCAGGCATGCTGACCACTAGACAAGTTGGCCGGCTAATTGTTTATGAATCTATCTATCTATCTATCTATCTATATATATATATATATATATATATATATATATATATATATATATATATATATATATATATATATATATATATATATATATATATATATATATATATATATATATATATATATATATATATATATATATATATATATATATATATATATATATATATATATATATATATATATATATATATATATATATATATATATATATATATATATATATATATATATATATATATATATATATATATATATATATATATATATATATATATATATATAAAGTGACAAATGTGAAATTCAATTTTTCAGTTAACATAACTACAGTTTACTTTAATATTAATCTTATGGCTTTCTATTTTGTGTTTTGATATTTGAAATATTGTAAATTAAAACAATTGGCAATTATTCTGTCTTGTAGAATGCCAGATGAATGAGTTTTATTTTAAAAGTGTATAAAACACAATGTCATATTTTAAAAATTTTACGTATTAATTGAAGAAATAAATGATTAATGTATTTTCGTATACTTTTACTTGTATAGAAAATTTAACTGAATACTTTTAGCATGTATAAAAGTAGTCACATAAATTAGCACAGGCACATGAAATACATTGCGAAATTTATATAAACGACAGTATATTTGAAAAGGAGAATGTTTTGAAGAAATTTTATTTTTAATGACTAAGAGAATACAAGTATACACTGAAATAAAAGAATAAGGTTACAAATATAAGGAATGGGATGCTTTGCCAAAAAAGAGTTTAATGCATAAAAAATTGATGGATATACTATTCTGCAAGGCAAGAAATAAGAACAAAAATTTGCGCAGGATTTTAATATAGAATGATATCTAAATGTGTGAGAGCAACATTAACTATAAAAAAGGATGTATCATATTATGCAATTTTTATTGATATATATTTATTGCTTTGTCTAATAAGAAATATATTAAAATACCTTGCATATTGAAATCACAGCGTATTCCCGTACTGTTAATGAGACTACTAACCAAAGATTGGGACGCATAAATAAACATCGTCTCATGAATTATGCTATATATTTTCAGTTTTTAAAATAAAATGATGTTGATATTTATATGTATTGCAAAAATTATATTTTGCAATAAATCCCAAATTGAAGTTGCCTAATTTTGAACACCAGTATACCTTTTAAACCTGTATTGTTCAAGGTAAATGTTGCAAAATTTTTTTATCCACTTATGAAAAATATACCTTACTAATATACCAAGGAAATTGTTAGACTAGAAAGAAAATAACAGAATCTTTTTATCCTGATTCGTAACGAAAAAGGAGTGGAAGATATGATAAAAATTTACCGGTCGTTTCCGATCTTGGTCAAAGCAATATAAATTGCCACCATTTGTGGTGGCTACAAGGCCTGCAGTTTATGTTGGTATCTAAAAATTATAAGTTCTGATGTGTGTGTGAGTTTAAATTTTTTTCGAATATCTCCAACTCCGCTTGAATCTATCAACTATGATGGAAGGAGAGTGGTGGTGAGTTAGCGTCTTAGCAGACATTCTCAGAAATTGACAGATGCGAAGAATATGATGGTTAGAGTAGAAGGTGTTGTATGCATTGATAAATTATTCAGTATGGGCAACAAGCACGTGTGATAGTATTATTTTGATGAAAAGTGACATTAAGTAGGTATGGTAGATTGAAAACATGCCACTAGCTTTAAAAAGCCATACATGTAACGGCAGTTACACTTATTACCACTATCTTAGCAAAAAATCAAAGTGTATGTCAAATGGCATTTCATAATACTATGTCAGATCATATAAAGATAATGAATAAAAATGTACAACATTCATTCTCATCAGTATCTCTATACACGGATACAATCGACATCATGATACTACACACAGAAACAGAATTCATAAAAAATGAAGTGTTGCTATCCCTGTGTCTAGTAATGTCATTAATTTTACTGCTTTAAGCCTACCTATTTCTATAGCAAAACCAATTGAGTCTTAAACAATAAACACAGTGTAAGTATTTGTTTCGTGTTTTAAAAGCTAAGTTTTGGATTCCGAATACATTACGTGGCTCTATGTTCATATAAAATGAAGAAGATATCATATCTGGGCGCTAAGATTTTAGTGACCTGAAGACTAGGAAATTTAGTACGACGTTTAGTATGACCTTCCTTAATCATGACTCTATTTTTGTTCGATAATTATGGGAAACCTATCAACACGAATAGCAATGTCGTAGATCCGCTTCTCAACACTTCCTTCTTTTCTCATAGTTAAATTCAAATACTCATTTTTAACAACTTATCTCCTGACATGAAGCAGGATTTTTTATATAAATATTCCTCATTCCAATACGATTTTAAAAAACAGTTTTCCGTGTAATCTTTTCTTTTATACATAATGTTGATGAAATGTCTGTTAACTACTTCATGCTTATTTTCTGGAATTATAATTACCTACACGCAAGTAGCATTTTTCATACTGCGTACTATCTTCATGGCTATTATTTTAATAACCAATAGTGTAAAAAAAATTTGTTCGTAATTATAAATTATAATACATCTTATAAATTATAGTAATATCTGTTCGTAATTATAAATTATAATGGATAAATTAATGTAGTATTTCACAAATAATTTCAACTGATTCTGTATTTTGATTAAGAAAACCAAATGACGAAATAACAGAAATGAATATTCATTAGAAGCATTGGAGCACATGATGTGGGACAAATATGTTAATTGAAATGTTACTAAGTAATGATAAAATTAATTTCAAGCAAGTTTCTAGCTTATATATTTTTGGTTGAGTTAAGCATCTGATTGCATAGTTCTGTTGATTTGAAGTCACCAAGCAAAATTAAAAATTGCGTAACTTGAAAAAACGACGTGGTGCGGTTATTGTAAATTATAGTAAAATCATTAATTTCTAGCATTTTTCTTATAATTTTTAAATTTAAATTTCCTGTTAGAGTGATGAGTTAAAAAATTGCAAACAATACTATTATGATCTTAGTAATTATAATTTCGACTAGTGCAGTGGATTCAGGTACTTTTCATGGTTGGTTGTGAAAATTTTAAGAACCATAAAAACACACAGACACTTAGTTGGTGAAGGAAATTTAATGATAATCGGAAAATATTTAACGCAGATTAATAGTCATAATTTTCATCTGGTATTCCAATACAGACTCATTAAATGGAATGCACTCATAGGTACACATGTAGATAAGCACACATTGAAATGTGTTTTACTTAAATTACAAATTATTTAACTTCATATTTTTTGCACTGAATTTTTAATCAATAAAATGCACTTACACGTAATAATATTTGATCAATCAGATTTTTTTCCTGTTTCATTACTTGTATATTAATTACAAAAACTTCATATAGGTTTTATACAATTTTTATTCTCTATCATTTTTTATTCCTAATTTATCTTTAATGTGTAAAAATAATTAGCTAAAATTAATATGCCGGTTTGTTTAAATCAGTGATAACCTAATGCCGTATTTGCTTGCATTATAATTAATATCACTGACATATTTATTAATGGAATGTTTTTATTTTTATGCATAAAAATATATAGTAAAATATTCATTACCTGTCTCATCCATTCATTTTTACGTTCTGCTATATCTTGGTAAGTTTTACCCATCATGGCTATTAACATATTAATCAAAAGCAAGGCTACGATGGCCATATACATGATGAAAAATACCTGAAAAATAGTCAATCCCTTGTAATTATAACTTAATTGTAATTTAATACTTGAATTTTTTAAAACATAAATTAATTTCACACGTTGTCTTCAAATTAGCGAAATAAATAGTTTTATCTAAAACATTTTGACTTAATGAACTAGATATATCATACAGCTTAATAAATTAATATTTATTTTTTAAAATTGATAAAATCAAAGTTCAAATGTACGAATGAATAGTAAGCATTTTTATGTTATCCAGTGCACAAGAGTTTCTGTGAATATATGTCAGCAATACATTGTGTTGCTAGACAAAAAATCGAACTAATTCGCAAATAAACCCCTGAACTAAAAACTTAAGAATGAAATGGAAAGGTGTAACTCATCTGTAGTAGGTTGATTTTGTTTATCCTTTTATTTTAAAATTTACTCTAAGGGCCACAGTAAGTAAAATCACTCAACTACACATTATTAAATATTGTGTAAGAACAGGAATAGATTTCCGTTTTGAAAGTCATACTTGCCTTTGAGGGCGCAAGTGAATGCTTTTAGTTTCCGGTCTAGAAATAATGTTTTCTAGAGTGACTGTCGCAAAAAAATACTCATTATGTGTGACATAAAAAAAAAAGGATTTTAAATTCCACTATGCAACATGAATAAGTAATGAATATAACTATCGAAAATATCACCCTAATTAGATTTGTAAGCAAGTTATTGTTTTTTTCTTCTTCTAGGGTTTAATGGTTCAGTGGCATAAAATCCACAGATTTCTTGCTTAAAAATTTTATGACTCTTTATTGATGTAAAGAGTGCATTTTTTTAAAAATTAAATCTCTATTATCATAACATAATATAGTAAATAGCGTTTAATTTTCTCATCCATTAAAGTTTAAAATGAATTATAAGTTCATGTCTCAGTTTTTGTAGGAAATTATACCTTTTCCAAACCAAAAAGTAAATATTTTCATTGTGTGCTGTTGTAAGGACCAGACCTCTATGTAGTAATAAAATTGTTGCAGTTAACATTACCTTTTATTTCATTCCAATAATTATAACAAAATCAGCATTTAATTATGCATTTACTTATTCATGCCTTATGAGAAATTAATGAGCTTATCTGCAATGTCGTGGGGGTAGAATCCTAAAAGTTATTAGACGTTTTTAATTGGACATCGAGATTTTTTTCGTAAGGAGTGGAAACCATTCTTCGAGAGATTAGGTTATTAATATCAGACTGGCTTTACTATTTAGATATCAATATACATTAGAAACTGCTTTCAACTTGATCAAATGAATGCTCAGTTCTCTTATTACAGATGTAAAAAAGGAAAGAAATAAATGTTATATATTTAACATTGCTTGTGAGAATGCGAATGACGTGAAATAATTTAATAAATATAATGCAATATACCTATTGTAGAAAGAAATATATGTGTGTGATATTATAATATATATATATATATATATATATATATATATATATATATACTGTAATCAAATATATGTATTATAAGATTTTTCCTTCAGAACTACATTGTTTAACCAAGTAGATTGGTACAATAAGGTAAGATGCATCAAGTTGAAAGTTCAAAGAACATTTTAGTTAGAATGAACTGTAATTGTTTACTACTTTATTCCGTAAATAACTTATACATTTTTAGAAAACGAGCAAAGGAAATTGTTTACGAGAAAATTATTCATTTTTCATTTTGCTGATAAAATTATACAGCCAGATTCTCGGATTATCTATCAATCAAGCCACTGATATTATTGTTCTCTAAAATGTTCAACATTAATTATTTTATTTGACATTTTATTTCTTGTCAGCTATATAAGTTGAATGGAAAGAATTGTATTAACTATTTCACAAATTTTCATTGAGGATATTTCAATGATGTATTTATATTTGATTCAATAAGATGAGTTAAAATGTTTACAAAAAAGCCTGAAATGGTTCTTTGTATTTCTAATCAATGATGCAATACGAATGTGTTTGAAGACGATATAAAATTGTTCATTAAATTAATGAGTAGTGTCTTGTAATATAGAATTAGAAAGAGAGAGAGTTAAATTACGTCTCCATAAGGAATATTATAAATACATACATCATACACATACATTCATATATATATATATATATATATATATATATATATATATATATATATATATATATATATATATATATATATATATATATATATATATATATATATATATATATTCTCTTTCCTATGTCTAAACATAATATTAAGCTTAACAGAATTTAATTGTCAATTATGTTCAAAAATAATGTTAGAGTTCAATTGAAGAAAAACTCGCATAACCTTATTTCAATATTATTTCTGAGGATATTTTATGTTTAAACAGGAAAATTGAATAATTATAAATGAAGAGTTAAAAAAATAAAAACAATTTTCACACATAATAATTAATTTCACAAACATATTTAAGTAATGAACATACGTTGAGTGTATAAGTTGTTTACTTTGACATTCAATTGCTTGATAGAGCTACAAAGCTCTAAGCTTATTCCAGCCAACTTATTCGAAAATAAAGGTTAAAATATAAAATCAGACAAATACTGTCTAAAAGATGTAGTTTCCAAAAATCTGCAAAATAAGATGAGCAAACACTTTTTGTTGAATAACTTACTGTATTACGTAAATAAAATCCAGAAGTATGAAGCATTCAGGTGACCTCGTCTTGAGTGAACTTGACTTTATCTGATATGAAGCAAATGTCTTTTATGACCAATTTACGATTAAAAAAAAATTTACATCGAATTCAGAAAATGCAATTTCTTTATACTCTTACTAACTAAACGTTTGGATTTTTTCTTGTAACTTGATATTTTATTGAAATTCTATAAGTATGTCTCTAGTTAGAAGATTCATCAAAATCACCGAAAATAAAAAAAGAACCTAATATTAACGATTAAGTTACTGATAAACTTATAAGGCTTTCGAAATATAATATTGTTGGGTATTCAAGGCTGTTTCAAATGACTTTTGAAATAAAAAAAAAATAATTTAAAAAAATTATATAAATAGCTTGCAAAAGAAAAAAGATAAAATAAATTTTAAAATTTTTAATAATTATAATGTTTTTCTTATGACAAGAAGCAATGAATATTCTTATGTCATTCGAAAAAAAAACTCCATATATATTTATGATTTTAATTTTATAAACATGTGTCGTTTCAAAATTAAAAATAATTAAGGTAAGTAGTGAAATCTTTTAATTTTTTGATATATATATATATATATATATATATATATATATATATATATATATATCAAAAAATTATATATATATATATATATACGAAATACATCTTAAGTCAGATTTCTTGAGTGCTGATATTATTTAATAAATGAACCACCTTTGCAATAATAGGATGTGTGGTGTAGTGAAATTGCTCATAAGTATCTCCAAATTCTGACAAGGACATGATGAACATCGCCAAAATACTCTGAATCGGATCATCAAAGAAACTGGGTTTGTCAGCTTTGTAAGACAGGAATATGACGTAGTACGCTGAAAAAGAAACAGGAAATTGTTTTAAATTTGGCTATCGAAATGTTAAGAGCGTCAATCATGCAAATTTTAAAACACGCAAAACTAAACTTGCATACTTATTGTTACACGTGTATGTACATGTGTCTGATAATCGGTTATGCATTATCCGCTTGAAGTAATTTATTTACTTGTTTATCTTTTGATACATGTTTTCTATTCATTTATATCTACATTTGCTCATTTATCTGTCGGTTTATTATGGTATGTAGTGTCTCGGGTTATCTGTCGGTGCTTTATCGATAAATATTTGTTTATTTGTATTTGTCTGTACATTCTATAAATACTTTTATATGACTTTTAAACTGAAAGTTCGATTGAAAAATATGGGGAATTTAATGATATATATATATTTAAAGGATGAAACATTTATGAATTTTTATTTATTTCTGTGTTTAACAAATATAAGAATTATTAAAAAGAGAAACGAAGAACCCCCCATTAATGAGTTTCAAAGATAAAGGGTTTAAAAATTTAAAACGCTCACCAGTTTGACTTTTTAATTTCACCTTATCAAATGTTATATAAACTATAAATAAAGCATAGATATGAACCATCACACACACTTGAAAACTCAAATCTCTCAATTTTTTTTTTATTTAAGTAAAGAAATAAATATATTATAGCGATTCTATATCTAAAATCTTATCTCACTTAATTTGTGTATCTTAAATTTTCTTTTTATTAAAATCAGAATATTGATATATATATATATATATATATATATATATATATATATATATATATATATATGCTGGGAATTCTACGATATCTAATGGATTTCGCAATTTTATGATAAATCTGATACCGGAAAAGTCAGTGATAGGAAAAAGTTATTTACAAACATTTTTGTCTAGAGGTAATTTATTCAAAAACATGTATTAGTTTAAAAATAAATTTGAAAGCAATTCTAAGAAATCTTTTAGATAAAATCAAGTAGTCAATGATAAATATATTGCAGTTTGATTTTATTGAACACTGATTTTCACTAAGTTCCGAATGCTTATAATGAAGATTTTACTCAGGAAATTTAAGGCACATGAACTGATAATAATTAGAAACTGACAGAGGAAACAAAATATTCTGACCATTAATTTAAACAACGTAAGTTTTAATTATAAAAAAAACGACTCACAACTAATTAGGTAGTAGCTATTCTTTTAAATCAAAGAATATACCCATTCTAAATTATCTAAAACGTTCCAAGATATATTATGAACTCACATAAAATATTACAATCAACTATGCATTTCAGTGAATTACGCTCAAAAAACTGAGGCTTGATTTGAATTTATTTCTATTTTATTGAATTTATTGAATTTGTTGTTAAAAACAGACCTGCATCTCTCTCTCTCTCTCTCTCTATATATATATGTATATGTATATATATGTAGGTGAAAAACTCTACAATACACTGCTAGTCATTAAAATTGTAGTACCTGAAAAGAGAATAGGCTTAATACAATTCCCACCATACGTATACATCGATAGGTTATGCAAATGATTACAAGTCTAGAGTAGCCTTACATCATGGGTTACACAGCAACTTGCTTTCTGTGTATGAAGTGAGCAAAGAATATCATTTGAAAAATTTCAGTGCTTTTCCGTTATATTTTTTATGAGTGCATCTTCAGTATGTCTTGTTAAATGAAACGATTATCATTCTGAGCTTGATCAAGAAAAATTCTTACTTTCTGAAAATACCAAATGCCTTTGCGAGGAGTGGTTTAGATGTGAGCAAATTACAACTATTCACACAGGTATTGAATTGGTGAATGCAGAAGAGAATAAATAACTGTATATATAGTGGTTATAATCGTTTCGAGAAGACAGAAAAGAGAGATTATGCTCAGAGACATGATGTAGTGCAATAATATTACTTCGAATATACTATGAGTAGCATAACAATCATATTTATCATATAAATATACATATTATTTAGATTACCCCAAACTCTAAACAACAGGTATTTATAATAAGTGGTGAACGACAGTGAATTACATCCAAAGGAAATCCCATTACATTTTCGGACCAATCACATTTTGGATGGTAAAACAACTATGGTTGAACTAGAATTTAGAGACACCAGGAGGCAGGTTACTGAGCTTCTATTTTATGCGTCATCAAACTAATCTTTAATCTGCTATAATGTGTTTTTATGGTATTGTTTTCCAATCACAAAATACTTACTGTTGACAAATACTTACTGTTATTGTGGTTACTGAACAATCAGAACCATATCTCTGATATTTGAAAGTCTGTTCTCTTTCCTTAATTTCAGGTCTTTTCCAATCACACTTCAGTAAGGCAATGTGATCCTTCACATAGTAAGCAATATTCAAGATTTTTTTTTTTTGTTCTCCGAAAATGAATTAACTTCCTTAGCCTGGTTATTTTCTCTATATATTTCCCATATAATACGTCTGGCCTCTGACTGATGAACGGTTATTCCAGAATGTTAAGCATACATTGGTGCATTTAGTATAATTTAATTGAGTGTGAAAACAGCGCCGACTGATATTACTCAACAATACATGTAAAATTTCATTTATTCAATATCATGCCATTCAGCAGTGATTATTTCCCACTGAGGAGATAAACTCATTACGGATTTTATCTCCTTTCTCATCTTATATAATGCTGTATTTTCAATCAACTAATATTTATATTGTAGGATAAGTCTTTTGTTTACCTTGGTATTGAATTTTAAATGGTCAATAGTGTACTATTTGTAAACGCTCTGAAAAAACCTTTCTTAAATAATTTACCGTTCACAAAATAGCTTTTTGAATAATTTCAGTCGAGATTATATGGTGAACTTATAAAACAGTTTTGGGTATTTACAGCTAGATTCTATATTTCTAATTAATCAAACATTTTATTAGTATAGTTAAATACTTTTCATATTAATATAAATAAACTACCTAAGCAAAAACATTTGCAATATTCATCCAAATAACATAAAAAATTAATGATCATCTTCATTAAATCGTATTTATAAAGATTATTCAATGACATTGTACGTCATAACTGTTTAAAACAGATTAGACATATCATAGTTTTACAATTATTAAGAAATGATATTAAGCAGTTTTATTAGTTTCAGAACCATCAGAAGCACGAATGAGAACAGATAATCTGGTGAATCATTATTAATATTATTTCTGACCTCCAGACAGGTGTTTTACTAGCGGATACAGGCAGAGCAATTTCACATTGTCTATCAAATTGCTCCTCCTAAGAAGCATGTACAAAACTGAAGTTGTGGGATGCAATTTCATAGAGTGGCTTAGGGTTCCTAGCCAAAATGAGTATCAAAGTTGATGACGAGAATTAGTATTCTTCAAAATCATTTCCACCTAAAGCTATACATTCTGTGTCTCTTGAAAAACGTGTTTTATTTCAATATTATCAAAGTATTTTTAGCATTGTTCATCGCATTTAAATGCGACTGAAGGTTAATAATGATAAAGATGAATATCATTAATCAAACATAAACTCTATAACCAATGGAGTATATATACTATACTTACTTAAATAGTTCACACATCCTGTATTAAGCGATATTGCATTTTGCCTATTCTTGGGTCGTTAATAATTTTTACCAAATAAGACACATTTTTAAATATAAATGCCTAATGGATTGCAGAGATAGAATAATTTTAAATAGGAGAAATAACATATAATATCAATATCTGCATTTATTAATAAATAGATGAATATATTGATTTTTATAATATGGAGGCAAATCGGTCTTTGGCATAATCTCAATCTTTTTAAGCGTTAATTATTTGAAGTTTTTGTAAGAAGTCTTAGTTGCCAAAAATATTTTCTCATATTCCTAAAAAATAGCTGTTATAGAAACTTTAATTAAGGAACTTTAAAACAATGGTACATTGTTGAATAATTTTTTCGTCTTTCGTGTTGAAAGATAAATAAATTAAGACAGTGTGGAAAATAACTTTAAAAATTTTCTGACAGTGAACGTTTTGCTCTTTAATGCAAAGAAATAGTTGATTTAAAATAATTGAATGATAAATACCATGTGCATTGAAAATTAAATTTAAAGTACAATTTAAAACTGAATATTTTCATACAAGTATAATTTAACAAAGTTTATCTTTAGAGTGAGATTTTGTTATACTTCCAGCCAAAACCATGCAGCTAAAATTACAACATTCTCTAGCATTTTATTCAAATAATGCATTAGAAATTTATTGACAATGAATTGTAATGTTTTAAGATTGCTTGGAGTGTCCAATTGTATAATATTTATATAGTTGCTAAAATTACTAAAATAATTGAAATTATTTAAAATATATGGTAACTATGGAGCACTTATAATTGGAATGCACTGATATTAATAAAATAAAGCATTAATATATATATATATATATATATATATATATATATATATATATATATATATATATATTGCCGTCTATTCTAATTATATGCCATATGAATGCTATTGACTCATTTTTAAAATTTTTTAAATTTAATGCATAATTTTTAATGAACTATGATGTAAAGAATTTGCATAAAACAATAGATCAATATTTAGTTTTTTTGAATCTTTGCAAGATTGAATGGATTCGTAAATTTTTTGTCCTATGTCTATTTACTTTAAAAGTGTACATACAACAGTCATATCTTTTGACAAGTAATTGTAAAGTTTTAAGACTGTTTGAAGTGTCCCATAGTATAATATATAATTGCTAAAATTACTAAAATAATTCAAATTACTTAAAATATACGGCAACTATGATTCACTTAAATAAAATGCACTGATATGAATAATGTATTAATATGTTTTTTTACTCTCTATCATAATTATTTGCTATATCAATACTATTAACTCATTTTTTAAAATTTTAACATTTAATAAATAATTTTTTATGATCACACATATGATAACATTTAATAAATAATTTTTTCATGCATTTATGAGATTTGTATAAAATGTATCGATCAATATATTTCTGAATATAAAGATTTGAAAGATTTGTAAATTACTTTGTTTTATGCCTACTTATTTTAAAAGTATACCTTCAAAAGCTGTATCTTTCCCAGTACCATTTAATGCGTGACTTTAAACTAAATCTTCCTTATAAAAATGATTGTCTAGGGTAAATAAAAAATACACCTGCTACTTAATCAAACAGAAGAATACTGGTATTAAACAAAAATTACGATCATTTTTGTTGAAATAAATAGATTTATAGGACAAAAGAGCTTGTTTTAATAGATTTTTAAGTAAGCGACATACTTTCAAAGCCAAAATACTACCTTCTTCAGAAAATTATTTGTTAATAAAATATGCTTATATGCTTTTCACTGCTTAAAATACTTTTTAAAATAAAATTTCAATACTAAACCAATGAAACATAAAAAAAGTAGAAAATAATCTGAAATACAACTAAAAGATTTTGTTATTCTTTCTTTGGACATTAACATACCTTTAAACCTAAATCCTGGTCAAATTAGCTCTCGTGAACAAAATCAGATAGTAGAGAGAAAGAAAACCGAATTAAACTATTTATAATACAAGACAGCTAATTTAATCTGGATTTGTAGTAAATAAATGTTTTTGTTAAATTTTTTTGTAAACAAATGTTTATAAGTTTAAAAATTGTTTCATCAATTTAAGATTTTTTATTCGTGATTTAATGAAGGAGCGATTCAAAACAAATGTTCTGCTCAAAAGGATGGATTTGCTATAAAAGTTTGGAAGATACAAGTACTTAGAATACAGTGAAGCTAGCAATAAAATCAGCATGGAACTATCAGTGCATTTTAATAAAAAAATTAAAAACCTACACTAAGTAGGAGTTGTTGAAATTGAAGCTAAGTTTACGTTGTTATCAATAAGCAATTAAGGTTATGTTATCAATAAACAATTAAAATTTCAAGAGCCAAATTTAAAGATTCTTATGGCCAGATCATGATTATCCCTTCAAATCTGGACTTAGCATCTGAGGATTGCTAAAGTCTATATTCATGGCATTTCCTTCTCTAAAGGATCATTTGTATTATTTATGGATGCCAAGATTGAAACAAATGTTGTAAGTTGGTTTACTGTAGAAAATAAATGCAAAATTCCTTTTAAGAAACTTCGTTTCAAGTGCAATCTTTTTTTAAAAAAACTCCTCCTCTTGATCTTAAATTTTTATCACTCAATTACATCGATAAATGCAAGTTTCTGTGATTTGTTATTTAAAGCACAATAATAATTAACAACACATAGAAATTGCAGTTGAAATTGGAAAGCTCCATCGATTGCATCAAATACTACTTGCATTTCTAACTATTTGCATTTTAAATGGGGTAGGGGAGAACCAGAACGTGTGTACTTAATATTTATAAATGCCGAGTCTTATTTTCATTGAAAGGAAGTGAAAAACAACTTTACCATTGTGCAAAATATCCTTGAATAAAGAGTTTTTTTAACATGAGTATACTTATAGATTTTTTGCAATCCTGTTTTATATTTCAACACAATAAAATAAATTTATTTTTTAGAGTAGTGAATAACTAGGGAACAACATAAATGGAACAAGTCCATTGAAACAATAGCTAAAATCTATTTTTATTATAAGAAAGAGAATTCTGCAATATGAATCTAAGAGGAAGCAGCTAACTTTTTCTGCTTAAATAATTATTTTTGGGTAAAATGATTCATATCGTAACGCCTTTTATTTCTACGCGGAATTCTTTTTCTCGCTTCAAATGACATGTCTAATGTAATTTTTGTTTTTCTACTCAAAAAATATCAAAATATAGTAAATTCTTAAAGTAAACTAATGAAAAAATATGATTTACTTTTTTAAGTATTCAAAATTTGAGTTATAATGAAAATCGTATTTCCTTATCTACTAAATAATAGAGGATATATATTTTTGTCTTTTACCTTAAATTAAATGATTTAAGAAATCATTTTAAGTTTTATGAAGTCGTAATCTTTACTAGTGGAATATATTAAAGATATTATAGGAGTCATTTTATAAAGTAATAAGGAAATTATGAAAAATAATACATAAAAGTACTCAATCGAAAAATTGTTAAATAATTTTGTATTAAAATATATTTGGAAATTTATCATAGAAATGATTTTACTATTGCAATATTAACCCTTTTTAAGTGATAAAAATACCATTTCTCTATAGTAATTTATAAATAAGTACTGTGAAAATAATACCTCTTACGTTAAAATTCTTGGAAATGTTTGAGAAAATTTTTAAGCATCAAAGCAAATAAATTAATAATATTTTAATGATAACGAAACAAATAATTCTTAAACTTTTTCCTAAACGGAACAATGAACATAAATTAATTCTCAGTTGTTCATTCAGTATGAATTTTTTTTAACAAATTAAAAACATATTCATTGATATAAAAGAAATTCCTTACTATAAGCTTTAAATAATAAAGATGAATTTACGTTTATTTACTTTTTGAAATTACAGAATCATGAACTTGCTGAACAGAATAAAATAATAATTTACTCAGTGATAACAAAAGTAAAATTTTTCTATGAAAATATTCAATATATAAAAGAAATTTAATAATGACATTGTGTATTCAAGTTTATTATTTTTAGAATTGATAAAAATTGATAAATTACAACTTCACATAATAAAAATTATTAATTAAAGTTATTCAAATAATACAGGAAAAAAATCACCCTTATTCTAAAACAAAATAGTAGCTTATAGCTTGTAAAAAATATACATAGTATTAATAGAGTATAACAAAAAAAAAGTATCTCAAGTGTGATGTATGATAAAAAATTAAATTAACTGATTAATTTAATTCAGAATTAGACTGAGGGAGAAATAAAAGAAGAAGAGAAGACAAATAAAATTTCAAAGAATTTGGTTTTATTATAATAATATGAAATCATCAACAGTTTTCAAGATTAATATTTCTGAAATAAAAAAATTCATCTTAAAAACGAGTAAATTTTTATGAAATGATTTCTTTTTGATCAAAAATAATCACAAAAATGAATTAATTAAATATATCTTTGAGGTAAAGTTTGCTTATTAGCATGCTAGCGCATTATTTCTTGAAACGAACTTCTTTTCGGGGGACTCTGTGAAATAAACAGAATATATACATTTTTTTTTATCATTTCATAAGGCATTAAGACATTTTAAATTATATGATTTTGAGGTTAAAACAATGATTAATAAGTTAATTTTATAAAGGTTTTTCTACTACAGAAAAATTTAGAATATCTTTATGAAAGAATGCATTTTTATTCAGTAAATTCTCTCCTCTCTTAATTGTTGGCAAAACTATCAGTGGGAGGTGGTAGAATAAATAGATATTCAAAATACAGTTATATATCTTTACTTATAGATGGATAATAATAAGGAAATAAAGTTTTGCTATTTAGAGCTCCCCATGGATTAGTATTAGGATTGTACTCCTATGAGAGTAAGATTTTGGGTTTGTTCCCAACTATTCTTGAACAAGAGAGATGGATGTTAAGCTTTTGCTTTTTTGTATTCACACCTGTTGGGTGTGGGTGCTTGGAAGTTTTCCAGATTTCCACCTTTGTGGTATGTTGATAGGTCTTGCGGTTTATTTTTTATTGATTTGTTAGAAATATTTCCAGAAAACAAGCGCGCGGAGAACGCTTAAAGAACTCTTACAACAGTTCCCAGCTGATAAACTGTTTATCATACGGTGTCAAAATTTTATTGTTAATAGTCTTAAAAATAGTGCTCCTAAAAGTTAGCGCTGATAAATGTCTTGGAAATTATAAAAAAAATCTGTAACAAATAATGTATGTTTTCATATTTAATTTACATGATTCTATTTTTTTTTTTAAAGAATTCTTTTTTTCCACATGAAATTTAGAATAGCACATATTAGCTTCTCCACATATTTAGTTTTCCACACTACGTTCTACATCACAGAAAAAATAAAATAAAATTATATATTACTTGATTACTGTATAATTAATAACAGACTTTATCTCTTTCTTATTTTGATACCAAAAACACAACGCATTTTTTGGATTTTGTGTTCTTCTAAATGTTTGGGTTTTTCGAGAGCAATACTTAAAAAAAAATTTAAATGATTTTTTATGTAAATGCAAAATATATCATATGAAAAGTTTATTATATAGTATATTTTAGGAAGTTATTATTCAGAAAATATCAAGTTATTATTCAGAAAGTTATTATTCAGAAAATATCAAAATAACTTAATTAAAAATTACATTTTTGACAATATTATTAAAGACATAAACGCGCGAATTCCACAGACAATTTATATCAACAAGACTAAAGTGATTTTTATGTATTTTGTAAATATATTTTAAAACCCAAGTCTAATACCGGTATTAGATAGGTATTTCTAATGAAAACTAAGGTACCTATATAAGAATTTGGTATGGAAATATGTAATTATTGATTTTAAAATCCATGTTGTATATTTCAGTTTAAATTATTAAGAATACAAATTTCCCTAAATGACAAAAATTCAGTAAATTATTTCAAATTTTATCAGTTCTATTATATTAAAATAGTCAAAATATTATTAAAAAATTAATTTTAAATATTATTAATGTCATAATAATATTTCTAGTACTTTTTCCCTTGAACTTTTTGTATTTTATAAAACTTGTTAGATATGTCACTTTAACAGTCAAAATTCTAAAAATCATTTTCTTAGAAGGTAAACGTTTTCATAAATCGCGCGCAGAAGAAAAAAAGTTAGAATAATATTCTATTATTAATTCAGTAGAATTCATGAAAATTTGTCATCTTAAAAATTCTTGGAGAGTATGGCTTATTTGATCATTAAAAGGGTTAGAAAATTCATAAATAAGTCAATTCTGACATTACCTGCGAGATAATGAATCAGCTCACCGAGTTTTTGTCATTACTTTCAATATAAGCTTCTTTGATATTAAATTTCTTCAATTTAATTAATATAAATAAAGACTGTGTATTTGACTGCGAAAAAAATAAAGACTTAATGTTTTAAAGTATGATGACTCACCAAAAATGCTGGATGAGTTGAATGCAAATTTATGGAGTTACATGAAATTTAAACAACATATGAATAATTTTTTTAATAATGTCATTAATATGTATGTGTTAAGGTAATATTTACAATTTTTTTAATGTCTTAAAATAAATTTAGGCTTATAAATATGCCTATGTTTAACCATTTTTTGTTATAATATTGTCCTAACAATAAAATATAAGATTCATTTCAGTCACCCCCTTCTCTCTCTCTCCACTAATCGTATAAATTGTTAAAAGTGATGTGAAAAATTTGGAATTATAATTATAATTAAATAATAACAACCTGAATTATAAAAAGTGCTTTGAAAATATATTACTAAAGTTTGAGAAAGCATTCCATTTATGTCAAAAATATTAGTAGAGGAAGTGTACATATCAATTAAAGAAACATTGACATATAATGAACAGTATTCAAACTTTAATATTCTACTCTCAATTTTGTTAATTATCTTATATCTAATAAATTATCAATATTACTTTAAGCATCATTATAAGTGGTGTTTTATTAAAAAGAATGTGGAAAATGGGGAACATATTCGAGATTTTCCTTAAAATGTATGATATACAAAAAAGAGCGATTTAATTGACATTAAAATGAAAAATTTCTCAGAATTTGGGAGAGAGACATTGGACAATACCTGAAAAATTTGTTTGACAGTCCTGCTGTCCCCATTTCCGACGCGAAAAAATTTCCGAATAAAAGTAATAAAAAAAATTCTCCTTTTAAGCTAAAATATTTTTTATAAAACTGGAATATGAATCTGTATTACTGACTATGAAAAATTAATCAATGAAAATAAAACAGAATTATAAATTTTTTCTCTTTAGATAATCCAGAAAAATATTTGAGTATGAAGAAACAAATTATTCTGATGTTTCCTCATTTGAGGTATCATATCAGTTTTAATTATACAAGTATGGCGAAAGATAAAGGAAGAATTAGACACTCTAAGGGACAAAGCTGAAACGAAGAAGTGAACAAAAACGCTTCCAACAAGTTGTTGCCAAGAAATTTCATGCGCATTCTCTTAAGATTAAAACGATTCTTCTTTTTTCCCTTCTCCTGGCTTGTTCAACTATATCTATAAACGAAAGGTGAATTACGATCAGGGAATTGGAAGAGCGACCTTCACCTGAGGAGAAGTGATTTCACAGCACTCATATCATGCACGATCAACACAGAGAGTATCCAGAAAAATATTAAATAAAAAAAAAAACTGAAGTTCACTAGAGGGGAAACACGTGCGAGTATTCAGAGGCGCACAGTGAAGCATACCTGCAGAACGTCACGTAGGCAGTTTCCCCCTTTTCCCTCAGGGGGTCTTCCACAACTTGAATAGCTGCAAGCCTTTTATTGCATAGATGACAATTGTTAATTGTACATTTACAAAGGTTTTCGCTTCGTTGATTCTTTCTTCTGAAAGGCATGGAAATGTGTTTTGATGCAAGCATTTCCATGAATTCCTAATCTAAAAAGGGTGGGTAGTTATTTAGACGTGTAAATAGGAATGCGGATGTGCTTTAGTTCAAAACTAATTATACGATGAATAACTATTTTTACATTTATCATTTATATTTAATTTCATTACAGTACGATCTTTTTTCATTTCACGAAATGATTGAACGCTAAACATTCAGTTTCTAGCTGGGCCATAAGCCCTGAGAGGCATGCCTTTATTGAGAAGAAATCCAACATACATTTCTTGTTATTTATCAGTTTCTGGATTCATATCTGGGATCTTTAACTTTGAAGAGCGTATTGGGGCACAGTTTAACATAATTCAGTAGTAAAAATAGCAAAATGAGATAATTATAATGCTCTCAATATTACCTTCATTAATTTTACTCTACGATACGTAGCATTCACAAAGCTTAAAAAAAGAACAAAGTAAACAATATGAATAAATTGTTACAATTTATTTTGAATCACTTCTCAAATAAGTTATTAAACATCTAAATTGTTGCTGAAAACTCTAATAACATTAAACATACATAACTAAATTATGGCATATTTGAATCATATATTTAATTTCAAATCATATTCTATGAATAATATTTTACTATAAGATTTCATGCACGTTCATGTTATAGTAAGATTTCCTGTTAGTTCTATTTTCTTCAAGTTAGAAAGTTTACTACAATATATAAGAAAATTTGTTAGAAAAATTCTTCCAATTTAAGACAAAACAAAATTTTTTTCTTAATATCACTTTGAGGACAAAAGGTGGGTTTATATTGATCATTATAAAGCATTAATCTCATGTCAAACAATGGATAATAAGCTAGAATTCATTCTTGGAATTTTTTCCTGCATGAACATTAGATATTTAAAACTCTGTAAATAAATATTTTTTTGCATTTGGTAGAAATATATATTTTTATAAGATAAAAATTCACAAAATATACATTTTTAAACTTGGGTTTAAAAGTCAGGTTTTTCTACTACAAAAAGCAAACATATTGTGATGAACAGTTTTAGCTTTTACATTATACAACGTGTATATAGCCCGCGAGAAAGTTACAACACGCTCTCTTGGTACAGTGTTTACCATCTTATCTTACCCTCACTAAAGGGAGGTTTTTTGACTTTTAGGCTATGACCTGAATGTGCTTTTGTGAAGTGGAAAGATTTAAGAAGTTCAAAGGTTTCTTACCTTGAATTCCGGTTTGTGTGTGGGGTAACTAAGAACACACACAGTAAAAAAAAATTGACCCATGTGTCGAAACTCTGTAGTGAAAAAAATGATGCTAGGAAAAAAAAGTTACGTGTTGTTGTCTGAAAGAATTTCTTCTGACTATATATGGATAAGGTGTTTTTCGCTATTTTGCTCTCGAGAAGCTTACAGAATAAACAGTATTTTTTATATCTTTTAACGAAAGCAAAATTTCCGAAATTCTTTTAAAATGAATATAAAAGGCTTTTTATTTTTACATTTGCATAAAATTAAAATTTGGAACAATAGCTTTTTTTTAATATCTAAAATATTAACTTTTCACTTGATTTTTAGGGAAACAAATTAATTATACCTCCTATTTACTGATATAGCTATTTTAATATGTATGTTTTTTGTATTGAAAAAATTTAAATTTCGTTAATTTTGTAAGGACTTCTTCTTTTACAATAAAGTGTGAGGATTATAAAATTATATAAAAATATTTCATTTATATATAAAGGTGTTCATCATTATGTAACGAGGTGGAAATATAAGATAAATTTCTAAAGTTTTAACTTTCAGTTGAATAATTTGTGTGTACGATTCCCACCAATGAGTGTGAATTTCTCAAAGGCTCGAAATCCTCTTTAAACTGTAGATTAATTCATAATGTTTGTCTGCAGAGGCAGTACAGCGATAATCTAACCAAACAAAGAAACCATGATGGTGAATTTCTATAAATCGTTTAACGAAAATTTATTTAAAAAATACAAATACGTATTGTCAGTATATTACCACATGTCAAATGAATTCAGAAATAATTGATATTTTAATACGATAACTTGAATTACCATGCACAGTTTCTCAAGCTGTTTAAAATAAAAATTTTAAATAGTCTATTTAATATCAAGAATCAGATATGTCGCTCCGACACAATGATACAATTAAACTTTTAATCAATTCATAACAAAATACTCTCCTAAGAGAATTTGTATAGTTTAATTACCTTATGCTAGCCATATCTAAGTACACGTTCCTCTATTTTGCTATACCTCCTTGGTTAAAAATAAATTTGAAGCT
This sequence comes from Latrodectus elegans, assembly GCA_030067965.1. Taxonomy (NCBI): domain Eukaryota; kingdom Metazoa; phylum Arthropoda; class Arachnida; order Araneae; family Theridiidae; genus Latrodectus; species Latrodectus elegans. The sequence goes on along the minus strand of CM057817.1, from coordinate 42,255,722 downwards.
CTAAAATCTTTTTTAATTTAAATAATAAATTAAAATTTAAATGAAATCATTACATATACCTGATGCAGAAAATTGAATTTTTTATGTTTGATTGATATATTTTTATCATTAAATATCTTTTCTTATAAATTACACTTTGTACTGAAAATTTAAACACAACAAAAGAGAAAGTGATTGAAAATTGGCTTATTAGTTGCACAATTCTTAGTTAAAAGTTAATAACATGACTGAAATAAATATAGAGCATAAAATATATTAATATGAAAGCAATTAAAGAAAGACATCGAAATTTTTAAATTCGCAAATATTTTGTCGACAAACTGAAGAAAATCAGAGTCAGAGAACTGTGATGCTATTTAGCCAAACTTTATCAATATATAATAAAGATTTAAGGTGCTATAATAATGCATTGTAATAATTTGTTTTTACTTGTTTTTTTTATTTAGTTAATTTTATATTGTGAATGCATAATATTAATTACAAAACATACGACCAAAAGCAGAAATCACAAGAAGAACTGCTGATTTTTATTTCTGCAATATCAACATTTAGATACGAAAATTTCAACAAGTATTTTAATGAACATTAGTATGAAATTGAAGAAGTCTGATAAACCATATGAGCATATTTATATTTATTTAGAAACAGAAAAAATATTTATGAGATTCAGTTTTTTTTCCCTCTCCAACTAAGCGTATTAAATTAAAAGGACCATAACGCTTTGTTTTTAATCACTTCGCTCTCGTAACCTCTCAGATAAGCAACAACAACAAACTCAAGAAAAAAACAAGCAAACGAACTCAGACATAAATATTTTGAAGTTCAAATTTTTTAAAAAACCAAGGACGAATTCCATTATATAGATAAATTTCTAAGCCTAAAACAAATTAACTTGTACATTATAGCAGAAATAGAAATAGTAATTTTTTCAAAGTCTTTACTCTAAATTAAAAAAACATATATATTGAAAGAAGGCTCACTATGTGAATTTATAGATGAAAAATATATGAACTTTATTTTAACATTGGTAAAATATAAAAACCTGGAATAATAAAATGCTTTTTCTGTGTTATCTCATGAAGAGTTATAATTTGGCATGATTTGAATTGTGCATACTTCGATAAATAATACCCATTTGTATTTTGGATGCGGAAATATATATATTCAAAGGAAAATTAAAATACTTCACGTATATATATATTTTCTTTGTCGTTACTACAACCTTTTACTTCTGTTCAGAGAACAATGGAAGCTAACGTAGCATTCAAACATGTCTTATTATTGTGAGATGTGATTCAACTAGGTTATATTGCTTCCATTGACGAGTCACGATTTGAATCTTATTTCTGCAGTTAATGCACATGTCTGCGAAGATGGGTTGGACAAAGCATGCATTTTTCCTTATGTAGATTGTTAATAAAAAAAGATGATGATTCTGAAACATGCTGTAGGGGAAATTCTCTCAATGGATTCTAAAAATACTTTTAAGAGAGATAGATATACTGGGTTATTTATTTTTTTTTGTATGGATATTATGTACAGCAATTTTTTTAAATATATTTTTTAAATTCAAGTATAACATATACATTTCTATTTAAAAGTTATGAGAATATATCTTTGCTAGATTTTTCAGATTGAAACTAAAATTCGGAATGAAATAAAGTCCATTATTCAAATTTTCCTCTGAATAGTTTATGTGCTCAATATATATATATATATATATATAGGTGTCCCAAAACGACAGCATAAACACTGCACATCTAGATTTCTCGTTAGGAGTACATAAAAACTTCTCAAAGAATAGAAAATAAACAAAGAAATAAAAGAATAGAAGAAAAATACGAAAAACAAAGTATGACGTCACTTCCGGTGCAAGAAAAAACACTTTATTGGACATTTCAACAATAGTATTTGCATATCTTTCCAGACGATAATGTTTAAAACGTTCGCCGCGCATGGAATGTGCCATGGAATGACTTTAAGCTGTCGTTAAAGTGGTATTTAAAAGGCTGAATCTTGCAGCTACCGGTAGTCTTCATATGGTGGGCAGGTATTCCATTCGTGACTACTACGCCATATACTTGATGTAAGGATTATGTAATGAAAATGTCTTTGGTTCCATCACGACGGGGCTCCGGCGCATTTTTGTAATCCTGTACGTGGTTGGCCGGATATGGAATACCCCGACCACTGGATCGGACGTGAGGATCCGGTTCTATGTCTGCGAGGTGTTACACCATTGAATTTTTTTCTCTGAGGCCTTCTCAAGGAACTGGTGTATAGAGACGTAGTGCCAACACCAATTGACGTATTTGCTCGTCTGCACACTGTATTTATACTTCGGTGGACCCCGCGATGCTGCAACTTGTGATGACAACCATTCCACGGCATGCTCAAGCCTGCCTCGACATTTTGAACATCTGCTTTAAATTCTACATATACTGTTGTTAATATGTTTAATAAAGTGTTTTCTCTTGTACCGAAAGTGACTTCATACTTTGTGTTTTTCATATTTTCCTCATAAACTGTTGAGCGTACAGGAACGCTTCTTTGGGAAGTTTTTAGGTACTCCCAACGAGGAATCTAGTTGTACAGAGTTTATGCGGTCGTTTTTGGGATACCCTGTATATATATATATATATATATACACCATTGAATTTTTTTCTATATATATATATATATATATATATATATATATATATATATATATATATATATATAATTATTTTACAAGAAAAGACTATATGGTTGAATTTAAAAACAAAAGTAGCCCTCAAATTTCTTTCGAAATATATTTAAATCAAAGGATCTTGTTTTGAATTTGAGATATTTTAGAAATTTTACATTATTAAATACCAAGTACATTTGTCATCAAAAATAATGAATAAATAAAAAAAAATAGCCATGATTCAATCAAAAAGAAAACAATTTATGTAAAATTCAAATATGATGTTAAAGAATATGTGATTTAAATTTAAATATGTTGCATTCTGCATGAAAAGGGGACATGCAAATAAGTAGCTCTGCAATATTATATACGTTATCTATAACACTAAGATAATTCATAATTGAGTTCAATAATGAAAATTTGTAAGTGAAAATACTTGGAAAACCAATATTTATGAATAGCCACGACTTTGATGTGTCATTTGCCTAAAGAACTGAGATAAAAAGATATTGATAGACAGATTAAATGCAGAAAGAGGTGGCTAAATCTTTAAATGTGAATTCTGCAGTCCACAAGCTTTGATGATAATATCGAGCAAAAATTTATGTTTAATACAAAAGGTTCTACTAATAACTCTTTTTATGATAATAAGCAAGCAAGAGATATTAGGACTTATATATATGTATATATATATATATATATATATATATATATATATATATAAACTAAGTATTCCCTCATTACATCCTCTGGAACCTTGATTTTAAAATCTTCAGCAAATAGTAAGCTTCACGAAAACAGTCTGTAAGTCCGGTTACCTGACATTTACATGGAGTTTAAATTTAGTCACAAAAGAAAATTTGAGGAGTTGAATTATATAACATTCACTTACATAACTGATAAATGGAGAGATAAGGTAACATGGTACATGTTATAAGCGAAACATAATGTATGAAGCAGATTAATTCAGTAAAAGCAATATTTACGTTGGTATCTATTTCATTGAACCTTAAACTTCTTCAGGCAGCGATAAATACCTCTGCAATTGTTTTTGATTTAAATGATATGAATGCTCACATTTATAATGAAAATATGTTTGATCTTCATGTACTCTCTTTTGCCCTTTAACTAATGGCGATTTCATGGTACAGAATAATATGTTATACTGCACTTTTTTGTATAGCCCTTATCCCCAAACAAAAGACCAGTCAGTTTTTTAGTTAATTTTGGTACGTATTTTCTGTCGTCAACGTTACCTTAGTCAGTGTAAGTGCTTAAATTTCACCAATTTCATTGATTACCATATGTAATTTAAAACCAAAAACTCAACCGTACGTGCTCTTACAAATTTCTGCTAAACCATTAAAAAGCTTTATTCTTAGAGATCCTTTTTTTGTGGCAAACGGCAATCGTAGAGGTGTCAATATTGGAAGTACCTGTCATTTCCACTTGTTCACAGAACCATAAAACTCTATAATGCTAAATACCATAAAACTCGCGGCTTTAAGGCAATAAATTTGTGATATGAAGGCAGCTTTGAAAACTCTGATCTATAGCATAATTAAAGATAACAAAAGATTTGCTGCAAAAAGTGATAGAAAAAATGATGTAAGAGAGGTAGAAAAATAATAAGCAGCCTAAGTAAGGAAAAAAATGAGCTTTAGTTACTATAATGTAAAAAAAAAAAAAAACACCCAAGAAACTTCCGTAATATAACAGGTTTAACTATAGAGGAGTTTGTAAAGGTAGTGGAAAAAGTGAGGCCTGAGTGGGAAAGCGTTAAAAAACATAAAAAATGCCATGGTAGAAGATCAAAACTATCGGGGATCAAAACTATCGGGGACAATTACCTTCAGCCGCTATCAATTTAACTCATGAAATAACCATCTCTATTAACAGGCATAAATATATCGATCGTGAAGACGTGTATAATGACGATTAATGAAAACAACTTCTTCCAATTCTTTTCCTTTTATAGTTGATATATTAATAACAGCAGTAGTTACAGAGCAGTGGCTACTATTTCTATTTGAACCGAGAGAGAGCACTATTGGCAGCATGACGATTAACTATATCGATTTTCGTTTTGATTATGTTCTACTTTGAAATCGTGTTTTCCATCGCAAAATGTCGCATTCAATTTTTTCAAATCATACATGTGCTAGATCATGAAACTCTTGTTTATCTGATAGATTCTTTAGTAATATTTTAGACTCAAACTTAGGTTGGGTATTTACAAAAGAATCCAGAATTTTGTCATAGGTATATTGCACTCGACTCAAAATTAGTACCAATTAATATTCTAAAGAAATAGGCCCATTAAATTATAAACAAAATAGAAGCTGACTTAAGCTCTCAAATTCATGAAAGAATGTTTTTTACATTAGCGAAGAACATTCAGTGAAGTTTCTTCCCTGTACAGGTATTTTCTTCCAGTAAGATCATCTATTCCTCTTGTAACAGTGAGATGTTATTTAAATCTGCAGTATCCAATCACAAGCCCGACTGTTTTTCTTTAGAATTTTCTATTGAGCTTCAAAAATTTTGCTGCCTTTTGTTAGAACAGTTTAGATTTAATAACTTTATTTATATTTGAATTATTGAATTACACTTTTTAAAAAAGTTGTTTCTTGAAAATACAAATTCAGATCAACTCGTTTGAGATACCCAGGGTTCGTATGGTTACAATGAAAGATATTATTCTGAATCTTGGAAACTAATCACTTGACTTGTGGTCAGGAACATCTGAATTTTAAAACACTTATACATGGATGAGAAAGTTATTGATTTTTATTAGTGAAGTGCGATATAATGTTCGCAATTAAAAAGTAAGGTTCAATAAGATTTCTGTAAAGGTAGAAATCCAGTTTGGCTATCAAAAAAGTTCTCTTGTGATTATTACTTCTGTACAAATATATTTTAATTAAAATAATAGTAAGGACTTAAGTTTCAAAGACGATGGAATGACTGCCAAATCGAATGACAATTTTGTACTAAAGGAAATGATAGTTGAACAAAAAATAAAGTCTACAATATTTAAGATCACCTTCGAACCACCTGTAAACCAGAACACACACACAATTTTGATTGTTAACAACTTTGTGTCAGTCTTCACGTAAAGGATGTTTGACCTTATTCGAGTTGTTCAAAATGCATTTAAAAATCTTGCTATTTGAGAATATAGTTTTAAAATCCCCTCAGCATAAAGGTGTCCTTTGGATAAAAATCTTTATTATTACTTATCAATAAAGAAGCCAAATAAGTAATCATTCGATATGCACACGAACTATTTCAAGTAAATAATGGCTTCCGTTTCAACAAGCACATAGAAGAAATACATATCGATCAAAAGCAGAAGTGAGGTTTTGTTTTGATAGGCACTGACACATAGTTATGCAAGACAATCTATGGAATTAGGCTCTAAATATTTTTCAACAGTTTTAGTTTTAGAGTAGCAGATCATTGGGCTCTAAAGACTAATGGCGCAGATGATGATAGTGTGGATCCAATTTAGGTTGTAAGTTTTTAAAATTGGCATTTCTGAAGGACCAGAAGGATTTTTTTTTATTCTTTTTGAAAAGGAAACAGAATTGTATATTTCAAATAAACCTTTTGTTAAAATATATCCCTAAGATGTTAATTTCCTTAAAATAAATAATTTTCTGGACCACTGAAGAGTAAATAATTTTAAGATTAAGATTTTATACCTTACTATGTGAGGTAAGTTGTGATGAGAGTTTCATTAAGTTTTGTTCCTGATTTGAGTTTTCCCTATTTATTTCCTGAAGATTAGAAACCAATGCTAAATTTTCATTGATTTAATCTATGCACTTATGTGAGTGAATATTTTTTATTATGCACAAAACATATTACAATACTTGTAACAGGAGTTTTAAACTTATTAATAATTGATAATATTGAAATTCTTATTAATTTATATTGGATTCTAATGAAACTTTTTTCCATGTAACATAAATGAAAGTTTTCTACGTATATTTTTTATTATGAGTGTAATTAAAATAAAATATATTTATATTATAAGAGAGATTATTCTATTTTTCCTATATGATAAATATTTTAAATTTTATTTTAAATGCATGCACTCTTTCTCTCTCTCTCTCTGAAGTTTATCCTTTATTTTATGTACTTTTCTCCTTTTAATTTCGATTAGTGATTTGTTATTTAAGTGTCACGTTGATTACTTTACAAATGAGTTAATTTCCCAATCTGAGCAGTTTGCAATTTCCTATTTTTAAATATACTACTAATTTCCTTTCCTGATAATCTCTGCGCTTAGGCAGAATGCCAAAGTTAATTAAGATTTATATCGTGTAAAATATACAAGAATTCCAAAACACAGTATTTATATATTTTGTGGGTCTTTGATTGAAAATATAATTCATACCTAAGTCATATCATTGTTCAATTTAAATAGTTATTTTATACTCTTTCTTAAATGAAATTTCTATAATTGTTCATAAAAAATCGCTCTCATTTTGTTATTAATTTTATTATTTTTCAGTTACTAATTATTTACTGCTTCAATTTATGTAAATTAATTTGGCATTTAATACTGCTAAACTGAATGTGGGGTAATTTTAAATGTGTAAAAATCCTTTCATATAATTTAAACTTAGTCTAATTCCCATCAGAGAATTGACCTGTAATTTATTCTAACGTAAACTAAAAATTTGTTAATTTTTTTTAGTATTCTTCAAAAACAGGCAAATATAATTTTTTTCATAGAAACATACGACTGTGGTTTCATATAAAATATTTTTTGATTGAAGAATATTATTTTTCTACTAAAGATTTTGCTCGCTACCGAAAGATCAAAATAAACGTGAAAGAAAAATAAGAATATTTATGACATAAAATTAGGTATTTATGTATACTTACTTGACATAAAATTAGGTATTTATGTATACTTACTTGACATAAAATTAGGTATTTATGTATACTTACTTGACATAAAATTAGGTATTTATGTATACTTACTTGACATAAAATTAGGTATTTATGTATACTTTCGTTGTTTTAGATAGGCAATATATATGGTATTTTACTTCCAATACATAATTTTTAAATTGTTGCTCAATATTATAAAAAAAGGAATATTGCAAAAGTTAATATAAAATACTCAAGTGCCATAAAACTGTAACACTTACATAATGTAGCGTAAGGTTTCCTCGAGCTCCCAGAAGGGTCTTAACGTGATGTGGCACAGACCTGACTAATGACTGCAGGGATTTTTGGTTCAAATCATTCCATGAATCCTGCAGAGTAATCCGTTAATCTTTAGGAGTATGAGGAGATAGAGATTTTTTCTGAGTGGCATATTGCGAGATATTCTTTGCATATTTGATAACATTCCTAACTGGGGGCTTAAATGGCCAATGGAAGTGCTTAAATCAGAAGAGTGATTTTAGAGTCACTCGAAAGCAAGTCTCGACATGTCTCAATTTTTACATTATCCTGTTGGAATAGTTCAAATCTGTTGGAATGCACAATAGGCATGATTCGGTATAGGTGATCAGACAAGATGTTTATATATCGGTGAGGGTCTTTTAAGGGTTATCATTTGTAGTATATCAAGACAGCTGTACAAGCCAAATGCCGTCATAAATATTCCACCAGCTTGAAGATTTCTCACTTAATATGTAGGATCCATAGATTTGTTGGTTTTTTCCATACCGTCATACCCCTTGTCACCCGATACAATTGGAAATGAAACTTCTCAGACAAGGCAACGTGTTTCCAGTCATAAGTAGTCAGTCCAATGGTGATGTTAACTTTTTGAGGTGAGACATAAAACTTTGTGCAGTTCAGTGAATCATGATACATGTGTGGTCTCTTGCATTTGAAGATTCCTATCAACTGAGACCCACCTAACACTTAGTACGATGACTCTTTTCAATGCCTTGGTACTGAAATCCGAACCAATTTAAAGAAGCGCAGTATATCTTTCTGGTATAAGACTTCTTGTCAGTGTTCTATGATCCCGTTCTTTAAAGGGGTTTTTCTAATTGAATCATTGTCTATTTTTAACGGGTAGTCAGAATCCACAATACACCTGTAAAATATCCAAAAGCGAAAAATGAAGCTTAATTGGTATTTCGGAAATGCTATGTCTGATCACTTGCGTACCCAATAAAACTCCAAATCCAAAGTTCCGTAAAGCTTGATAATCATTCACTGTGTCATCAAAAACCGATTTAACAATTGTGCCAGACATTTGTATATATAAGCGCTGTCTACCACATTATACACTGATTGATTAAATACCTACCATATATATACAGTGGTGGCCAAAAGTGTGGACAATTTTGGAAATTTTTATGTTTTTGAACTTTGGATGATTATAGAAAGCGTCACGTTTCACAAAATGCAAACTTGTATATATCATTTTAAAGAAAATTTATTACTGAATTCAGTACAAAAACACAAAATTCAATTATTTGCAATACAAAAAAAGTTAAACGATAATAGTTATCGATATACATTAGATAGTGTTGGTTGCAGTGAGTTATCAGTACTTAGAGTACCCTTTATTTTTAATTACAGCTTCACATCGACGTTTCATTGAGCTGAGAAAAGTTTTAAGCTCAGTGTTATCAAACCGTGCCACAAATTTTCAATAGGATTGAGGTCAAGACTGTTTCCTGGCCATGACAACAATTTAATGTTCTCTGCACGAAACCACTCTTTCGATATTTTGGCCATGTGGCAAGGAGCAAAATCCTGCTGAAAAATAAGCGAAGCATTGTTAGGAAAGAGATCTCTGATGGATGGTAGAAGTTTTGGTTCTAGAATAGTATCAATGTATTTTCTGGCATTCAGTGTCCCATCGATGATATGAAGGTGACGAATACCATCTGCTGACATGCATGACCAAATCATAACACTAACTGGGTTCTTCACAGTTGCTTGAATGCAGTCAGGATGTAGCTCTTCTCCTAATCTACGTCTTACATATTTTCGCCGATCACTACCGAATAACGATAGCTTAGTTTCATCACTCCATATAACTTGTGACCACTGATAATTTGTCCAATTAATGTGTTCCTTTGTCCACTGTAGTCTTTTTTTTCACTGATGAAATTAAGATAAGGCTTTTTTTCCTGGAATTCTACCTCTCAATCCAACATCTGTTATTTTCTCCTGATTGTTCTTGAACTGACAGAAACACCAGATCACTATCATTCAGATCACTTCTGATGGCGGTTGATGACATTTTTCTACCTTGGAGACAGTCTTTTTATTCTTCTGTCATCAATAGATGTGGTGCACCTTTTTCAGCCTTATCCTTCTTTGTTTTTTATTGAATTTGTCTCCTGATATCATGAACATATCTTTTGGACTCCAGATGAAGTCAATGAACCACCCACCTATCTTGCAATTTCAGCATAGGAAAGACCACTTTCTCGTAACACAATAATATTATATCTCTTTCTAGGAGTCCAATCTACTCTTTTATTTGATGTCATTGCTTCTTGACTAAATATTCAAATTTTTTACAAAAATTTCTACTTGTAATTGTAGTGTATAAGAAACAGGTCCTTCTTCTACAGAACAAAGCAAAATAATGAATTGTTTCAAGTGTAATCATGACGTCAGCTTCTACTGGCAGTTACTAACATTTGATTGGTTCTCAGAACAAGAACAGTGATTGGCCAGGAAATCTAGATATTACAAACCACTTTATAACTGTGTTTTTTATTTATATTAAAGTACATATAACTTTTTTTTTGTATTGCAAATAATCGAATATTGTGTTTTGTATGGAATTCAGCAATAAATTCTCTTTAAAATATTATGTACAAGTTTGCATTTTGAGAAACGCAACATTTTCTATAAGCATGCAAAGTTCAAAAACATAAATATTTACAAAAGTGTCCACAATTTTGGCAACTACTGTGTATATATATTTGAATATTCATGCTTCTACTAGTTTTTCTGGTTCTTCAGCGATAATGCCTAGGCCAAATTCTTTTAAAATCTTTCTTAATCTATTGTAAAAAATGTTTTCTATTTGAATACTTTGTTGTAATGAGAATAATGTGCTTGTCAGCTTGACTTTCCTAAAGAAAATAATGCAATTTTCAGTATTAAAGGGAAATAATTTATAATTTCAAGAAATGTGTTAGAAAAAGTTCATATTCTTATTATTCATAATTATATAAATTTCTGGTTATATAAATTAAAAGAATTTTTATTATTGATTTTGTGCACTAGTTTACTTTGAAATGAATTTTAGCAATTTGCTTAATATTGTTTTATATACTGCAAAACATTGAATTAGCAATTGAACAAATTATTAAAAAATGTTTCGGAATAGTAACCGATGAAATTTAATTGCTCTATTATTCTTCCGGCAGAATTTAATATAATTATATTTTTTAAAATTTAATTTCATGAAAATAATATCGTTTTCAAATATACAATGTTTATTTTAATTCATTATTCAAATAACATTTCTAAAACAATGCAAGTGAAATATTTATTGTGCTTTGACACTGACCTTTGTTACTTAGTTTTGTCACATTTAAATAATACAAAAATTACTGAATTATTCCATGTTCATTAAACTTAATTTTAGGATTAATGAATTAAAATAAAAGTTTATAAGAAAATTTTACTAAAATGAAAGTTTTATAATAAGGCATGTGTGTTTAAGTTTCTTTTTATTTCTGGTTGACTCATCCAGACGAAGTTCAGTCAACTGTTAACCCTTTGATATCAGAAATCGGAGCTTATTTGTTTACTAACACAAAATCCGCGTGGGATTTTTCTTTATTTTTTCCTCTCATTTCTGTATGAGCTTCCAGTAATTTCTTATCTCAAAAATTGCGCAACAGATTTTTTGCAAAATACGATAAGAAATTTTATCGGCCACAGTCATTTTTGGTAAATTGAAAGACATAAGTTGTCTTAGTAAGCAAACTGCTGCATAAATAAAAAGTTAAGAACCTCAAGAAAATAGATTTTTGTAGTTTTATTACTGGAGACTGTCTGGCTTTTTGCTACCCATGTCCTTACAACGCATTATCTCGTGACGCAGTATACCTATTAAATATCAGAATTTAATGTAAGAGCTTTTGGAAGTTTTATTTTGTTATTGATATAAAAGGGGAATTCTAGTAAAAAATTAACCCTTTCTTAGCTTTTATTTATTGTTAAAAAATTTATATGGCTAGAAAAATGTTTAATTCTGAAATATATAGGAAAAAATTTAAGATTTCCAAACAAAAATAAATTTTTTAATAAAAAAAATAAAATTTTAACTCAGCTTTTAGATATTTATTAGATTAATAAATTGATATTTTAGGGAAGAGATTGGATATTCTCTGGATTCCTTTTTTTGAAACTTGTGAAAATTTTACTTTATTCTCTTTGTATTTATTTATGAGATAAATATATTAAAAAAACCCTCTTGAAAGTAATTAATACTACAAAAAGCCATAAAACGGATTTCTTCCCCGAGGTATTATAAATGCAAAAATGATCGTACTTGCAGTTACAGTTTAAATTAAAATGTACTGTTTTAAAGAGCAAAAGATTGTTATGAAATGCTGAACTGAGAGTTCAGTATTTCATAACAATCTTTTCACATTTTTCTTTTCATAACAATCAAAACACACTATTTGCAATTTTAATTGTTATGTATGAAAACGTACAGACACATTAATGTCTCTTAATACGGAAAATTGATAATATATGAAATATTTCCTGCCAGGAGAAAGTTAAGGTGATTCGTTTACCGCAAATAAGGAAAAAAGAATTGACTTACGACCTTTTGTAATCTGATCTTTTGAGCCTGTTTTTCTAATGACACGTTTTTGACAATACAATAAGTAAAATTTAACAGTAAAATAAACGATCAGTTTCTGCTGTGTACGTGCATTAATACACGCTTACACGAACCTTTTGCAACACTGAAGCCAGTCAATAATCATTTATACAATAGAAATATAAATCAAACAAATACATTATTTATTTCAAAGAGTATTTGTCTGCATCATTTTAAAATTTCATCGTTAATTTTTTTCCTCATTTAATTTCAACATAAATTATTTATTTAACTCAATTAATTAGTTTTTATGGTGTAGTGTACAAATTTCTTCACAGCTTCTTTTAAGCATAATTTTAGCATATAGAATTCTTCCTCTTATTCTTTTTTTTAAACTTTATTCATTGTTTTTATCTTAATTTTAATTAACATTTCTAGTTAACTGTTAATTATCCTAAGGGAATTTATATTATAGTATGCTTAGTTAATAGTTTTTTACGGGGAAAATATTTATTCAGCTCAATATTTTATGTAAAGGTTGTTCCCGCTGCTGAAATGTTGAATGAAATGAATGAATGTTTCGCAGCTGAAATTATAATTATTATAGTCTTATTATTTTCCATATATATTTTCTTATTTTTTATATTACATTTTCTTATATCTGATAAATTTATTTAATGAAAGGATATTTTCGAAATGATGTTAAGTCTCGATTTTATTTATGACAGACTTTTAAACGCATTTTATTTCCCTTTGTTGTTACCTCTTTTAAAATTATAAGAACAATTTTGTGACTGATAATTTAAGAGTATAATATATATTTTAGGTTTAATTAAATATAATGCAATGAAATGTAGCGCTAAATAAATACAATATATTAAGTGATAATTAAATATAATACATACAATTTAAATTTATTTCAGTACCAATACAATTTAAATTTTATTTCAAACTTAAAATAAGTTTTAGTACTTAACAATTTGACATATTTTAATTATAATTTTTGAAGTTATAGCATAAGTTGCTTAACAGAATTTATTATTGAAAACAAAATTAATTTTCATACCATATTCGCAATAATTTGATATATTTTAGCACAAATGTGAATGAATAATTTTTGAAAGTACGTGCATAAATAAAATGCACATGATAACATTTAATAATGAAATGGCGTTTTAAATGAATATAACTTATATCTTAATTTATGATACATATTATAAGTTTTTGTTGTAAATTATAAACAAGAACATACGTTTATATAAACACATTTACTTAAAATAGTCATCACTAAAAAGTAATTTATTATGATGGAAATTTCAATTTCCATTGATTTTTTCTTTCAAAAACAAATTTTTTTAAAGTGCGTTTTCTTATTACTATATTTATGAATATTTTTGACATTTTGATTACAAATATTTATATGAACTAACTTGCGAACTTTTAATGTTTTTCAGAAAGTTTCATAAATAGAATTTTAAGTTACAAACTTATTATTACGTGTGTGTGACGTTTACAATCATCAGATCATTCATTGAAAAATGCAATAGCTTATCGATTTATCTATTTTACGAAATCTTATCAGTAATTAGTAATTCCTTATTTTTGTATGAAGATTCATTGAATGAATGAACGCGTAGATTATGGGAAATATTGCATATCTTTAAATGTCACGAGAAAGCGTTCGCATTAAATTTAATTTTCTTTTATCTCTATATTTATTACTGAACAAACTTATAAACATGTTTTCAAAATTTAATCAATGGAAAAGGTTTTTCAAAGAAAGGAATGCAGTAAATGCTTCTATCATTATGAAAAATATTTCATTCATCAAGAACTAACATATTGATTGAGTATTGTGAATAATATTTTTATTTTAAATATGTTTGTCTTCTATGTATGGCCTTGGTTCCTAGAAACAAATTATATATAGAAAATAGAAAAAAAAACTTTTAAATCAGTTTTTTTCTTTTGTTAAGTATTTATTCGAAACACTTTTCGACTCTAATCTACTTTATAATTTCATTTTTAAAATTAGACATTTTATAGTGTAAATTACATTTACACTATAAAATGTCTAGAAATGTTAAATAACATTTAACATTTCTAGTGTTAACTTCATTGCTCACCAAAGGATCATTTCATAATTGTTGTAAATATAGAAATATAGCTGAAAGAGAGGAAAACGCATAAAGCTTGTAAATGAATTAGTATAAAAAAAGAATAAAGTATGCATTATTCAATCAGCAGGTTTAATCCTCCATTCATAATGTTTTAATTACAATATTGCAGCCTTTTATTTCCATTGCTGGACTACATCGATAGCAGCAAAATACTTATTAATTTCATACTAATCGGATCCCCAATCTAACCATTAAACAAATTTGCCAAGTTAATTTAATGAGTTCACTAGAGAGAACTCGAGTTTTCTATCTAGAGCAATACAAAAATAGGGAATAATATGGCGGTTTTCGTTCTTATGTCTAGAAATATATTCGGAGAAATTCTTAAACTTGTATCTGGCATTGTTATTCGGGAATAATTTAATGCAGAACTCTAAAGTATCATAAAATTAAATTATAACTAAATACAGGATGAGCGTAGTCTTCGGAAAACAATTTCATTATCAATTTTAAGCGATTGAAAATAAAAATTAATTTTAGACACTTTAGTTTTAATTTTCTCGGGAAGAGAGGGGGAGGGCTTTCATAAGGATACATACGTTATAGAATAATACAATAACTGCTAAAAATTTATTTCCATTATATTAAAATTTTTTATGAAATATTTTAAGATGTCAGGATGTCTTTAGCGACTATAATAAATCAAAGTGTATTTTTACAGTGTTATAAATGTACAAAATGCTGGAAATTATTAACAATGTCTCAAAACTAATATTCAAGTAAATCACTCATGCGAAATTTAATTTATTATTATTTTTCTTAGTATTATAATTAGAATATATATATATATATATATATATATTATAAACCGAGACATTAATTTAATGTAAATAATGAACTAATTTAATGCCAATTAGGATTTAAATTGAGTATTTGAATATTATGTGTTCATGTTTTATTTTAAATTAGTCGTTGTCAGTACTTTTACGCATGAAAATTTAAAAATAATATTTTGATTTCAATATTTTTCTTTTAAATTCAGTGTAAACAGATGTATTAGTTTATCAGTTTGAGATTTGCCAGATGGGATGCAGGTTGTTTGTAGATTCCAGAAAAATCTGTTTGAAAATATTGCTGAGTATAAATATTTGACATGCGTGTTTCGCCTAAAGTAACACTTACCCCATTGTCAAATAAGACTTAATGACATTATTTAAGATATCTCTTTTTCGGCAAAAAAGTTTGAAACCTGTATAGAAAAATAGTTTTATACATTTTGAAAAAACATTTGAATCAAATTTATTCAAATAAAAATGGTTGTGTGTGTAGATTCAAGCATTTTTCTGAAATGTAGGAAACTATACCAACCAAAATTTGTATGCTCATAAATTACAATATAAATAAAATACTATGCACACTATACAAAACAGTCAATTAATTGATATATAAGTGCTAGAAAGGAGGGAATAAATTAAACATAATCGAAAATGAATGATAGCTGTTTTCAAACCTTTGTTTCTAAGTTCACACTTTAAGCACTCAAATAAGGACACATTACATTCTTTATGAATTCTTTCTAAGTTTATGAGTATAAATATAAGAATAATGAAAAGAGTTTTGTTTAAAATCACCAAAATTCATGACTAATTTTTAATTGTTGGAGACACTATTTCAATTAATGTCTATCTTTATATTATTTAAGCTCAAGTTAAACGAAAAAAATAGTGTGGAATTAAGATACTCTTATTCTCAAGAGTAAAATTCGGGTGGGGATCATGTAAATTAATCGATAATGATCGATATTAGTATTGAATGCTTAATTTTGGTGGCTCCTGAAATATAAATGTTCCATGATATCGGGTGGGGATCATGTAAATTAATCGATAATGATCGATATTAGTATTGAATGCTTAATTTTGGTGGCTCCTGAAATATAAATGTTCCAGACGCTTTTTCAGTTCAATATCATTTCATTATACCACAAGGGTGACAAAAAGGAAAATTAAAATGGCAAAAATGATCAAGATTAATGATGAATTTAGATTTTAGGTACCTTAAATTAAAATTAAATTTGAAAAAAGCAACTTTTAAGAGTACAGAAGAATTCTAAAATCAAAGTGAATGATAAAAATAATGATAACATTTATTGTTGTAAAAGATAATCATAACTGATCGATCCTGATGATCATTTATGATGAATGATTGATCTATAGTAATTTTTGTTTCATTAAGATGATAAAAGACCATTGAGATAGCTTTAATTTGAAGCTCATATCTGAATATCATTAGAGATAAAAAAAATTTGAAAAATAAGGTATCCAAAATAACCAAAATTTGTAGGGATGTAATAATATTCGACAACTGCTTAGCTGACTATATATTTGTAGAGTTTTGAGGATGCTTAAGTCCTATTTATACGTAAGAAACTTTCTCAAATTGCGAAGTTATTTATAGCTTTGTATATTCTTATGCTTGGAACGATAAATTTGAAAAGAAACTTATTTTATTTTATACTTTCAAAACCAAGAAATAAAACTATTAATTGTTTGTATTGAATAAAATGCACATGTTTCATGTCGAACAAATAATAGGGACAAATAATCTGATAATGATTCAGTAATTATTTGATTTTTTCTCATAAAAATAAATCGAAACTGTATCGGAATGAGAAATTAATTTAAATATTACAAAATTTTTCATTCTATAAATCGCAATGAATTTTACAAATAAATCTTCAAAAGAATCCCTAGTTTCAGAAGAAAAAAAACCAACTGATTTTAAGAACAATTACAAAATAGATTTCCAGACAAAGTATATGTGTAGTTTTAAGTAGAATCTCAGGCATAGTGATATGCACGAGATTCTATTCCTAAAAATACATTTGCCTTTATTTTCCCGAAAAACAAATCTAGTTGGTTAAATTTACTAACATTCCCTGAGTGTATATCTAAACACAAGAGATTTTGTTTACTAATTCAAAGTAGAAAACAGCGGGTTTTGTCCTTTGGAAGAGTGCCATGCGCCCAGCTGAATGCGCTCGCAGGATTAGAGAAAGGCATTGAACCAGTCTCTTCAGTCACGTTGACAGAGCGTGGCTCACACACATTTTATTGCACCGAGAATTTCCAGCGTATCTAATTTAGTCAGAGCTTGTGTAATTAATGTTTTCTTCACCGAATCTGCCTGCTGTTAATCATGTAGTGGCAAATATAAGGTGTGAGGTCTACTCACAAAGGATTACATCACAGATAAACGTAGTTTAAGGTAAAAAATATATATTTATTCATGTGTTTGGGGACGGATTAAAATTTCCTTAATTACTACATCGATAGCTTCCAATAATAGCGAAATAATAGGAATACCGTGTTTACTTCATTTGATCGCATTACTCATGATGTAAAAGAAAAAAAAAAACTGAATTTTTGCATTTTCTTAGACTATTTTTGTGTATTGTGTTAATACACAAATCATTTAAAATAAAAATCGTTTTTTATATTTTATAAGAAATTAATTAATGGGGAGTTTTGAAATCTTTCTTTTCTGAGTAATATTTTTCAGTATAATTTAATTTGTGTTAATGCACCATTTATTAACTATCAAATTATCTACTATTAAGAAGTTGAATTAGAATATCACTGTATTTTTAAGATTAAGGCATCCATGATTAAACAATGGGATTTAAATTAGAGGGTAATTATATTTTGGAATTTGATAGAGAGAGAGAGAGAGTTGAATAGGATAAGAGTTAAATACCAAATAAGTTAAAAACATAATCCATTTTAAATGTAAAATTAGTAAGTTATAACACATAAATCCATTTTAAATGTAAAAATTAAACGGGAAAAATTAAGCATCTTCTATATGTTTAGGAAACTATATATATATATATATATATATATATATATATATATATATATATATATATATATATACATACATATATATATATATATGTACATATATATATATGTATGTGTATATATATATATATATATATGGAGCAAAGGAATGTTTATTTATCCAAGAATAGTCTCGAACGACAATGACTTCAACCTTGCTATTCTTCTTATAAAACTATCTGGTGAGATGATAATGACCGAAAGGATAAAAATATTTTTAGAAATTTAAGGGGGTAGTTTCTGTAATTTATTTTATCGTTGGTAAGTTTCTATAGAAATTTAGCAGTTTTAAATTGGAAAAAAGGAGATAGAATTTTTTCTCAACAGAAGGTTGTAAATTATCAGTTAATGATTTTTCTCAACTGCAATTTCTATTTGGTGGATTATTTGGCTTCTGCTGACACTACAGTTTGATACATTTGCCCACGAATATTAACATTTAAAAAAATTCGATTTTAGTCTCCTTAATCCCATTTAACAGATGGTCATATTATAAATGCGTATCGGTGTATTGGGGACTTTACTATTCAAATAAAATAGGCAACTGAGTATTCCGAATGAATACTTTTTTCCAATGGTCGGGGTATGTCGGGATGTACTGTCCCTTTACACCCAAGGAACCGGCTGGAAACAGCGACTTCTTTGCCGCATAGGCGTTGCCCCGGATGCACCACAGGGGTTGGGCCACCATAGCACCCTAGATGCCGAGATACATATGAAGAATGGTAGACAAACATGATTACTGGTCGAGACAGCAGATTTTATTAACAAATGATGCATCACGGCGACACATAACAACCACGTCTTATGTCCACGTCTAGATGTCCATTGCTTTTAGCTGATTGCGATATGCCCAAGTCATTTTACTGATGCTTTATCCTTTATAGTAACTTTTTTTCGTTCACTAAGATACGGGTTTTTTTTTTTTTTTACTATGCACTATACATATAAATTAAAATAAAAATGTAAAAGGAATAATATGTAAGAACATTTTATTGATAATTATTTGTGATTTTATAAATTTTGATGCAGGTAAAGATTATTAATATGATATCACCACATAAATATGAAGATTTGGAAAAATAAAATGACGAATAACTTATATATGTAAGCCGTCTTAACCAATGATGTATTTCATTGTAACTGGAAAAATTAAATTTTAGAGTATCACTCAAGTCTGTAAGTTGAATATTTTAGTATCTCTTAAGAATTTTAAGTTTTCAATTGCTGCTTCAGTAAAAATGAATTTTGAAAAAACTTTTTCCTTTTATTAAATTGTGTGGGTAATTAATAAAAAATTGGAAACTTAATATAAAGGTTTCACCAGATATTCCCACTGAAATTTTCTATTTTTAAAAATAAATTTTTATTTATATTTCATTAAATTTAGTATTTTTTCATTAATATTTTGGCTAAATAATCGAGAAAAACAAAGGTTTAGAAGATTATTATGTGGAATTTCATAATGTGTAATGAACTGAATTGATTTACCAATTAACTGTTCAGTAATTTTTAAAAGACTATTCATATTTTTGAAACATCCACATTACGGGTGATTTATAAATTAAGAAAACAATCATAATTTTATATTAGTTTATTCTCACAATCCATAAGAATTTTCTTTTTCATTTTTGTAATTTCGATGCTATATTAAAATCAAGAAATAATAAAATTCACACCTACATCTTTTATTTGGAAAAAATATTAAAACAGAAATGACTTACAATTTACAACTTTCTTAGTAGTAATGTTTTAATAAATATTCTACCTACCAACATTTCAGAAACATATATTAAGAAAATTTAAACTATTTAGATTTTTTTTACTAATTAAGTTATTTAAATTATAAATAGTTATCAACTACTTAAATTATTTAAATTCATTTATTTTAGAAAAGAATATTTTATGAGAAATGTGTCCTTCGATAACTAGTAAAATCAAAATTCTGTTTTAATTAAAAATCAATTATATAAGTTTATGTATTAAAATAAGTATTAATCACGATACTATTAAAATTAAATTAATATATGTACCGTCTTTACAATTAGTTCTAATATGAAATTGGCGTCTATAGTCTTAAAATCGAGGATATGTTTATTTCAGAGTCTAAATATGTAAATACTAAATAGAATAACTTGAAAATTATAAATGTATTATTCAAAATTGTGTGTCTTGTAATATCATAATTTTCTATTTATCAATATTAGCATTAGTTATTCATGTAAATCTTTGTTTTCCATTTTTTTTCCTTTAAGGAATGGATATGGCTGTAAGATATGGATAAACTATAATACTTACTTTCTAATATTATGCATTTATTTACCATTACAGCCAAAAAATAAACAGTAAAATGTTATTTATCAAACTTTTATTGAAAATATTAAAATAACATAAATAACCATCGATTTTCAGGCCAAAACAAGTCAAACGAAAAGTATAAGAATTTCCCAGAAACAATTGAATGTTTATTTAATGTTATTTAGTCCTCTAAAATTTATATCCCTTCTGAAAAACGGAAAACAAGTTCAATGTTGCTAGCAATTCTACTGTCAATGACGAATTTTATTTATAAATAATGCGCACTATTTACCTGCCAGGAAAAACGTTTATCTTGCTTAGATTGAGAAGTTAGGCAATGCCATATGGTGGCGATATGTTATCTTTCAGAGGATTTTAATTGCAAAATTTTTCATCCCGACTGCCAGATGTTTTCACTACATCGTGATGAAAAGTAAAACATTCATTGTCTTAATTTCCACGTGTCTTTTACAAGGAGACTATTCTTATTACACGAAAGGGATTTAATCAATTATTTTGACATAAAACACATTTTAATTTCGGCTTTGATCTCATGAATTTTATTTTGATTTTACTAGTAGATATTAATAATGATGTAATTACAAACTACACAAAAATAGTTCTCTTGAATTAAATTTCCTAAGTTATTTTCTCTCATGGCATTTACTGTAAGTTTGACGGGAATGAATAAAAATAATAAGGAATTCCTATAGTGTTGAATAAAATGTAAATTTTAAGTTACAAAAAAATTGCTGAATTTAATAATTGTATTTCTCTCATTATTTATTGTAAGTTTGATGGGATTGGACAAAAATAACAATTCATTATACTATTGATTAATAAGAAAAAATAATTTGCAGTAGATAAAATAAATTTGATTAAATTAATATTATTAAATATCAATTAGAAAGAAATAAAAGAAATTTTTGAAAGTGTTTTTTAAGAAAAATTAATTTGCTGAAAAAGTAATTTCAGGCAATAAAATAAATAAAAGCATTATAGTTTTGCTTAAACATAAGCATATATGGTTTTCTTTTTTATATATTGTAAACTATATTCTATATAAGAGCTAATTAATTTAAATCCTAAACATATTCATGAACATAAATGCGAATTTTATTATATTCTTAAAGCTTTTGATAATTTTATGCATACTTGTAGATTATAAGTGCGTGCCCTTTTAGAATAGCACTAGTCTTAATTTGTCCCTTTTGATATACCATAACAGATAACCGAGTTCCAATAATTTAAATATTAGCTGCATAATAGCTTTCCAGAAGGTTTTTCATTGATAGCATGTCTTTATCAAGTCTCAGAAATGAAAATCCTAAGCACAATGTTGACAAAACGTGCTTTCAGATCTCTGAGACACCAAAATCACTTCATCATCAGCAGAAATTAGTATTGAACCTAGAGCCCTCCCCTTCGGAGAGGATGATTCTACAACTGAGGCAAATGGGCACATAATGTTTGAATATAATTAGCATTAGATTTATAAAATAGCATTCTTTTTAGAATTAAAATTTAATTTCTTTGGAAGGCAATAAAATACATACTTTAATAAAGTTGCAAACTTGTTCTTTATAAAAGAGAAAATGGTTTATAAAGTGAGCTTTACTTAAAATTTCGTCAAAAATTGTTTACATTATAAAAATTAAATAAATAAATTAAAAAAAAGAATTCGCTTAATTTAAATTTATTGTTTCCTTAATAGATTATATTATTGCATTTATATATAAGTCGAATTTTTTTAACACCATAGTTTGAAGTGAATCTTTTATTAGGCGATGAAAATTCCTACACATAAATGAATGTAAACTAAATTTGGATATTCTGAATGTTTTCAATACTTCCCAATACATTAATGTAAGAATATTATATAAAAAATATTTTCAAGAAGAAATACCTAAATATTTATGAAAAATATAAATTTGTGATGTAATTGAAAGTTTTCTTTTGGTTAAAAAATTCAGTTTTTTTTAAAAAAATTGTTTTGATCACATCACAAAAATAAGCTGGAAAATAATACAGGACTAGAGGTTGTTAATCCACAATCTGGCTTCTCACAAAAAAAGATAAAAAAATTATTTTTTTAACATGAATCGTTGGAAATTATCCAAAGCTGTCGACCAGACGCATGCATTTTTATACAGCATTTTTTCCCTCAATTATATAATTTTGATACCAATTCAGACATCATCTTTAAAAATTCTAGGATTTTAAAGTTAATATTTTCTAATGATAATTCAAACTACATAGTTTTACGAATATAATGTTTCCTAACTTTACTTGAATCTCAATTATAGTTTGTTTCTCAAACTTTTGGTAATATTTCCAATTATTTAAACCACTTGAATCATAATAACAAGATGAAAATTATGATGAGTATTTAAAAAAATGAAAATAATTTCAGTTGAAAAACTCATGCAGTAAAGAAGTTTTAAATTACTTTGTTAGACAAATAAAACTACGTAAAAATATGCGATTCTTACTTGAATTCAAATTATTATTTTTTAACGAATAAACATTTTTGTAGCGAAAAACATTTTGTAGACTAACGATCTAGTGTATGATTCGTATTTTAACTAATATTTAATTTTGTTTAATGAAAAAAATCATGTGACATTGATTGTGTCGTATATAAACTAGCCTATATATATATAGTAACCTAGATATAAAATGAGAATAATTTAAATGTTCTAGAATATAAATAAATTTCAAATTTTATATTTAATTAACAAAAAAAGTCAAATCACATTACTTTAAGTAATACACACTTGATTAAATCACTTCAAATGATTTACTAGTAGATTTTACTTCAAATGATTTACTAGTAGATTTATTTATTTGTCTTTAGAGGTAAAAAGCTAAATAATATGTTAAATCTAAAATTATCTCTCTATCATTTTTTTCTTTTTAAAAATTTCTTTAAATGTATGGCTTGCGAAGATTTTATAAGTATTCCCGATTTATTAGAAAAAGTAAATTGTTAAATTGATCATAAATAGTATACAACTCAAGTGGTTAAATTAAATGCATATTCTGATTTCACAAATTAAAAAAAATATTTTTCACTTAGTAAGAAGGTGTTTTTTATTCAGTGTGTGTGTGAATTCATACATTATCTTTTTTTATCTGTAGAGATAAATTGAGGGAGCCTATAAGCATTTTGTATTACTCATGAGTAATAAAAAAAGATTCAAATTACCTAAGCTGTTGTTTAAGTAATTTGTGATAAGCAGCACAAACTTTATTACATAATATAAATATTTTTCAAATGAAGTCAGATAAAATTTTCTTATGGCGCAACAATGTATCTTGCAAAACATTAAATAACAATGACAAAATAATTTTATACTTTATAAAAATGTATAATACACATATCTTTTAAATAAAATTGGTATTTATTTAAATATTTCCCAAAAATTTTTAAGTAAAATTAAAGTATATAACAAAACATTCTTTGCTGCCAAAAGTCAAATTCTTTGACACACGTAAGCCAAACTTACGAAAGCAAATAAGGCCTTAAACTATATACAAATATCCTTTAGTTTATTGAAATTCACTTTTTCAAGGATAAGAGAATGACTCACGTGGTCTAAGACACTCGGTAATGGATGGAGTTCTATACATGCTTTAAGCCCTTGAAAAACCGAAATTTATCTAACTCGTAGTAAAAGCGGAGTGATTTATGAGCGAAAAATACTCTTCTGAGCCACAAAGAGTATCCTACAGGAAGAGGTATAGTTGTAGGAACCAACACTAATTACGTGTCGCATTTGGCAAGCTTTTAGTAGATAGATGCTTTATAAAGAATGTTTTTCTCCGAAAGGATTCTAACTAAAACCTTGTTCAAACTATTTAAGATGAATTGGTTCAGTCTCCCTGAAGACGTATTGTTCGTAACTCTATGTTTGTTAATTTAAATTTATAAGCTAAAAAAACTGACTTAATTCATCCACTGCTATTATCTGAAACAATGTTTCATCTTGGCAACAGACTATACTTGTAACATTGTCTAGCAGGGGATAAACTTTGAGAATGATACAAGTTATACTTCCACGATTTTTTTTATTCTTAATGTTTTTTTCATCAAGTAGTGACAATATTTGATAGTAAAAAATAAACAATATTTTTAAGCAAAAAAAGCTTTTGTAATAAAAATGTAAAAAAATATTTTTGAATAAAATATGTAAAATTTTAGTGCAATTAAATTTTAGAAAGACTTATTTGTTTTAAAAATCCAATATTTATAGACTTCTAGCAAAATTTTGAAAAGTGACTACAGTGCTTAGATGGTAGTATGTAGAGTACTAGTTTAGTATATAGATGTTACTAGCTTTAAAAAAATATTGAAAATTGAATGCAAAAATATCCTTTTTTATGTGCTTAATAGTATGAAATGTTAAACTTAGAAATTTGACTTTGTATTAAATTAAATTAAAATTTTGTTTCCATCAACTGAACGTAAAGTCTTTCTCATAAATTTATCCAAAAATATATTCAAACAATTGCAAATTTTTATTTGAGAATTTTACTCAGTTCGCAAATTAAAGTTAAAAAAAAGTGAATTATTCTTGGCATTTCAAATGTAAATTTAATTTAGTGAATTTATATTTCATGAGAAACCTTTAAAATTGTTTGACTTACTTTAGACACATATTCATTTTGTTATATTATATTTATACTGATATACTTTTAAAAAATTTCAGCAACAACGCATTTTTGATCTAAAAAGGGTTGATATAATCATGTTCAGTAAGCTTATAAAACTTCTTATTGTGGTGGAAAAAATACCCAGGGAAAACTATTTGAAATATTTTTATTTGATTGTGCATGATTTCTTTTTTTCATGCTTCACGAAATCTTCACAGTTTCGGTATATTTTTATTACAGAAAAATAGAAAAAAGTAAACGACAAGGCACAAAACTTTCCTATATATTTATTGAGACGTAGCATTGTTTTGTAAAATATAAAGTATTTCATAAGAATAAAATGTTTCCGCGTTCTCATAAATAATAATTTTGGAATCCATAGTCGAAAATGGATCCATTTCCAAAAAACACAACTATACAAATGGGCACTATAGACGCCCTTATATAAAAATTGTCTTCTCATGATTTTTTTAAAAAAAACACCTAATTTTTTGTAAAAATAGTACGATTTCTCACGAATAGTACGATGAAAGAATTGTGTAAATTTAATTATTTAATTTTCTAACTAATGAATGGGTCAAATAAGACTGAATAACTAGTTTAGATATAAGAGTCTATAAATGACAAAATTATTAACCCAGAAATATATATTTTTCATAGGATATTTTAATCTCAATAAAGTAAACGAGGAAATGTTTTTAAAAACAGAAAACGAGACTAATGAGAATTTACGATATAAGCATATGTTTTGTTGTCTACGACCTTCTACGTTTTCATGTTAAAAGCTCACATTTCGTGCGTAAAAGATAATAAGAGCGGAGTACAAATTGTGTTTAGTATATGATACGGGGTTTTGTACGAATAAACTTTGAGCTAAAAAACAGATATGATTTCCAATTTTTTTTCCTAGGAATATTAAATAAAATGTTAGCAAATATTAAACAATCATGTTTTAGTAATTAAAAGTGAAACATTATTATAAAATAATTTTTATTGAATTATTATGAAATTAAGGAATATAAAAAATTCGCGTGGTTGGCTTTTTAATGTTAATCTTAAGTAATCAAGGAAATATAATAATATATAGTTCCTTGACCAAAGCAGTTAATATTTTAAAATTTTCGTTTAAATATATAAATTTTTACTCAATTAACAAATTAAACTTTTAATAAATACTTGCTTTCACATTTACTGCTTTACGTTTTTAGTACAATGAGCTTAAAAGAATACAAAATGTATGATTTATATTGAGATAGTAATTAAAATAAGGAATAAAGTCAATAATAACATCAAAAGTTAATTCAACTATTTTACAAATATTTCCTCTAAATAATTTTCTCTTCTATCTTAGAACTTTTAATTAAAAAACAATGGAAATTTAAAATGAATTTTAAATCAGAATTAGCTCCAAACTATAAATAAAATGCTTTTGTAAAAAGATAATCTTTCATATTTATGTGCTTTTTAATTTGACAACATGCAGAGTTTAAATTAAAACAATAATCCTCAAATTAATCAATTTTATTGACAATCAGCTAAATTAGAAAAGGAAAAAAAATAATTTATGTATCAATTTTAAAAATTTATGAAGAATCTATTACTTCCACAAATGCTTTTAGGCTTATTTCGTATTTTATTAAGAAGAAAGAAGGACAGTAATGAGAATCTAGAGGAAGATTACAAAAGTGAAGGTGGTAAAACAAATAAAATTCCGAGGATATCTTTGTTCTTTTCCTTGTTGCTAAATTGAAATTTGTAGAAGATTTAGTTTAATAATCATACAGACGCTATCTCCAATCAATAACATTACAAATTTAAGAATTTACTTTTCCAATTACTGATACAAATAGTTAAAAATTTGCAGAAAATTCCTTGTTGCATACTTTTAGAGATTGTCCTCAAAGGTTCGATTACAGAACTCTATAATACGTGTTGTTGTTTTTTCTTGTCATATCTAGTTAGCCATTTCGTTAAACCATGAACTGCTATATGTTGAAAACAAGAAATTGAAATTTGAAGCAAATCCTCTTTTTTAAGTCCGAAACAAGAAAGTAGATGTTCAGAGGTAAAATGTGTGATACGAGGCTTATTCTGAAATTTTTGAGATACGCGCAGACGAGAATTTAAAAAAATAAAAATAACGGTTTAATTTTAAAATACAAAGTATTTTAATTCAGAAGACGATTTTTACTGACTTCAACTTGTTTAGCGTAGAATAAATTTTAAACAGAAGAGAAAATGGAGTTGACGCGAGAACATTTTCACGCTATGATTTTCTACGATTTTAAAGCAGGATTAAATCAAGAAGAATGCGTTCAATGGTTGCAATTAGCATTTGGCTATGAATTTCCAACTCGTGCTACTGTATTGAGATGGTTTAGAGAATTTAGAAGAGGTCGCAATTTTCTTTAGGATGAAGAACACACAGGAAGGCCGCCGTCATCATTAATCCCGGATAATGTGTCTGCCATACGAAAAATGTTAATGGATGATAATCGCTGTATCTATCAAATGATACAAAAGGAACTTAACATTGTATTCGCAGCCACACACAAAATCATTCATGAAGAATTACATATGAAAAAAGTAGTTTGCCGTTGGGTTCCCCATAATTTAACAGAGCACCAAAAAGAGGAGCGTTTCAGAATCAGTAAAGAAACTCTTAAAATGCTAAATGATGGTGGCCACCGCATCATTTCTGAAATTGTAACAGGTAATGAAACGTAAATACCCTTTTTTGACGTTCTAACACGTCAAGGAAGCAAATTATGGGACTTTAAAGATGATCCCTTGCCGACAATGGTGAAAAAAAACGCGCACTGAAAAAGTGATGTATGTCGTTTTCTTCAGATGTACGGGATTGGTCAAAGCCATCAAGTTGGAAGGACAGAAGACAGTAACAGCAAACTGGTGTACCACTAAATGTCTTCCAGAAATTCTACAAGAACTGAATGTTAGGGGACTAATACTTCAATGCATCTTCGCATACAGCCGGATTAACAATTGAGTTTTTTTAAACAAAAACAAATTAAAGTGATCGAACATCCCCCGTATTCACCTGATCTAGCTATGTGCTACTTTTGGTTATTTTTTAATCTAAAAAAGAACTTACGTGGACGTCGTTTTCATTCAGAAGAAGAGATTGATGTGGCTATGAATGCATTTTCTTCATCTATTCCAAGAAATGAATGGCTTGAGGCATTTAATCTGTGGAAAATTCGTCGACAAAAGTGCATTGATGCTGGACGAGACTTCTTTGAAAACACCTAAAATTTTGTAAGTATAACTTTAAAAACCTAGTTGTATCTCAAAAATTTCAGAGTGACCATCATATTGTCTTTTCTGCACATGGGAAAAAAACTTGTTTTCTTGATCAATTCTAAGATATTTCAGTCACCCATTTATGAGTTTTCATAAATTTTTGTCTGTTGTATACGACTACCCTTAAAAATGATAGTAACTTTCGGTTACTTGCAACCATACAATTCCTGAGTCGGGGGTGAACACCTAGAGATTTTGAACAGATCTCCAAAAACTCAGGTATCTTAGATGATAAGACCATTAAGTTCCTTCATTTATCAAGGTATCAGCCATTTCATTTTCACTAAGACTAACGTGTGAAAGGATTCTTTGGGGATATATGCGTGATGGCAAAATTAGAGCCTTTGCAGCAGGATTACAACAGAAATCGAAGCTCTGTCACCAATATGAGACTAGTAGTAGAGGTGTTGGATAGGACTACATTTGTTGGTCATCTTTTCAGCTAAAACTAGAAGATGAAGATAGAGCGAAGTCAAGACTCTGCCATTATGTGATCCCCATCTCCTGATGTTCAGAAGGTGTAACAGTCCTCTACTCCTTGAACAAGACACTAAAATACGTTTTCCATGTTGATGAACACTAAATCTAAAAGAAATTACTTTTTATGAATTTTATTAAGTTTGTTTTTCTATTTGACTGATAATCTAACATAACTTCAGAAACAAAATCTCCCCGTTATTTATTAATAATTGAAATTGATCTATTCATCAATGCGTGTATGTTTCCTTAGAAGCGAACTTTTTTTTAAACTAACGGAAATCTATCTTGAATTAGCCTAATTTATTGTGAACTAAATCTTTTCGTATACTAATATATCGTTTTAAAATATTGCAAAATTTCACATGTATTATAAAAAAATTCCATTATGGTTTTTTCACAAAGTAGTATATGGTCGATCAACTAAATAAGCTTATTGTATAAAATTATTTTCATAAATTTTGGGTAGGCTTATAATAGATTTCGGACAAATATATATTTTTTAAAATTTAATTTTTTGTAGCACAATTTTGAGGAATCTACATTTTAAGCTAATTGTAACTTGATCTGTCGGCCTATCTATCTATTTTTCTATATATATATATATATATATATATATTTATATATATATATATATATATATATATATATATATATATATATATATATATATATATACAGGGTGATTCTAAATTGTTTTTACAAATTAAGAGGGATCACAGTACCCATTCTGACCAGCAATAATTACAGAAGAACATAGGGTCGCATTGCATTCTGAGAGGCAGAAAAGAGGAAAGTAGAAACGCATCAAGAATCTATCATGAATTTACCGTATGAAAATTTCCACAGAGAAAAAGCAGAATTCTGCTCCAATTGGTTTTTGGAGAAAGCCAATCAGAGAAGTTGTCTTATAAAAACTGCACTTCATCGCTTCGCTTTAATTTTTAAATATATTACATAGGGTCGCATTGCATTCTGAGAGGCAGAAAAGAGGAAAGTAGAAACGCATCAAGAATCTATCATGAATTTACCGTATGAAAATTTCCACAGAGAAAAAGCAGAATTCTGCTCCAATTGGTTTTTGGAGAAAGCCAATCAGAGAACTTGTCTTTTAAAAACTGCACTTCATCGCTTCGCTTTAATTTTTAAATATATTACATAGGGTCGCATTGCATTCTGAGAGGCAGAAAAGAGGAAAGTAGAAACGCATCAAGAATCTATCATGAATTTACCGTATGAAAATTTCCACAGAGAAAAAGCAGAATTCTGCTCCAATTGGTTTTTGGAGAAAGCCAATCAGAGAACTTGTCTTTTAAAAACTGCACTTCATCGCTTCTAGTATTATCTGGATAACGTCGTCCAAAAATTTTCGTGAATGCTATGGCGTACAAAGAATATACGTACAAAGTATTGGTTCATATGGACGCTATGTACGGTGAAATAAAACGGAATGGACGAAGATTGTAAGAACAGCGGTTTCTAATTCGTCGTATTCCAAATTATCCTACCTTTACCATGTTGGTTCTTCGTCAGTGTCAAGTGCAACGACACACATATTAGGCATTTTGAGCATTTGCAGTGAGGTTTTCATAAAACAATAAATATGATCTTGAAACTTTTGGTATTATTCATTCGCTTACCCAACACTGTTGTAAGTTCAGATGGGAATTTTTTTCTTTCCTGTCTCTCAGAGTGGAATGCGAGCCTATGTTCTTATGTAATTATTACTTGTGTCAGAATGGGTACTATGACCTCTCTTAATTTGTAAAAACAATTTATAAATCCCTTGTATATTATATATATATATATATATATATATATATATATATATATATATATATATATATATATATATATATATATATATATATATATATATATATATATATATATATATATATAATATTTACACTGTTTATTGAAAAAATTGTTTTTAAGCAAATTTAATTTTTAAATATATTACTAAATTAATTAAAATAAAAGTTAAAGCTATATTTATCTTAGTAATAAATAAATACATTAAGATTTATATAGAGAAAGCTATTTATATTTGAATAAGATAATAATTGAAACATTTTTCATTCAAATTAAAACAAAAAGGTATCACATAATTTAAAGGGAAATAAATTCTTTAATATAATATATAATTTAACAAATTATTACATATGAATCACAAATGCATTTTTAATAACAAAAAATTAAATAATATGAACTCTCAGTATTTTAACGTTAAATGTTTTTCACAAGTGAAAACTTTTTTTCTATGGATATCTCATAAATTAATAAAATGAATCTTATAAAATTCCAATTCATACGAAGGTAATGTAATTTCTTTAAGATTAAAAAATTTCATTTTTTAAAATTATTTATTTACTTGGAAATTTTGAAATTTTAAATAGAAACTTCAGTTAACTTAAACAATAGTCTGTAAAAGATTTCAATGGTTAAATTTGTGATGTAGTAAAGGAAGTTCTGTTTATTTGATGAAATTAGCCTTGACATTGAAATGAGACGTTTTCCTTTTTGCGCTGAATGAATGTGGGTAATGATTTAACTAATGGTGGAGTGAAAATACATCATGCATGTAAAAATAGATAGGGTTTCATTTAAACAAGGCATTTGGAAACACTTGAAGAATAAATCATGAGAAACGTTGAATTATGAGTCAATGAAAGTCTCTTATCTCAGACATTCGACATCTTCCCATCGTATAACGTATAAAACTCACTTAATTAATCTCAATTGGAAAAAATAAATTCTTTGCAACTTGATAATATTTGATGTATCACACTACTTTGTTTGAATGACGGAATCACAGTTCAGATACAGGAACTCAATGACCTGTTTCTCAAAGTTGAATCATTTTATGCTTAAAAGTTTACTTAGAGTTGTCTTCCCTATTGTATCGGTGATATTCCTGTTATTTCATAGGAGGTTATTTTTTAGATTAAAAAACAAATAAAAAGACCAAAATTATTTTAAAGGAAATTTATAATTCAAATACTTAATTAGGGATTTATTTTTGTTAGAAATGAACAAAACTGTGAGTTTTGCATATGAACTACCATGAAATAAATAATTTGAAGAAATTATTGTGTTGCTTCCATGAAATATATATCATTTTCTACTCTGTCACATTTAAAATTCATTTAAAAAGAATAAAGGTTTACTGTAATATTATATTTCCTTTCAGTTGATTAAGTATAAATCTGGAGAGTTTATAATAAAGTTGTTAGGTCTTAAATTGAACCAATCTAAAAAGTAATAAATAATAAATAAAGAAAGGGATAAAGAAAGGGTAAAGTAAAAATTGCAAGAGGAAATGAAGAAATTAATATAAGGATTAATTACAAAATACGAGTTTTTCATAACTATACTTCTTTTGTACCATGAATTTGTGCTTACAAATAGGTGATTCCTTAGTTTTTGTGGTAAACGCTCTAATGCATCTAACAAAACAGTCAGATTCTGTGTATTTCTGAGAAGACAAAACTATAAATTGCAATTATATATATTTCCCTTGGAAACACTAATTTACTCTTTCGCTCAATATTTTCGGTACATTTTGACTAAGTATGCAAATTCTCTTAATTTTGAGAATTAATGTAATTGTTATTAAAAATAATATATTCTTTAATTAAATATGAATGTATCTGGCATACTCATATTATTCAATAATTAATAATTCAGTTATACATTTTAAGCTAAAAACAAAAATTAGCTATTTATATGTATTTCATTTGTTCCAATTCCGCCCAGTTTTTCTCAACAGATCTCTTGCGACATAAAATATATAATGTACAAAATTTAAAAAAGTATTGTATACTGTTTCCATCATATTGATACTGCTGTGGATAATTGTTTTATGAGGTAAATAAAATACTTTATACGCAAAAATTACAATTTATATTATTTTTAGACATTATTTTACAATATTAAAATGAAAAAGCTTTCATTAAATTTTATCATTTAATCTACAAGGTATATTGAGAAATCCTTGTAATTATCTGGCACAATTCATATGGAATCTTGAAAAATGAAATATGAACAACAATTAAGCCTTTAATTATACTCCATCATCAATTACGAAACATGCCATTTATCTGAAAATTTTTAAAAAAAATCTTTAAAAGCATGGTGCGGAAAGAGGTTAAAAAGAAATAAAGAAATCTTTACTTATAAATAAATTATATATTTGTAGTTTTCTTTTTGGAAATAAGAACCTTTTAATTTTTTATAATGTGAATTATAAAGAAAAAATTATACTTAATTTCTTATATATATATATATATATATATATATATATATATACATAATTTGTATGGAAGATGTCACTCAATATCGTTATTAAGGGACTTATTCTTAAATAATGTTACATAACACTTTATAATTACAAACTAAAACATATAATTTTGACTATGTATTTAAAAAAATTAAAAAAAACTAGTTGTGGCTTTTGTTTCATTTTCTTAAATATTAATTTTTTATTTAATGTTTAACTTGATTAGGATACGCAAGTATGCATATATACATAGATACATATATAATTTTTAGGGTACATATCCTAAAACATTAAACTCTTAGAATTACTTTCTATATAAAGCACACGTACACAAACACCTGTGTGTAATTAATATCGTAGAAAACAACAGCAAAAAACTTAGTCATTAAATTTTTTGGAATATTTATTTCAATAATATCCCCAATTATCTGCCAAAGATTACATCATGGGCAACCAAAAAATAGTAAGACTGCATAACATTTACTTGTGAGAAGCTTCTTTGAAGTTTGACGCTTTTATGAGTAACACAAAAGCTATTTATATGATTTCCGCAAAACTTATCCTTCTTTGTGTTGACAAACAAAACCGTACTCCACTCTTCAAATAAATCTAATATACTGTCTTATATTATGCTGAAATTCGCCATAAAAATCTAATAAATTCCGGATACTTATCTTTTGGAATTGTGTGAAAATAATGAGTATTTATTTTTCAGCCATCTGTGTTATTTTATTCTCCTAATATTTAGAAGAAGCATAAGATAGCCGAGTTTGTTTTGATTTTTTCTTAAAATCCTTTTATCATGGTTATTTATTTTGATATCTTATTTTTCTACGCATTATATTTTCTTGAGCTGATTAATAGAATGAATGAAACTAATAAAAATTCGTGAAATCTTCTTACAAGATGCAAGATTTACTTATCATATTGTATTTTGTTAGTAAATACTGATTGAATTTATTAAACTAAAATATGCTATCAAATGTTTTATATAATAATAAATTATGATATTCTCTGAACACACATTTTTAATGAGAAAATACATTTTTGTCTTATTTTTTATTTCCAAATTTTTGTTTGCTCTCGTTAATCAAAGTAATTAGATAAAAAAAAATATCTCGTTAATCAAAGTAATTAGATAAAACAAAAGGTCAGGAAATAATTATTTGCGTTATTTCTACAAGCAGTAATATCATTACTGAATTCTCAAGTCATATTATACTGGGAGGATAAATGAGATACTTTACTTATAGTATTTACTGTATTACTCTTCTTTTCACTTATACCTTCAATTATTTTGATATTGCTTTCTTTATAAAAGACTATATGTATTGAATATTTAGCTTAGGACTAATATACATCCATAACAGGGATGGCGAACCAATGGCACGCGTGCCACAAGTGACACGTTTGAAAATTTTGATGGCACGGACAAAAATAAAATTATTTTTATAAGTTATTTTTTTGATAAAAATGAATTTCAATTATTAATCAACACATAATTTATAGTATAAATTTGCAGTACTGAATTCTTATCTTAGTATGTTAACTGGAACTGTCAAATTATACATTTTACTCTTAAAATATCGCATGAATTCTCCCGAAGTATATAAAGATGCACATTAGATAAAATTTTTTGCGTATCCAGTTTCGCCGTCTAATGTTATTGCATGTTGTCGCCGTCGCAGCGCTCGAATCAGACGACAAACTGCATTATTCATTTTTAGTAAACCGTCGTCTTTGAAACTTGAGTGACTTGTTAAAAAATATTACCGTTTATTGTAAATAGATATAGTGTTATTTTTAGGTAAATATTTTTACATGTTATTTCATGTTATTTTTACATGTTATTTTATATTCTGTATCGTTTGCAAGAACATATTGCGTCACAGCTGAAGTTTTAACCTGTAACAATCTTAAGGTATTAAAAGTTACTAAACTTAAAATTTAGTTTGCTTATTTTTCAACAATAAAATATTTCAATATTATGAGAAATTATTTTATCATTAAGTCAGTGTAAAATATAGAAATAATTAGTAAAATTACCTAGTGAATTAATATATTATTTATTATTTTCTTGGGTTGATAATATTTTTAGTACTTTAATATGTAACGAAATATGTTCTTCCAAACGAATGCAGAAGATATTATTTATTTTACAACAATATTATTAAAAAAAAAAAACATTTTTAGAATTATTTATTGGATAAAATAAATAAAATTGCAACATATGAAATTCTAACTACATGGAATTTTTTCAATTCCTGACACGTTTAATTATTTAAAATATTAGCAAAGGCAATTTTACCAATATTTTCAGCAACGTGGGCATGTGAATCTGTATTTTCAGAATTATATTTTATAAAAAAATAAATATAGGAATAGAATGATGGATGAGTCGAGCTCTGCATGCATACTGTTGAAATTAACCAAATATGAACCAAATATCTTTATCATCTTGTGTACAGCAACAAAAATCCCATTAAAAACAATTATTTTTAATGTGAATTTTATTTCCAGCATATTGCTTTTCGTAAAGCTTTGATTAATAAAAAATTGTTTAACTAAGAATCGCTTTTACTTGTTTATTTAATTATACTTACGTATAGCTTCACCACACTAAATTTCGAAGGAAATTTTACTGTGGCACGTTACTTATTTAAAAAAGAATTTTTATGTCTTTGTGGCACGGACATCAAAAAAGGTTCGCCATACCTAATATATAAAGTTTCATAATAGACTAATTATTAACAAGAAAATATATTTATCC
Organism: Latrodectus elegans; assembly: GCA_030067965.1. Classification (NCBI taxonomy): domain Eukaryota; kingdom Metazoa; phylum Arthropoda; class Arachnida; order Araneae; family Theridiidae; genus Latrodectus; species Latrodectus elegans. The sequence goes on along the minus strand of CM057817.1, from coordinate 42,219,441 downwards.
CATTTATTTTAATCTTTTTTTTATACGTTACGTTTTTCTGCCGTAATTAAATGGTAGATAGGAAAATTAAATAATTATAGTGAAATATGATAAACAGAAATTATAGGAATGTATTTTTTTAGATTTTCAAACATATTTTGGATTTTAGTTGTTATTTTAGTGAATAAATTTTAAATTTTGAAAAGTATTTTTTACTCTGCTTTTTATATTTCAGATAACGTGATAATTAGATAGATTAAATAAATAGATATGTATGAAAGAAACAAAAACTGTCACACATTTGCTTATAAAATGAATTTTCATAGTTTGCTCTTATATCTATGTTAACAAAGTTGTTACAGTTTCACCTTTTTTAGGGTGTTTATTTGCAGATAGTTTTCACCGACATCACCACATTTTAAGCATATATGAACAAATTAAAAACTAAGATGAGCACATATTAAGAAAAATGTTTTAAGAAGATGTCTTGTGTAGTGATAAAATATGAAAACATAAGTAAGAATTTAATATGATAATACATTGCTAAATTTCAATGAGAGAAAAATTCTTGTGATAACTTAAGCGATTTAAAATCAAAAATTAAATTTCTCAGTAGAATTTTTCTTTGATTTCTTTCTAAAAAAAATTTCTGGTGATTTTTATAGGAAAAAATTTAGAAGGAATATTTTTAGATCTGAATAAGTAATCATTAAGAAAAAGAGAATAAATATTCAGTATTTATTGAATATTTACATAAGAATTAAACTCCTGCTTATTCATTCCACTTATTAAGAAAGCATTACAAGCAAAGAAAGAATTCATCATGCACTTTAGAGGCTGTCATTCCAGAAAAAAACGCATCTAAAATTTACATATAGATATTGCCATTATTTAGAGAGTGTATTTTCACTTCTACAAATGCTGTCTGCAAGCAGTTTTAAAAAAAACATGTTTTTACCAATTCTACATGCAATCAGCATATGAAAGATACAATTCTTACGTACTTCTACTTATGCTGATTGCTAATCTTTAAGAATTTATGTCGTTAAGAATAGTAAAAATACAAGTATTAAAATTTTTTTGTTTATAGGAGTACCTTAATGAATATTACAATCATTAAGGTTACATGAATGTTACATTCATAATTACCTTTTACAATATATAACAAGATAATTTACTTTCGACACTCAACTTTTCAATAAGTATTTATTCATTTTTATGTGGACAGTTAGTATGTCAGGAGTGAAAATATGTCATCTCAATATGCACGATTAGAAGCAGCAAAGAACAATAGAATCTAAAGTGAAGTTTATTGTTACAAATATAGATTGAGTGTGTGTGGGTGGGTGTGATCAAAGAAAGAGGAGACACACATTAGTGACTCATTGCAGTAATTAAATACATCTGCTATCTCTTAATTTCAAATTAACTTAGAATTGAATGAAGTTTTACATTCATACCCGAAATAACTAGATTGTATTGAAAGATGAAAGACGCTTTTGTAGAGTTAAGACGAGAAAAATAGGATTTCATTCCCTAAATTAGTCATGTAATGTGATTTAAGATGACAACCATTAACAAGTTATGTAATTTTATTAAAGATATTCTATAAAATTATTTAATTTATTAAAACATTCACAAGAAGGTTCTAACAATATAAATTAAGTTTTTTGTTGTTTAATATCTCATTACATCTGTTAAGGTGTATTTGTAAAATGAATTAAAATAAATTTTCATCCTAATGTCTAGATTATAAGAATTTCACACATTAATAACTCATGATTTAATGTTGTAATATATTACTTAAGTTTGAGGAATAAATTCAAAAGTTAAAATTACTTGACCCTGATTTGGTAATATTAAAAGGTTTAGCAATGAAAAGGAATCACTAGAAATATTTTGTAACCAAAAATTACAAGATTTCCTGTATAAAGTTGTAATGTGTGTATGTGGAATGCAATATATTTATTAATTGCACAATGCAATTAATAAATATATTTCATTACACAATATAAACACAAAACAACTAGGAATTAAAAAAATTTCTGAATGTTTTAGGTATAGGAATATTACTTTAAAATATTCTGACTTATAATTAATGATAATGAAATTTCAAGCACATTTCTTAAAATTTTTTTTCGACAATTTGACTGACATGTTTTATTGAGCAAACAAATCACTAACAGCATGCGAAAATGATCAGCTAAAATTTTATGTTCAAATTTACATCATATTACAGTAACGAACGATAAATACACTATTTTGATTTTTACGCTTTGCTACTAATTTCTGTACTGTGTAATTGTAAATTAAGAATTTTCTCATATGCTATTCTGCGTCTTTATATGATGTGAACGTAAACACATTGTTATTTTTTCTATAGGAATAAGTTCTCATTTTTTATTAAAATATTTTAAAATACATAAATTAGGTATAGCTAGTTTATACTACAATTATTTATAGATACATTTCTTATTTTTAGTTACCGCCATCAAGCTTTTCATTTCAAGTTTGACATGGAAAATTACTCAAAGTATGAGTATTAATTTTTAATTCATTTGTTACAAATTCAAAACAATATTTTCATGATAGTATTAGATTAAAGAGACACTAGTTAGGAATTTATTATGTGGGATCACTGTGGTACGAAGCTCCCTCTCTAACTATGTATCTTTGTTGAATATAATTGAACTTTGATAAAATAACACAGTAATTTGAGAATTAGATTGTAGATTACCTCAATTTTTGATTTAAATGCTAATATATAGTTGATTTGTTTCAGCATTGGGCATTGTTATAGCATCAACATCTCAACAAACATATTTTACAGTTTTTAATTACAAAATTTATTAAAACAGCAGACTAGACAACAATAATGACATTTTACTTGCAGGTGCAGCGGAAATTTTACTTGTTTAAATTTCATGCAATCATCAAAATATAGAAATTTTAACTTTATATAAAATTATTCCTTCTTTTCTGATATATATATATATATATATATATATATATATATCAAACAGCTGTCAAATAATTAAAATTTGAAAAAATGTAAAATATATATCACAAAATATAATATAAATAGCAATTTAAACGAGTTAAAAGGAGTTAAGCCTTTCAGAAAATCAAACTTACTTTACTTCAGAAATAAATAATGTTAACTCGAAGTTATTAAGTGATGTGATTAAGTAATTTCTCAGAAGAAAAAAATAATTCCTATAAGAAACATTTTTAAATACATTTCAGTTAATACTTACCATTACTCATAAAGCTAAACAGTGGAGAGGAAAATAAAACACTTCCCATACATTGTAATTAAAGTTTACTGGATAAAATATATTTTATTATAATAGTAAAAATTTTCGCATAGAAAAATATACAAAAGCTATGCAATTTTTAAAATAATTTTTGAGAATATTATCTTCATATCATTCATTCTAAATATTAAATTATAGCCAAGTATTTGTTCATTTTAGTAAAAATGATAAAGAATGTTTTAAAATAGAATAAGATTACTCTTACTCAGATGTTTCAAATTATTTTAATACTTTAAAATTTTCAATAATTCTACTAATATTTAAAGTGCTTCATAAATGGGATATTTTGACATGTGATGTTATAATTAATTATCACAATTTTAAAAATCATGAAAAAAAAAAGCTAAGAATAACTGTAGAGAGGAAATAAATAAGATTACATTTATTTTAGCAAAAGAAGCTATCCAACATTTTATATCCAAAATAAACGCAGTAAGTTTGCTTACTATGGTACAAAAGTGTTTTGTGTGATTGTGTTGAAGTTTGATAAGAAAAATATGAAAAATGGCTACACACAATTTCAATTGTATCAAATCTTGAAATGAAACTTTAACTACAACAGAAAGTTCTATTATTAATAAAAAAAAACGAAAAATTCACATTTATTTTTACTATCTATGATGGTTCGTTGCCAAAATACTTGACATTTTTCCAAAGATTTAATATTTTTACTGCTCATTTTTCATATAAATTTCCCTCTACTACTTACATTTACAGAAAACTTTGTTTTTATAAAGGCGTCGCGGTTGTCTCTTTATTCCATACTCCATGGTTAATAAGATACAAAATTTCAAAACAGAGTTTAAAAATCCTCTTTTAAGTATCAAAAAACGTTGACTGTGCCTTTCTGAAAAATAAAAAACAATGTTCCGAATTTCATTAAATTTTTGTAAAAATTTCAAACATCCAAATGAAAATAATATAATATGAAAACTCAGTATGAGAGTGATCATTAAATATTCCAATAAAAAATGAATTTGATGTTAGCTCAATTACTTTTTCTAATATTCAACTTATTTATATCTATGCTACTCAAAATTTAATTTCTTCCACTGTTTTGTAGGTCAAGTAAAGACTAACTATGTAAGAAAAAATTTGAGTTTCTACATTCTATTTTAAAGTTATACACTGAAACTTTAAATATATTTGTTTATATTACTATAAGTAATTGCAATAATTAAAATATATGCTAAGTAATTAAAATATAATTACACAGCTCGATTTACTTTACAATAAAAAATGAGAATTTAAATTAATCTTTTAATCACAGCTAGATAAAGCAATAAATAAAATTTCTTTTTATGTATTTTCATCATAAAATTCAGTTTAAAGTAATCAAATTCGTAAATGTTTTCTTTTCATCAAAAGAGCGAGAGTTAACAGATTAGATTGTAAATTTTTTTTTGTATTTGCTTAGTTACGTCTCAAAAGTGCAATATAATAGACCATTGCTGATATTCACGGATGTATCTTAAGATATTTTTGGATATAATATTTCATAATTTTCAATACTAATTAAATTATTAAGTCGATACACGAGCTCTAACCTTCATTTAGAGGATTTACATTGCATTTGTGGGAGCACATTAAGCTATTCATAACATGTCTTGTACTTTAAGTACTATGGTTTTTGGTTGGATGTTTAATCAAATTCATTCAGAAGATCTTACTTTGATTTACATTATGCAATTAGGTTAATAAAAAATATATTTCCCATTAGTGTGGTTGAAATTCTGATAGCTAAAATGTTCGTTGGCTCATTAGCATGGAACAGAATTTTGCAAATAACTCCTAATTCTCTTTCGAATACATTTCAATCCTATCCAACAGATTATTGCACAAATCTACTAAGAAACAAAAATAAAAATTTATACAAATGAAAAAATTATATTTCAGAAAACTAACTTATTTTGTCACATATATATATATATATATATATATTGACATATTTTGTCATATGACATTTGACATATATATATATATATATATATATATATATATATATATATATATATATATATATATATATATATATATATATATATATATATATATATATATATATATATATATATATAATGAAGTATTGCGTTAGCAGAAGAAAAACGAAGTTCAACACAAATAAAATAAACGTGGACACTTGTTTCATCATTTGGCAGCGATTGCAGAAGAATTATTTTTAAGTCACCTTATATTGGTGAATTAAAAGGATGCATCAGATATTTTTCATCGTTATCAGTGTTTTTATGTAAATACGTTTAAGTTTCAATACAAGGACGTCAAGAATATATTTCTTTTTTTAATAATAAATTTTTTCAAGTTTGTACGCTATTCTTAGTATGTATCAGTGGCATAATAATACTTGAGATATAAAGAAAATAACAAACATGAATCACACTTTATGTTTTCAAAAATGAGTCAACAATGAATTAAAAAAATATTTTCTACGTATCGGAAATCAGAATATTAATTGGTGCATTTGATCTCTTTAAATAATTTTAAAAATATGATTTTCCTTATTTTATTCATACGCATTTCTTATGGGCAGAATTATTGATTATTTCTCGGGTGAAAGCCTCAAAATACATGATGTAAATTTTGGAACATGGCCAAATGAATAGTGTTTTTAAAGATGCTCTTTAAATCCTACAGTTATAAAATTTCTGTTTGTTGGTGCTTTTTAAATCCTACAGTTATAAAATTTCTGTTTGTTGGTGCTCTTTAAATCCTACAGTTATGATTATACAGTTATTAAAATTTTAAATATTTTACCATACAATTTATAAATGTGTATACAAATTGGAAAATCCCCTTTTTTTCGAAATTTTTATATTTATGAAAATATTATGTTTTTTTGTTTGAATGGTTTTTGACTTATACTTCATTCTTCATTAAAAGATTTATTGAATAACTGGTGGCAATATTTTAACAGAAATTTTCACATTAAATATAATAAAGTTATTGCGAAAGAAGAAATTTTTAAGACAGAATTTCGCTGACAGGAAGTTTTAGATGCTTCTAAGCCTTTCAAATATTTTAAATTCTACCTTGAATCAGTTAAACTACTTAAATATCTTAAAAGTTCATGCAGGACTAACGAAGAAATAATTGCTGCAGAAATATATCATGCCGCTAAAAATAACATTAACAAGAAACTTGTTGCTATAAATATTATGCAAAGCATATCCGGGCTGGAACTTCAAATCCCAAAGAAATCATTCATCTTAAATGAAGATGACTAATTTTTAAGAACAGAATATTTCATTACTTAAGCACTGTTATATAAATTAATTAATAAGTACATCAAATTTGTATATTAAACAAAATATTATAAATTTATATTGTAAAAATGTTAAAAAATTGTAGAAACAGTTTAGTTTATATACTTACTGATACAACTTTATTTAGTCCATACAGGAAACATTTAAAAAGTAACCACATAAATTTAACCATTTTCTAGCGTTGTATGGCTGTTTTATCTCAAAATTATGTTACTCTGAAGGTTTAAAGTCATCGAATAAAGGGAAAACATATCGCAATATATCTATTGAAACAACATAAATCTACTTTGTTTGTATAACGTTCTCCTAAATTCTAAAGAAGTATAAACTTCTATAAGAAAAGTATGTTTGATTTTAGGATGAATATAAACAATGTTTGTTAAGATCAAATATTCATGTGTTATATATATATATATATATATATATATATATATATATATATATATATATATATATATATATATATATATATATATATATATATATATATATACTTATATCACATGAATATTTGATCTTAACATATTATATATATGTATATATATATATATATAATTAAAATGAAGATTACTTTTATATTTGTTGGTTGAACGCTTTTGGTGTACAGTGGCATAATTTTGACGATTGTCTTTTGCCACTGCGTAAAAATCATGTAATTTTGCCAGTGAGGTTAAACACTATTTGATGAAGTTGACTATGTTGGCATTAAATCTCTATTTATATTCCTTTTTCTCCCTATTTTATTAAATTTGAAAACTTCAAATGTTGTAACTTATATATATAATAATGATTAAATTAATGTTAAAATGACATAATATTTTTAAGAAGAATGTAACAAACTTTTGAGGTAAAACACAAAATTAAAAAACTAAAAAAGTTTGTTCATTTTGGTAATTAGATGTTAGTGAAACTTATTAGGAGAACTTAGAAATAATCTTACTTGACCATTCAGAAAATATCACTCAAGCCAATCAAAAGAGCTCTAACTAGTTTTATAAAAAAATATAATCCATTGTTTCTAAAAGCAATATATAAAATAATTCATAAAGTATATTTAAAATCAAAGAGTATATTTAAAATTAAATAAAATAATATTATTCTAGTATATATGATTAATACACTATGTGTTAAGTATCAAAATGAACAGACTTTTAAATAATCTCACCGTGCACTGAAGGAATCTAAAATTAATTTGACATAAAATTTTAGATTTGTTTCTAAAATATAGAATTCAAAACATATACCGGAATGCTTTGTCATAATTTTTAATGCATTATTGTAGAATGACTGACTTTGTTAATAATTTTTTGTAATTTGCATTATTTTAATTACTGTACTGTATGCTATTTTAAAATACGAGAGGTACTTTTTGATATATGTAACAAATTTGCTTGTTTCAGAATAGTTTACATTAGCAGCTTTATATGAAAAGTAATAAAAAATAATTTAAAATTCCTCAAAATATTTTTCAATGTTTGTTATATGATATATGACAGACAAAATTATATTCAAGCAATATTTTAGTTGAAAATATCGTTTCCTTGTATTAAAATTTTATTTGATTTACGGGTATATTTCCTAATGTGCTTAAATTTAACACAGTTATATTTCTGTTTTATAGCTTTCTAAATTTAATAGAAAAATAGATTATTTTAAATTCACGCTTTCATGAATATTTATTTATTAAAGTAAGGACAATTTATAAATTTAAATTATTATTTTTGACGTTTTATTAAATAGAATTCATTTCTGTAATATATTAAGCATTTTTTGAGTCTACCTTAATTTTCATTTTATTACTTATATTTTTAGGTGTAAACAGCATTAAAAGCTGCAGGGGCTTATTAGTCCAAATAAAGGAATGACAGGATAAGACCATGGTTTCCATGACAACAAACTCTTTATACAAAGTTATCTATCTCGGGAATATGCATTCATCATAAAAGATTGGGTTGCGGCAATTTCGTTGTTTGTTTTATTAGAGCTTAATTTAAAAATATTTTTACACAAAAATATTAAGTTATCGATGTTAAAAGAAATAGGTATCGTATTATTTCTAGAACTAATTACAAATAAATGTAATAAATTATCAAGAGCTTCAATTTGTTATAAAATATATCATTGCACCTGGGATTTTTTGGAATTAATAGCTACAGTCAATTCAATTTTTTATGTAAATACAAATAACTTTAAATAACAATGAGATGGAAAAACATGAACATATTTTTGCACTATTCACAGTTTTTATGTACTGTAGAAAATATTTATATTTATTTTATAAGACGAATCAAGCAAACACAACTCCATACTTAAATACCATTTTTTAAAGATCACTAGAAAATATTGTGACTTGTAACATTTTTTATAATATTTTTCTGAATGAACCTTAATATCTAATATAATTATGGCTTATTTTCATGGTTATATTGGTTTTAGATGAAATAATCAAGATTAAATTTTTATCATAAGATTTATATTTGGAATTTTATATATTTATATTCAATAAAAAATACCTCAGCAAATGATTTTTAAGAAATTCAGAGTTTAATGCATCCCAATGTCTTAAAAATCCCTTGTAATACATCATAGAATTAATTGCTACTATATTTATATAATTATCTTCAAGTAAATATATATCTCGAAAAAATAAATTTTAATCGTGCATTTTGAATTTTAGTAATAATTGTATTATTGTTTGCAAAGATGTATCAAAACATTGAATTGTTTTTGATATTTTTAAGCAATACTTACCTTGAGCAAATCCCAACACAAATACAATGTAGATTGTCACAAAGCATAATAAGTCAGTCAAAATCATTTTATAAATCATCACAACAAAAGGACCAACTAATTTGAATCCCCTATGAAAAAATATTTCAGTTAAAAATATCTTCACACAAATGTTTTGAAACATACTGTAAAGTTACAGTTAGTTTTATTTTGTAAGAGTAATTTTTAAATATTTTAAAATTTACTTAAGTGCAGAGTTCTTGCTGAGCAGGTTTTATTAGGTAAATGAACATAATTATTAAAGATTACTTGCCATCAGCAGTTAGTTATTATTTGTATTTTATAATATAAAATCTCCAAATATTTACTGCATGCATATACAAGGAAAGAAGATGTAAACTAAATCATAAGAACTTCTGTCACAGGTATTATTTCCCATGAATAAAAAAAATTAGTTTCAATATTTAACTGATTTATTAAAATTTTTTATATAATAATAAATTATTTTTAAATAAACATTCAACTTGTTTTTTGTTATACAATAATAGAGAAACAATTAAAAGTATTGTTATTATTTCCAAAAATTATACTATTATTATTAAAAATGACAGTAAATGATTAGTTTTTATATATTAATATAATAAATGTTCAAAATTATGTACCTCATTGTAAAAATAAAAAAGTTATGTTAATTAAAGATAATATTTTATTGTAGCTGTAGTGAAATATTTCTATAAAATTTGACCATTCTCATATAATCAGAAGCATTTTTATTAATTTAAATTTAGACAGATTATTGATTATATAAACTGAAGTGAATCAAGGATTCAAATGTAAAAGAACTTGTCTTGATTATTTTAAAGCATAAATAATTTGAATGAATTTATAAGATATATTTTAAAGTAATGTTATACTATGTATATAAGACGTTATGCGTTTATATATATTTTAAATTAATTTATTTAAACAGTATTTATATTTAGTATATAAATGTTCCGCAAGATGGAATTTCGGTTAAAAATTGGTAAAATTAATAATTAATTCTATTATTATGAATCTAGCTAGGAACAAGCTTCTAAATTTTGAAGTACCCGAAAAGAACTATGGAATTGCAATTTTCTTGTTGAGTCACTTGAAATGTTTTTTAGTTAGCACAAATATACAAATAATTTGATTTGAAACTTCAGAATTAATGTTACTTACATTAAGTTACCTAAGATATAAAATGCACTATTAAACTTAAATAGGGTATTCATTTCTATTTTGCTCAAAACTATCTTACTGTTGCTTGTTTTTGTAAAGTCTTAACTGAAATAAAGAGTGTGAAATTTAATTACATTATATTAAATCATAAGTTACATTATAAAAAATATAAAATCCCTTCATTAAGACACTTTTTAATTTGTTAGATGTGCTGAGACATTAAAATATTAATAATATTTTATGCGAGTTCATCAACATTTAATGCATTATTAAGAACTCATTTTATTTGTTATCTGATACGAGGGTTACTCTGAAATTTTTGAGACAGACGCAGACGACAATTTACAAAATAAAAATAACGGTTTAATTTTAAAATACAAAGTATTTTAACACAGAAGACGATTTTTTAGTGACTTATTTCAACTTGTTTAGCGTAGAATAAATTTTAAATAGAAGAGAAAATAGAGTTGACGAAAGAACATTTTCGCGCTATGATTTTCTACGATTTTAAAGCTGGATTAAATCAAGAAGAATGCGTTCAATGTTTGCAATCAGCATTTGGTGATAAATCTCCAGCCCGTGCTACTGTATTCAAATGGCTTAAAGAATTTAAAAGAGGTCGCAATTTTCTTCAGGATGAAGAACACACAGGAAGGCCGCCATCGGCAGTAATCCCGGATAATATGTCTGCCATACGAAACATATTAATAGATGATACTCGCTGTACCTATCAAATGATACAGAAGGAACTTAACATTGGATCCGCAGCCATACACAAAATCATTCATGAAGAATTACATATGAAAAAAGCAGTTTGCCGTTGGGTTCCCCATAATCTAACTGAGCACCAAAAATAGGAGCGTGTCAAAATCAGTAAAGAAACTCTTAAATTGCTGAATGATGGTGGCCACCGCATCATTTCTAAAATTGTAACAGGTGATGAAACGTACATACCGTTTTTTGACGTTCCAACTCGTCAAGAAAGCAAAGTATGGGTCTTTGAAGATGATCCCACGCCGACAATGGTGAAAAAACAACGCGCACTGAAAAAAGTGATGTATGCCGCTTTCTTCAGAAGTACGGGATTGATCAAAGCCATCAAGTTGGAAAGACAGAAGGCAGTAACAGAAAACTTGTATACCACTAAATGCCTTCCAGAAATTCTACAAGAACTGAATGTTAGGGGACTAATTCTTCACAATGACAATGCAGCTTCACATACAGCCGGATAAACAGTTGAGTTTCTTAAACAAAAACAAATTAAAGTAATCGAACATCCGCCATATTCACCTGATGAAGCTATGTGTGATTTTTGGTTATTCTTTAATCTAAAAAAGAACTTACGTGGACGTCGTTTTTATTCAGAAAAAAAGATTGATGTGACTATAAATGCATCTTTTTCATCCATTCCAAGAAATAAATTGTTTGAGGTATTTAATCTGTGAAAAGTTCGTCTACAAAAGTACATTGATGCTTTAGGAGACTACTTTGAACACACCTAAAATTTTGTAAGTATAACTTTAAGAACCTAGTTGTATCTCATAAATTTCAGAGTGACCCTCGTAAAAAAAGTATAAATTGCTCATTTATCAGGGAACCATTCTTACAATTAATAAATCCAGTTATTGAAATGCTACTTTAGTATCAAAGAAAGCAATTGATGAGCTTTTTAAATTAATACGTATCTTGGTATCAATGAAACTTATAAAACAAACACCAATTAAAAATTCAGAATTTTTTTTTTATATAAATACAATTCTGTTTTATTTTTTTGTAAATCAATTCTATAAGTTTCTTATATTTTTCTGAACATTCTTTATTATGTTCCTCTTAGAGAATTTATAGTCTGAGTAAAATGTAATATAATCACTCATTAACTGTTTCTTGGCAAATGAGAGATTAATTGTTAGGGTACTGAGGTTTCAATTAGGTCTTAAATCACCACATCCACATCAATGCTGTAAATTTAATACGCAGTTTAGTAGTCAGTGCAAGAGTGTTGCTCATACACTAATTCATTTTAAAGTTTAATATAAAAAAAGCACTTACATTTTTCTAAATTTTATTCATCTTATTATTTCATTCCTAAAATAACTGTTAGCATACAAATAAATTTGTTTCAGTATTAATTTTGAAATTTAAATAAAATTAATTTTTTTATAATCATTACTAAAATATTATAATTATAATGTTTGAAAAGTGTTAAGCACTAGTAAAGGTTTTGTATTTAGTAGTCAATTTGAAGGAATATATTTTTCTTTTTATGCAATTAAAATGTTTAATTTTCCATAGTCTTTCAGAAAACTGAATTTTATATTAATTGAATTTTTTGATCTTTTCGATTATTACTTATGTATTAAAAAGAAAACCATATTCTTTACGTAAAATATATTGGTGTAAAACTGAATATTTTAAAAATCACTACGTAGTTATTGTTTATCTAAAACTACATCATTAATCAACATAGTCAGTGGAATATGAGCTCTTTTTATTTTTCTTTTTATTTTTTAGTGGAATATGAGCTCTTTTTATTGTTAAAAATATAATGGATAAATATTCTTTATTGTCTGTACGCATATTTTTGCTTTCTCCATTATTAAACGTGAGCTTAGTTGTGTGATTACATCTCTGTGGCCAATAATTCAACAGTTTTTTAGTTCGATTCATACTTAGGACATGTATGTTTGAAGAAGTTAAATTGTAAGTTTGGATTGAATCTGTCCTCGCGTACTGCTAATGCCTGTTGCGCAATAAGCAACTTTAATCTTAAGTTCATGAGTAGTATTTACAAGTTTACTTTCTAAGCATTCTTCTCTTTGGCTTTTTCATCGATGGATAAAACTGAGCTACCAGAATCATAGAGTATTCAACTGAAAAGTTGAATGCACTACCACTTTAGTCATAGTGTATTTAACTTCCTTCTCGAATGTTTCTATTTATAATATTTCATAATCACTTCAATCTCCAACCAAATTAACCTTCATGCTAAAAAAGGGTGGAATCGAGATTAAATCAAAGCTAAAAATTCCATTTTTATGTCTTTTATAGGCCGATCGATGGCTGAATTGTTAACTCTTTTGACTCCTGAGCTGTGGATCCCTGGTTCGAATCCCGGTTCGGGCGTGGATGTTGCTTTCTTTTTCTGTTCTCTCTGTGTTTCTCTGTCCTTTCTTCTGTAATGATGTAAAAATGTGGCCCACCCTATAAACGAGTTTGTGGTGGTATGGCGTGGGCAACGCTTGGTTCACAGGGGCCCGCTGTGTAATGACAAATGTGTAGAAGTTTCTGGCCTTGTTGCGGCATAGGGTTCGCCACCCATATGCTCGCCGTTCGAAAAAAATGTCGTTCATGGAAAACTGATTTTCAATTTTTTTATTATTTTTAAAATAAATTATATTCTATAGGTTCTTAACTTAATTTAACAAAAAAAAGTAATTATTCTAGCTTTTTTAAAATTAAACTTTCAAAACATTGAATTTCACTAAAAAGGTATGTGCAATTTGTATGAAAGGTTTTAGTAGACTATAAAAGCTAATTACCATTCTAAATTGTTTACTTAAAACGGCTTTAAAACAGAAAGTTTAAATTCAATCATTTAAATTAAGAACACTGGTGAAATTTCATTAAAAAGGCTTATTTCGTATTTTTGATTACTATTTCTCCAATCATTAATAAATGTATATTATGATTCATGATTTTATTTCCATAATATTGTCGTTAAAATTTTTATAACTTTATATTTAGTTTAATAATATGCCGAAAACGGCATTTTAAATTAATTTTTTTCCATTCACTTTTTCCCCCTTGTTAATTATATTGAAAGAACATTTGCAGATTTTCCTTTGTCTCACGTAATTTTAAATAAAATTCTAACAATATTCTGAATTTTATTTTATGTTTTCTTTTTATGGTCCAATTTTCTCTTCTTGTGAGAAAATCACGTTGATTATAAGAAAAAGGATTTATTAATGAATTAAATTTAACTAATACTATATTATAATTTTTGCTCCTTCCTTCTCATAAAATATTAAACCCAAAAAGATGCATAAAAATATTTAACTCATATTTTTAAATTTTTTAGTATGTTTCCAATTATACGTAAATAATATTAATGTCTTGTCTTTTTACATGAAGTAAATATATTATTAGATAAAAATTTTTGCAATTACAGTTTCTAGTTTCTTTACGTTAATGTAATTCATATGTATATGAAGAGAATAATTTGCAAATATTTTAATATTTTAAAAAGGTGAGAAATAAATCTGCACAAAGAGGTAGAAATATAAGTATTTAATATTTCGTATACTTTATGTGTAGGGCATATTTATTTCTTAGTTTATTTCTAATTATGAGTTTTGTTTAAATAAAATGCCTTTAAAAATAATTTAACTCTCAAAACCCCAAACTGGCTGATGTAAGTTTTAAGTTTTCAATTTATTTTGATAAAAATATATTACATGTAATATCTGCTTTAATGAAGTATATATTACATGTTACTTGATACTACGTGTAGATAGATACATGTAGCATGATATTGCATGTAGCTAGATTTTCTTCGTTGTGATTTAATTCTGAAAATGAGTTGGGCTGTAACAGCGTTAAGAAGACACCACCCTGTTATTTAATTTATTAGTTCTGATTTTGTTATTGTGATTTAGTATAACGAATTAAATGTTAGACACATTTATATTCAATATCCTAAAATTTAATATATTATTCTGTATTTGTTCGTTGAGATTAAATTAAATCCGTATAGGTCATTTGATATTTTAATAGCGGAAAAACATTTTTATATGAATTATTCTTGAATTATGTATTGTAATAAATATTATGATAAGTATAGATTTATCTTCTTTTTTTAACGAACATAAATTATATTTAAGCTTCTTTCTGTAATTCATTATTTTCCTAATTAAGTTAAAAAAAAAGAATTGTAATGTTGTTTTAATATATTCATGAATCCGCTAAATTGTTTAGTATTCCATATTACTTTTTATTAATTTAAAGTGAGTAAATATAGCGAAATAATTGTGACTTGTTTTGGGAAATTATTTAAGTTTAAAACTAATGTGTAGTAATACATATTATTACACTTTAACAATTTTTACACGATATTTTAATCCACAATAATTTTCAATTTTAATTTAAGATATTTTATTTTTCTTTCATTAAAGTTTGTCATGAAAGGAATTAATTACGCTTTACAAACTTTCATGAATAGAAAACTTCTCATGAGAATAAAATTTTCATAAAACATATAATTTATGACTCATTAATTTATTGTGATTTAGTATCATAATTAGAAAGTCAGGAAAATGAAATATAAATTTATATTTTTAATCTGCCAAATTTCTTAAATATTCACTCCCTTTTTCATGTATAGTGGTTTGTTATTTATTTACTAATAAAGTTGAAAAAATTCAATCTAAAAAGGATAATTTTTGTCAGTTTTTTAAGAAAGATTAATATTTTCCAATTAAATGCAAAAAAAAAAAAAAAACTATCAAGAAATTTTTTTTTATATTTAAAAGTCAATAATAAAATTTTTTAACATTATGTTTTGTTGGAGAGTAATTGGTAATTATATTATTACTTTGAGAAACATCTAATTCTTTTGCTTTTAAGCAAGCACATTGAAAAGAAAGAATATTTCTTCTAAAAGATGGGGACATATTAAAAATGAAACACGCTAGTGAAATCCCCTTTGAGATACACAAACAACAAAGGCGCTTTTTATTTCTCAAAGTGAATTTTCTAATCGCTATTATTTGTTTTCATCGGGAACGCGATACATAATAAATTCAATCTTTTGTTGTTTTTTCAAGGCTGGAAATTGGAGTTATTAGGTATTCGGTTTCTCCAACTGTTACCAGTTTCTGAGATCTTCCTGCCGAATTTTATTTCTTCTTTAAACTTGTTTCGGCACGAAAACAAAACCTAGCCTCGGGAAGCTTTTTTTTTTCCTTCCTGATAAGCGGAAATATCTATTAACAAAAAATCTCTCTACGAAGCTTCACTGAAACAGGTTTCCTGTCTAAGGTCAAAATAATTCTCCCGGACGTCCTTAAATTCCATCGTGTCCCACTCGTTTAAAATGACCCATTTGAAGAGGTTTCGAAAGAGGATGGGGCTTTCATGGGTCTAGGTTTCTCTGGTCTCTTAATGGGCCCCCGTCTAGACTGAAACGATGAAATCCTAGGCCGATTCTTTGAAGTTTTATTAAACATAAATTGATTATAGTTTGGTCCAATAACGCAATACTTAATGATTGCATTAGGATAACGATATACGTGTATGCTCATTTATTTGCCACATTAGTTCCCTGTGCAATTTTTGTGTTACGTGAATTCACAAGAATATGAAAAAAATTTACAATTGTTTTCTTTTCATTCTCATGGGCATTAATTACTACAAATAAATAGCTTTATCGTTCATTTGGGAATATACTGAAGACGCTCTATCTGTCATTTGCTATATTGAAAAATATATACATTTTTAAAGACACACAACTTATTGATATTTAATTTGCATTAAGTAAGTCAATAAGAAAAAGGGTTTTGAAAACTAAAGTTAAATTGAAGAAAATAATGAATATAAAGTCCCGTGCTTTATTAAGAAAAAATTTATAATCATGTCACTGAGAGAGAGAGAGAGAGAGACTAGTTTCTAACAAGTTCAATTTTCCAATGAATGCAATTATAAAAAAATTTGGTTTGATTTCCTATATGATATGTCTAATGTTAAGTTATATGGAATGTTTTTTTAAGTTTTTATGTTACAGATACAAAAAATATGATAAAAATTATTTTTATCAGAACAAATTCTAAATTAAACGACTATTAGAATGAGAATTTACATTCCAATAGAAATGTAGACTTAAGAGAGAGAGAGAGAGAGACCTTAACCAGAATAACAGATTAAAACTATAACCCCTATTAAGGATGCCCAGGTGAGAATATGTTTGCAACTTTATTAATTGAGATATTCTCTTGAAACTTTCGGTGTGAATAATGGATATCATAAAAAATACTGTAAAAAATACTGTAAAAAAATACCATTATTTGTCATTGAAATGACTTGAAATTATTCACAATTATGTCACATTTTTTTATTTATAAAAAATATTATGAAGAAAAAACCATCTCCACAGATTATTAAGCTTATAAGAAATACAAAAAACTTCAAATTTGAAAATAAAATTTTAGCATCTATATTTTTAAAAGTAATATTTTTTAAATTAAAGTCTTGTTTGTAAAAAAATAAATAAATAATAAATTAAAGTGTTTCAAAAATGAGCGTGTCCAATTTTTTTTTATATAATTCTATCTATGTATATTAGATTTTGAAATATAGCATTTTAAATTCAGAAAATTTACGATTTTAAATTCAACATATATGTATACTTTATTGAGCTTACGCAATAATAAATTACAAATAAAATAATTTTTTAATTCTATTTCATATAAACCCTAATTTGTATTACTATTGATGCAGCCTGAATTATTACGAAGGTCATTCTGAAAGTTATGAGAAGTTTTAAGTTACAGGTTTTTAAAATTATTCTAGATTTTCCAAATTATATTTCATATGAAACTTCAGAATTGTTCAAAGTAATCTCCTTAAAAAACAATTCTGTAAATGTATTTAAAAAAAATTAAATAATTCAAGATATTCGCTTTTTGGAATCGACGAAAGGAATATGTAACACCAATTATCTCATCTTCAAAATGAAACCGAGTCTTCATACAATTCCTTTTTGTATTAAAAGATAGTCAAAACTTTTAAAAGACTATATCAGGTGAATTGGGTATTTTGTAATTTTAGTGTGTGTTTGTTGAAGAATTTTAAATTTCAGTCTTGTTGAATGAGAGAATGCATTATCATATTGGTGTATAAGTTCTGTAACATTCCCTTTCTGGAGGACATTCACTCGTGTTCTAGTTAGTTTTGATTGTTTTCTGTCCTATGATCTTGATGACTTTGACCAGTTTTGTATTTTCGTGAAAAACGGTATTCATTACTTTCTGTTAGCACACTATCTTTTCACTATTGACGGCGTGGGATAATTTTCAAAGACATGACTTACTTCTTGAAGTCTTGGAACATCCAAAAATGGCATGCATGTTTTTACCGCAGTTACTATTTTAGATATAATGCGAAGGCCTAGTTAATTTAAACCTATCCTAAGTGATTCTGACACGCTTTTCTTATTGGTAGTCAATGAAATCATCGAGTACCCAATGTCAAACTTTTTTTCATACGCTATATTCATGAATAATTTTATATAACTATTGTGGATCCAATATCAAATTCTTTCAGCATTAATTGATAGATTCAATGTGTTGGATTATCATCAAAAAATATTTTCCAAATAGCAGAATATATCCGCGATTACGTCCGACAACTGCCTTGTTATATATTCTTCATTATGAAGAGAATTGTGAACCTCTGTGAAACTAAGTTAATCATTAAATATAATAGCGAGATATTGAATTTTATTTCCAAACACTAACTGAAAACTTTGTACGCATTTTTCCTGAACGAACCCACCTTTAATATTATTGAACATTATAATACGATTTCTCTCGTCAACTCCATTTTTCCTTCAGTCTAAAATGCATTCTAATTAAAACTACTTGGAAATAAGCCAGTAAAAAAGCATTCGCTAGAATAAATTAGTTCACGTTCTCAAAAAAACTGCATTTTTTTCTATTCCTCCTTATTTAAGTGTATTTAAAAAATTGAAAATGACCTTGATATTTCAAGACAGTTAAAAAGTAATTTTAAAAAGTAAAAAAATTCTGATATCTTTTTCCCTAATTCAGTGAAATATTAGATGCTTAGTTGAATCTTTATTTATGTATATGAAGAACCCTTATTATATATGGAATAAAGATAGATAACTAAACATATATGTTTAATTTGATTATTAAAATACTTTATAGTCATAAGTTTTTCCAACTTTTTCAGGCATTTTTATTTTTTGAAACATTTAAATTTATCAAATCGTAGTGAATTTTTAAAAATGTTATTATTGTTTAAAGTTATTTAACTTTATGTCTAAAATATGTAAACAAGGTTGAAATTCTTAGTTTTCATAGAAGATATTTTAAAAATAATTTCAAGAATTTCACGATGCTAACCACAAGAAGCTAAATCCTTTAGAATTTCTTATCTTTCTAAACATTGTATGAATTATGAAAGAAAATTAATTATTCTGCATAGTACACACAAGTATCTTTTAAATACCTAAAAACGAAATGTGTTGATGAATTAAAAATCTTTACAAAAGTTTAATAATCTTTCAACAAAAAATTATTTATACAATGCTACCATTCCGTTTGTTGACCCAAATAATAATTCGACAATTTATTTAAAAAATTTAAAATAATTTTTATTTAAAGAAATTTTACACACAATGAATTATTTCATCTGAATTAACATCTGAAAACTATTTTGGAAGTTGCAATAACTTGAACATAGAAATGTAATGGAAAATGGTATTTGTGGAGTGCTTTTTGAACTGAGCCATGTAGAAAAATTGACAGCTTCAATGATAAATACGTGTATCAATGATAAATATAGCTTTAATGATGCGTAATGCATGTTTGGTTCAATTTTCAAATGAATTTAAATTTGAAAACGATGAGTATTTGAGTCAAATTGAGCTTGTATTCAAAGATTGCATTTAAAATTTATGAAAACATAATCGTTATACTTTGTTGATAAGAAAATGTTAGGCAAACTTGATAGTTCTCGGAATACTTGTGTATTGGGACAAGAAGAAAATATGCAAGTAATACATTGGTTTTTAACTTATGTTATTTTTTATATAAAAACTAATGAGATCCAAGAAGATTTAACAAGTTTCGTAAATTGTTGGAAATTATTAACGTGCTTTAGTTCTTAAAGTTAACCATATAAAGCGTGACATAAAGTTTTTAAATCTTGATAAAATTTTAACATAAAAGCGCATAAGAATTTTAAATCTTGGTACAAACATAATATAACGTTGCTATTTAAGATATAAGGTTTCATGAAAGATATAATGTTGAAAGATATGAATAAAATCTCCTTTGTTCTTGTCCAGTCACTACAGAGTTTCTTCAAATAAAACTAATTTTAATAATAGTTTTATTTGTAGAAACTCTGACGTGACTGAACAAGAACATAAAAGATTTTAGTTAAAAATTCATTATTTATAATAAGGGGTATTGTGGATGAAACATAGATATGGCAAACTGTTTGTAAAACTTCAGCATAAGAAGATCGGCTTATTTTCTAGGTACTGGATTATCACTAACTTGAATTAAGTAAAAGTTAGTTCTCCTAGAGTACAAGCAATGGAGCACAATGAGTATTTAGAAGATATTTGCAATATGTTGATAGAATGAATGATAATGTAAGGCTTATAGTAGAAACATTAATTTAAATAAGATTACTATTACATAAATAATGTTGCGTTAGCTGAAAACTCTTATAAAAATTGTATTGCAAGTTAAAAATTTAACAAAAACAACAATAAAATGTTCTACTTAATTATCTTTAAAAGGTGTATTCATATATAAAATATTTATATTGTACAACTTTATATACAGTAAAATCTCTTTTTATAAAATGTTTAGTTCTTCCGTTAAATAATGAAACGGCATCAAAATGTTACAAAAGGCTACGGCACTTTTGTTGCAGTGTAAAATTTGCTCACATAAAATCATTAATATGGCGTAATAATAGTTGTGATAAAAATATGCATAACATTTCATATCAACATTTGTATTATTTTATAAAATGCGTAAACTTATGTTTCTTAGGTATGACGATGAGCCAAGAAATAAATTAATAATTGATGTCAATGATTGATCCATGGAAAGATTGAACTAAAGAAATTTTGTTCAATTTTTCATAAGGTAATCTTTATCATTGTAAAAATTGAGAAACACTATTTATTATATTTTTCTGGTATTTAAATCACGTCTGGAAAGCCATTATTTAGTTTGCTCCAGAATCATAATATCAACTGCTTCTAGCCTTACGACAGAAATTTTTAACTGACAATAGTAAATAGTATCAAGATGTATTGACAATGAATCTGTTGTTTTATTTTAATCTGATAAAGAAATATTTTAGCGGCAGAAAACAAACACAAAATTAAGCACTTGCTATTTTTTCTCGAAAACATGTTGTGAGAACTCTATTAATTAGAAATGTAAGAAGACTATTGACATGATCTGATTCTAGATACTTTAAAAAATAAATTTTAAGTAGGATAAGTAAGTTGCACTTTATTATTACAATGCTCATAAGGAATGAAGAAACTCTAAAAACCGTACAAATTTTGCTTTAAAACGAAGAAAATAATAGGAGATATATAATCCTCATTTGGATCTCCACACAGCATTCGCAATTTATATCTTAATATAAAAATTGTTTGAAGAAAAATAACGAAGATATGTTTTAGTTTACATTCTAATAAAAATTAATTTTATGAAAAAGTTGTATTTTATTTTTATTAATTTGATAATTTACTGATATATATTAAAAATAATTTTATTAATTGGATTTTAAAGCCTGGAAAACAATAAATTTTCCTGACTAATAAAAATAATTTCAATTATTAATACCTATCCGAAAATGAAAACATATTTAACAATATCATAAGCAAATTGCTTGTTTTAAAGAACCTTTTGTAGGAAATTTTAAGTGCAATTCAAAATATGCTTCTTATAGCAAATTATTATTATGATTAGTTTAGTAATAAAAAATCATTTCCACCACTAGGCTTTCATAGTTTAACCAATACATGTTTAGTTAATATATTTTCAGATGTTTTAATGTTCTGTTGTAATTCATTAATTTTCATAGCAATTAAATTTATTCTGTTTATTTATTACTAGTACTCTCTTTTTATGATAATTTTGTTGGATCTGTGTAATTTGTGGAATGAATTCTTTAAGTTTATTTTCTAATAATATAAAAAAATATAATGCTATATTAAACCTGCATTTATATTGTAATTTTTTTTCATATATTCTCAATAAAAGTTGTAGATTTAGCAGTGTCATTTCATAGAGTTATTATTTCACACATCTCCAGATTCATTTGTTAAAAATTGTTTAATCTTCATAATAAATAGAAGTATATTTAAGATTACCAAAAACAATAACTCAGTAAAATGAATTATTCTTTATTTGCCACAATTTTCTATAATATTTTGATTAATCTTATTACTTTTTCATGAATTATTTTCATTGAATGTTTCAGTAATGATATATGCATTTAGGAATGTGGGTACAATTGATCCCATTAAGAAATTAATTAAGTAATTATTTTGCAAACTGATTTGTGTACAAATACAAAAATATTAATTACTTACTTTACAATTGTTTTATTAATAAAATATTTCTATGCATGGAATATTACTACTAAGCTTATTCTTTCAGTATTTTGTCAATGGAAACAAAAAAAAGAAAAGAATACGTAATAAATATGTTTAATTAAATAATTTCCTTCGCTCAAAATAAAGAAAAAATCATTTGTAATTTTTTCCTTTTACACTTTGGAAAATTGGAATTTTTCGAGTCTTTTACTTCTTTAATTTATAAATGATTAAATTATGTACAAGATAAAGTAATTTTTTTGCAAATACTTATTTGGGAATTTTATTTTCATATTGTTTTTTACTGAAAAAAATTATCTTCGTTAAAAATAAAACGCGTTTTTTATTTATGCAGTATAAAACGCTCTAATTTTTGTTAAATTATCATAAAATTGTTTATTAAATGTAGAAGAACTTTTTAAAATTATTTATACCTAAATTTCTTTTCCTCAACACACGTTTTAAGTGCTTAATATTCATGAATCGGTTTTTCTGAGATTTTTCCCCTACCATAAATTTGACTAATGATAACGTCTAATCCTGATACTATTGTATGTAAATCAGTAATAGTCAACTATTGCTGAATGCTCTGAATAGTTTACATCATTCATTTTTGTCAGTTTGAATTACAAATATATTCTCAACTATGAGTTATTGTGTAATGTCTCCAAGCAAAATCAAATCAAAATCTTTATCCACAAAAATGCATGCAAACTCTTGTGCTGCCATCTATGTTCTTTACTTATAATCTTCATTTTTGAAGTCAAAATTGAGAATTTATTATAATTTTTACTTTTGAAAAATTCAGTACATAGAATAATATTCAGGAACATTGTAATAAATACATAGTAGATTTGTTATATTGAGATTGATATTCTCATAACAATAATATATTTTATTTAAATTAATTTAGTCCACAGATATCATAAATTAATTTATATATATATATATATATATATATATATATGTGTGTGTGTGTGTGTGTGTGTGTGTGTGTGTGTGTGTGTGTGTGTGTGTGTGTGTGTGTGTGTGTGTGTGTGTGTGTGTGTGTGTGTGTATAGTAAATTTGTATTTCTGTAATCGAAAATTTTAAAAGAATGAAATTTACAATTTGTATATATATATATAGTATAAAGCAAATTAATAGATCAAATTTTTCACATTTAAAAGTTCAATTTAATTTGCCAAACTTTCGTAAATAAGGAGTTTAAACATATTTTTATTTAAATATCAAAGACAATTTTTGACTTAAAAATATATCTGAGCTTTTTAGAAATTTCTAAGAATTTTTTGTGTGTTAAAGTTTATTAATGTAAAAAAAATTATATTTATATAAAATAATGTGATTAAGTTGCTTTATTTTTCTGACATAAGCTGCTAATTTAGTTATAAATTATATTAGTTTATATTTTTAAGTCATCATTAAATTTTATTAGCATTATTATAAGAGCAATTATAATAATAATAATTACTATATTATTATGTTAGTATATATTATATATATACTAATGATTATTATATAATTATTACATTATAATTATGGTATTATTATAAGATTTTTATGCGTTATTATAAGTACGTAGTTACTGAGGTTAACATAGAGTTAAGCACTCCAGTTGCTTAATTAATCCAAAGGGAGCATATTTATAAGGGCTAAAAATTTATGTAGAAAAAAATATTGTATAATCGATTATAACAATAGTTTACTTGACTTAAAGGTTCATTATTTGTACAAATTTTTAAAATTATTTAGTTCATTTTTCACATGCTCTGAGGTTTGTAAGAACACTGCTTTCACTGAAATACATTTTCACTGAATGATGTGCGAAACTCATGAGACTTCGCAACAATTAAGAGGAAGGCTCGAGAGGTAGGCCCAAAATCAGATGGATTGATTGTCTTGATAGGGACTTTAACACTATTGGAACATCTAATTGGAAAAGTGCTGCTGAGTACAGGCCAAGATGGAATAAACTGATTGAGAAGGCCAGGACCCACACGGGGTTATAGTGCCATTGTTGATTGATTGATTGACTGATGTGCGAAACTAAAAAAACTATACCACCCTTGAAGTTTAAGCGGTGCGTATATGATGAGGCTACAGATTTGTATCTGTGTGTGTGCCAATACGTTTCACTCTCTCCTCATATTTTGCTTATTCTTGGATCTCAATATTTTTATTTAAAATGGTTTTAAAATAGCAAAAATCATTTCAATAAGTAAAATTTAATGAGCCAATTTTTAAATCATTTTGAAATGTCTACTAAGCTTGCCGACATTATTAAACAGTAAGTCTAATTATACTTTAACTTTGTATGCCTGATTATTTTCAACTAAACTTTTCATATATATTAACTACGAAGACAACTGAAGAGAAATTAAAATTTATATGCTGCATCCTCGTATGATGACAATGTCTTAGTTTTTTTGTTATTACGTATTACTTAAAATAATTGCTTGTACACATGATGTGAAACAGTTTGAATATGAAATAATTGTAAAATAATTTTAAAGTGTATTGATCATACAAAATATAAGATTAAACTGGCATAATTTTTTATATATTATTAAAAAAAACGTGATGCTTATTATTTATTATGAACTATTCCTTGCTTACATTTTTGCTTGTCATTATAATATTATTTCATAAATTATATTATTAATTTAATCTTCAAGTAGATATAATTATATATATGCTTAATAAAGAATCTCCAATACAAATTTTGGAAAACAATTTCAATGAATAAAGAGCTATTAGCAGTAAGGCACTGAATGTGCAGTAACGTCATATATTATTCAGAAATAATTTAGGATATTAGCAGTTTCTTTACCTGCAAAAGAATAGAAAGTAAGGAGCAGTAGTTAACATGACAAAAACGGCACTGATGTCTTCTACATGGTGAGAGCACGTGACTCGTAGAGGAATCATGACCATCATGATGCAGCATGAACACATGAAGAGGACCCTTGAAGGAACAGTCATCTACACAATTTGCAAGAGGGAATATTTGAATTAAAATCGTTAAATTTTTTTAATAGATAATGAGGTCTCATAAAATTATAAATTATTTTTAATTTCTTCGGCAAACATCTCCCACACAACTTAACCAAATTTTTATTTAATTAAAAATGTTATAGTTTATTGTAAATATAAATATTCGAAAATAATTAAGATTTTTTATAAAATAATTTGAATATTTGAAACACCTGACTTACCATATTTTGGGTAAATATTTGATATCCTAAAAATCTAGCTTCTCGTACTGCGTCCAGTAAGTAAAGCAAAGCACCAGATGCAGTTAATAACTCCAAAACAAAACGTATCTAAAACATTTTATCAAAAAATAATTAGAGATAATAATATATAATGGATGAAATTAAATAATTTAGTATAATAAAGCACACCAACTGTCAAATATTAAAACCTAATTAAAATTTTTAAGAAAATAAATGCTTGATAATTAAGTGATTGAAGACATTAGTTTCAAAACATCTCAAGACGAATAGTACATTAATTAATTAAATTTAATTTTTATGACAAAATTAGAGTTATAAAATATAGTAAGAAACTAAAAAAAAATGTAATAAAAAATGCAATATTTCAGCAAGATCCTAACAAGTTTAAAATTTAAACAATAATTGGATGAAGTTAAATATTTCTAAATAAATAGCATAATACAAACATAAGAAAAAATTGTAAAAAATTTAAGAATTAGGAAATGAGTTATAGAGTATACGAATCTATTTGTAGTATAATACTGTATCAAGAAATAATAATCATATTTGCAATCATTTATTCTAGAAATCATAAATTCTTCATATTGCTGTTAAAGAATTGCTGTTCAAGAAACGAATTTATAATCTTACGTTCTGTATGTCTATAAAGAAAAAATACGTGTTTATAACATAACTTATATATTCAGTAAGTCAAAATTTAGCTATACAAAGTTTGGCAAGTTTTCTCAACTGAGATTAAATTTAATATGCTAAACTATATCTCCCAGGAAAGTTAACAATTGTTAGTTTAATATTTGAACAAACTTGTACTAACATTTTTGTTTCTATTTTATAAATCTTTAAAAAAATTTTCTCGTGAACGGTTTGCATTTTACTTTAATGAACATTTTTTGTCTCTGTGAATAAAAAATTTCTTTCAGTTTACTTATGCTTATTCTTAACCAAGCGAACTTTTTATTATAATAATATTTTTCTCGAACCTGATGTGAAGTCTTGTTTGAATCCAGCAAATAGCAATCATCAATTTGACTCGTAACATTAGTATGGTAAGGCGTTTCTGTTGTAGAAATGACATGTGTGAAGTGGCTGATATGGCTGTGTTGCTTAATGGTTTTTGGTCCTTGTGGTCCTGGTCTCATCACAAAACAGCTTAGAGATATTGCAAAGTAGAAGAAAAATGTCACAAACTGACGAAAAAATCTGTTTGAGAAAAATACGATTAAAAAATTAATTAGAGTAAATATTTCAAATATAAATAATATAAGAAGCAAAACAAAGTAGGTAAATTTTAAAATAAATCTTAAAAGAAAGAGTTGCACCCATAATTAAGTTTAGTAATTTAATATTTAATTATTTTATAATATAAAAGTAACAAAATGTATATTTGAATTTCAATAATAAACAAAGGAAAATTAAGCTGGTAATTTCTAAATATTTTATTAAAATATAACTCTAAGATCGAAAGTTTTTTTACTCTATTTTATTAAATGTATATATATTTTCATATTAATGAATTTATTCATAAAAGAAGGTTAACTAAAGAAGTTAGGATGTTTTGTGTGATATACCAGTTATCAAGTGTAAAACAGCAATTTCTAATCTTCAATTATCATATATTTGAATGCAGCGTAATCAGTCTTTTATTTTTTTTAGAAAGCTCCCACTACTAAAGTAATTTTAATCTATTTCGGGATCAAAATTTAATGAAAATATTTGATTTTCAGTTGCATTATGTCAGTACTCCTCTAAGCAGCTAGCTAAGTATTGATTAAAATCGAATAATAACATGAATGCAAAGTTAAACTTAACATATACAAACGAAATTGTCATGAAAATTTTTTTAAATTAAGTTTATTGAATCAAAGCATATCAGTCTTTACAATCAGCTTCTGTAAAAATAAACGAAAACTATATTTTTAATTTCTCATGAGACTCATTAAATAAATTTTAAATAAATTAATTTATTTAAATTCCTGCATATTGATGGTAAAGTATGATTAATAATTTAACTTAAATATATTTTTCTTTTTATCAGAACCCTCCTACATACACATACAGATATATATTCACATATAATTAAACATATGTCTGTGTGGTTTCAGTCATAAAATACAAACTTTTCTTAAAATTTAAAAAAATGAATTTTTTTTCTGAGGAAATCTAATTTTTTTTTTTAAAAAAAGAAGAGAATTTTAATCATGCTGAAATAAATATTTGATCTGTAAATACTCTCTATTAACCAGTTTGTGAAAAATAAATAAACTATTAAATTATATGATTTTCAAATGTACAATTAAACTGAAAGAATTTACATTTTTCTCATATAAAGTAAAGATGAATATATCAATAACCAAATTGCTCAAAGACAACGACAGAGCTTCAAAACTCAAGTAATACTTTAGCTTTGAATATTTCAATTCCTTCGAATTTTACAAACAACTAAAACATGAAATATTTAAATTACCTGAATTTAACAAATTTATTCCATTTTGCGTTTAAGAGGTCTGCTAAGACTCCACTTAGCATTTCTAAATGATCAATTTTTTCCTGAAATTAAACTTCAGTTAATTAATAAGAACATATTTTTCTCAATTTCGATAAAGGTTTTAAACTGATGACATTAGAAAAAAATATATTTTATACTTAAGAGTGCTTAAATGTTTTGTAATCATGAGGACAGTTATTAAAATATATTTCATGAAGTGGAAGATATTTTTAGATATTTATATATAAACTTTTATTGTAAGCACTGTGAAAGAGAGAAAAGGTAGTAAATTATAGAGATTTTGGAATTAATATTTTATTTACAATAAGCATTGCACGTTTTTGCTAAATTTAATATTTGGTGCTAGTTAAAAGTGCATGTTTTAACGAAATTTGTTAAACGAATTATTAGATTTTAAAATAAACCTCTTAAAAATTGGAATTATTGAATTCGTCGGTATTGAGCTGCAAATAATGGATAATTTCATAAAAAAATGTATCATAAAAGTATCATATTA
Source organism: Latrodectus elegans (assembly GCA_030067965.1). NCBI lineage: Eukaryota > Metazoa > Arthropoda > Arachnida > Araneae > Theridiidae > Latrodectus > Latrodectus elegans. Next base: position 42,190,316 of record CM057817.1, on the reverse strand, counting down.
ATGTATTAAATGATTCTATGATTTCTTTGGATATAAAACTTTCTGAAGGTACATTTTTTCCTTAGCTAGTACTTAAAGGCTTTGGTTTGGTTGGGATTTGGGTTTCAGTCCTTAATTAGATTTTAAACATATTTTTTGTGCTAATTTTTTTATGAAAATCAGAACTCATTTTCTTTATATTGATTAACAGTTATTTATCATATTTTTATAGTACTAATGAAAGAAATTCATAGTATAGTCACCACTTATATTGCCAAGGTAACACCATAACTTTACTGGAAATGTATCTTACTTGCTCTCCAAATATGACGCATATAATCTCTAGACCTAGATGCGAGTTGGAGTAATCTGAATGAGATATCTTTTTGGTTTATTTAAGAAATGATTATTTTTTTGGTTTATTTAAGGAGTGATTATCTTTTTGTTTTTTTTTTTTAAGATGTACTACAATTAGTCTTTGAAAAACACTCTTTGTTGGCCTAACGAAATGCGATTAAAATTATGTGATATTTAAAATAATAGTGAAGTTATGAATACCTATTCACTAAAAATTCAATAAGATAATATGTTTCAAGTATGTTGCAGGTTTCATGTTTGAAAATCTATCTCAATAGGAATGAGTATAGAGCAAAATAATAAGAATAGAAAAAAAAAAAAAGAAATTAAAAGAAGATTTTTTTATTGATGTATTCTTCAGCATTTATTTTTAAAGGGACCTATTAAATAAGCATCCAAAAAGCATAAATTGCTTTGAGTATTCCAGGATGATGTCTCCTTCACATGACATTTTCTGCATTACATAATGAGTAATCAGGATTAAGTCTAGTCCTGTCACGTTAAAAGCAAACAAAGCAGTTAAACTTAAATAATAAGCAACAATTAAACATAAAGTATTTATTTGTTCATCATAAATCAGAAAATTATGTAAAATAATCCATGAATTGTAATTAAGGTTAACAAATTTAACATTAAAATTCTTCTTTGGTGCTCAAGTTATTTGAATGATGGCAGAATATTAATAAAATATTTTCTCGTGTTCCTTTTATAGAGAATAAATAATCGTTCTTTATAAATGACTCTCGTGATTCAGTAACCAGTAGGCATTGAAGTGTATATAACATTGAAGTATACCTAACATGTTCAATTTGGAAGTATAAAAATTCGTGGAAACTTATCAGAAATATGCATTAATTTATTAAAGTTGACGGTGTATTTAAAAGGATTTCTAAAAAAATTTCTCCTGAAAACATATTTAAATATTTAATTTTTTTTTTACATTTTTATTGCAGTTATTAATACAGAGTATTTATAAAATAAAATTTGAAGAAAAGGCGCATAAATTGTTGCATATCCTGGATTCTTAAGCAATTTAATCCAGCTTAATAATTATTTCTAATACTTATTTTCTTTACTTAATAACTGATACAAAATAACTAAATTTGCCATCACATTAGGTGAAAAGCAAAAAAATAAATTTTTTTCTAAGTACCGAACTTACTTTTGCAAAATTTTTACAAAAGTTACTATTTCAAGTGAAAGAATATTTTGAGTTAAATACAAACATAATAAATCAGTGGCGTCATCTAGGGATAAACTAATTCAAAATTCTTTCCAGATTTTTATTATTAATTATATTTTTATATTATTAATAATGTCTTAATTTTGTTCATAATATCATTTCCTACAAGCTCTTACTATTTTCAGATAAAAAAATTTCTAAATGAACATGCGTCTTTGCGAACAAATATTAAGAATAAAAAATACGTGAATGCGATTATGTGGACATAGTTTCATCAATTACTAGATATTAAAAAACATATGAAAACTAGCTATTCATTCAGTTAGTTTCTTTACGCAGAGTCGAAAAGAAAAAAAAATATCATGAATTATTTTCACAAGAATATGTTTCTATAATTTTATTTTTTATCTTATTTATCAATATGTTTCAATTCAAATACAAATTTAAAAGACTTAAAAGAATATAAAACATACTACTTTTCTTAAAAAAATCTGCTTATATTTATTTAAATTATATCATTTTAATTTCATATATATATATGTATATATATATATATATATATATATATATATATATATATATATATATATATATATATATATATATATATATATATATATATATATATATATATATATATATATATATATATATATATATATATTTCAATTTTTATTACAACATATAATAAATAATAAATCCTGGATTGAAAATTGTCAAATGTTGTATATAAAAAACTATCCTTTTTAATAATTGTTTATTAGGATAATCCTTTCTTCTAATAAATGGTAATCATGCGTTTCTAAGCCAAAAATATCCTGCTGTACTGCCTATGTTAAATATTCTTTCGTTCCCAGCCTTCCTACTAAACTTTGAAACCTGGAACACTACTTCTTTTACAGGAACGAAAAGACTAATTTAGCAGTTAACTGAACATTTTTGTATCATTTAATAATAAATGTCAATCTTGTATTTTGTTACTTCTTATTAATTTAAATAATAACAATCACATTTAATAAAAATACTTTTTTGAGAATCAAATTTGTGCTTGCTTTGCTTAAAGAGTAAAGACAATGAATATAATTACTTTAATTCTTTTTACATTAATGTAACACTTTTTAAATCCTCATTTTTGATAATACTTTTATAGTTGGCTTGTTTTTTTGACGCAGGTAAAAGGAGAAATAATAAATAAATATTTATAACAAACAAATTTAAATAATGACTTTCAAAGACACAACCAAAAATACACACCCACGGCACAAAGCATTTACAAGAGATACCGTCGAACTCTCTGAGCGTTCATTGCATCCATCTTATAAAATAAATTTTAAAACTATCCTATAAAATTAATTAACCATTTTACAATATCAGTTCATATCACAAGTATTTTAAAAACTTTAAATGTTATTCAAGCATAGCACAACCAGGAACATTTTTGTGATAAGTTTTCTCGTAAAGAATGATCAAATTTTCTTCTTTCCTCGATTTAATTCTAAATTAAAACTATAATGTATCAAAAAATTAACATCAAATTATTTTTCTTATAATTATACAGATTTGAGAAGTTAACCTCACGACTCACATCAGTGATTTTTAAAGTCAAAGTAAAAGAAAAATGTCTTTGATAATGTAATTAATCGAATGGTGATATGAGTATAATTCAACTTTGAAAAATAAATTCAACGTTATCTAGATTTACATAACTTAAATATTTTTTAGTTTCTTTGCTTCAAAATCTTCTATTGATGAGCATAAAATCTTGGTAAAAATATGCTTTTCTAATTTGCGTTTTTTTATGTCATAAAAATCCAAGTAAAAAAAATGGTGAGATTTTTCATGTAATTTCTTTCACAACTTGAAATAAAAATTTCTTTTACATAATTTAAAGGGCGAGAAATACTTAATTTTTACGAACAAGTCACTTCAAAGTTTATTCAAGTGAGTATTGACATTATATACCATTTGAATTTACATTTTATTTACTTACTTAATAAAAGTACACGCTAACCTTGGAGAGAGACAATATCGTACCTATATATAAAGTTTTACTGGGCTCATAAAAATGTAATGCATTTAAACATATATAATGATATGTTTTAAATATAAAATTAATAGTACTATATATTATCTTAATATTAACAGCTTAACAATATTAAGGTACTCATCTGTATATATGTGTGATTAGAAGAGTGTACAAATTCAAAGTTATTTTGTTGTAATTGGAGCTCATACAAATAAAATTAATTTAATCTTTATTTGACCACTCGTAATTGTTTTCATGTAAATAAAAGGCCTAATTTTAGTAAACTCTTATTACAATGCATTTTAAAATTATTAAATAGAAAATGTAAGTATTTTCGCTTAAATTTTAACTACATATTTAACGTTGTAGCACATATGTATGCAACACATACATAAAAATATACTAAAAATTAATTGTAAGCTATTTTTCGTACCCCATAGACAACGAGGTTCAAAACGGAGAGTTTGTCAATTTCTCCGGTGCGACTATCAATTGTATCAATACCATCTAATGGATAGGCTGCACAAGTGATGTTTCCCAATTCCCAATAAATTTCTCTTTGTAATGTCAGGATATGAAAGTAAATCTGGAAGAAATCAGCCAAAAATGATTATAATCAAACAATAAACGAAAACAGTTCAAGAATTAAACTAGAGCATAATTTAATTAAACTTACACATTGATAAGAGAATGATTGAATTCTATTGTGAATTCGTTGAAGAACTGAGATAGCATTTTATATTGCAACAAAATTTTTCAATAGTTTAAATTTCAGAATATATAGAAGTACACTTTTACATAGTTTATATTCTATTTCATAATGAAACATAAGTGTTTTAGTTGCATGCCAAGTTCACGGCCTGAACATTGTGAAAATATTGGTACATTCTAACCAAAAATAATATAATTATAAACACGGTGATAAATAATATCACCAATTAAATCTGATTTTATCTCCTTAAAGGCTCTTGACAACTACAAATCAAATAAAAATTATGGATGTTTTTAAAAATGCAAAATTCTTTTAAAAGGATATTTTCCCCTGATTTGTTTGCCTTATTAACTCAAGCAAATGGAAAAGGACTTCAGCAGAATTATTGTATTGGATATTTATTAAAACTGTTTGGAATTATGCTCACATGCTACACAATGAAGTACGTAAATTCTGAAACTCTTCAATAATTCTTTACATTACATAAAGAAACACAGTTTTAATTCAGTTAAGAATCATAAGCCATCTAATGATACCTAGCAGAATTCATTTAGATGCAACTATTGAAGATATGGTACATATAAAAAGTAGAACAACTGCTAAAGATTATAATATATATATATATATATATATATATATATATATAACTATATATATATATATATATATATATATATATATATATATATATATATATATATATAATAGACATTAATGATAAATAAACAAGATGCAATTAAGATGATAACAATGTGCTATTAAGGTATTATTATAATGATACTAAGACGTTAATGAAAAAATTTCTCTCCGGAAGATATTATATGTTTGGGATCTTACTTCTTTCATTGCTAATTTCGCAGCTAAAGTGAGAGGTGTTAATCCTTGTCGATTTTTGATATCCAACGAAGCACCGCATTCGTAAACCATGTCAAATATTTCCTATGAAAATGAGAGTAATTTAACTTATTATATTAATTCAAAAATTCAAAAAATTAGAACCAAATATAATAACAAATTATTTAAAACACATACTCAAGCATGAGAACAAACTCAAACAAGTTTCGATATTAATTTACGCATATTTTGCATGTAAGAAAATTACATCGTAAATACCACATGCCTTTTCATATTAAACACCACTGTTGTGATATATGGTTCACAGTTTTAATTATAAAAGATTTGTTTTTTAGATATATTTCTTCAGTTTTGCGTCACAAATACGCAACATAAAATGAGAATCTTATACTTGAAAAATAGTTTGTGGACCAGAGGTCATCCAACTACGAAAAAAGTGTTTCCCAATGTGTTTGCGCCAATATATTATTATTTCTAAAATGTATGAAAATAATCCATTCTTAAGTATGATTTCAGCCATTGTTTGTACTGCAAAGAAAGAAAGAAGAATTCTTCGCTGCAAAGGTTGACTCTTACCGCGAAAGAGAGATGCTGTTATCAGAAAAATCATGTACAGGCATAAAATTCTGCACATTTTGCAGACACACAACGTGTCTATCGAAAGCTAGGGAAACTAATTAATATAAGATTCTACGTTATACTTTGTGTTGCAGAAGTTGGCGTAATGCTGTCTTTACTTATGATCACACAAAGTGTTATTGAAATAGAATTATTGATATTAAAAAGTGCAAAACATTAAGAAATTAAGTATTTTCAGCTATTATGAACATCCTATCCTATCTGAGTGTTTGAGACTAATGCAATGTATTACAACTTAGATTCTATTTCCCTAAGTTAATCAATATCTGAAGATAGAAGGACTTAAAAAATAAAGTTTTTTTTTAATTTTATTATTATTTTTTTTTTATATATAATTTCCTTAACATTTAAAAAATGAGCAATTAGAATGGTTAGAAAAGGCCCAATGAATATTATTAAGTACTTTCTATCCCCTTTATAAAAAGTAATAATTTTTTTTAGTTCAAGACACATATATTTAAGAATTGTAATTATGTATGTGTGTATGTTCTTAACCTATTGCCTAATATATAGATTCATTAAACTAGTCTTATACAACATTTTGCTTGTCAATTTCGATATGAGTTCATTCATGTGTTAATTCCTTTTATGATTATTAAAATATCTCTTAAGATTTTAATTGAATTCTTTTTTAATCCTTAGGCAGTAATTCCCTTTAGAATTATTGCCTAAGGATTAAAAAAGAATTTTCTTTAGAATTACTTATGAAGTAAATTTGAATGAGGCGATCTTCTCTTGAACTACAAGGTTAAAAATGTTTTGTATTATTAAAAATTTAATCATTGAAATATTAATAACTGAAATGTTAAATTATCAGATCCTAAGTAATATTGAATTCTTAAAATGTTCTTACTAAGAAATATAATGAAACTAGGGTTGTTTCACTTAGAAAAACCATTTAAACAAATAAATTTGTCTAAATAATAGAATTTTTAAGAATTTTGTTTTGAAATTAATTTACAAAAAACTCGTCATTACCAATTTGTTTTGTATGACTAGAATGTGCAAAACTGTGTTTCCATTTGTATCTTGAAGATCAGGATCAGCTCCTTTGGCTAACAAAAGACGATAGCACTCTTCTTGACCTAGACAAGCTGCAAAGGGTAATGGATACTCTCCCCAATAAACATAACTGTAAAGATAAACAAAATGTAATTTAGATTAATTTAATAATAGTTCTCTTAAAGAAGAAAAATGTATTATTTTTATCATTACATTTTTATATAAAGTTTATAATAAAAATTTAAATGCGGGTTCGTGAATAAAAGTATCTTTTTAATTGTTTTTATAAAAATAATTATAAAATAACTTAAAAATTTATTTATAGAAGACTTTTGTGCTTTATTCAAAATCAAAATTAATTGCAATTAAGAATGTGAATTTTGTGTATTTTTGACATTTAAAGTAATTTTAATAATTTCAATAGCAACACTTTCATACACAAATTTTTTGTGTTTTAAAATTTACCTTAACTAATAATAAACTTAACTAACCTTAGCTAATAATAAAATAACTTAAAAATATTTATATATTTTGTCTAATGCTCTGCAGTTTAAGAAGTTTCCCCTTTTGATACTGCAGGAGCCGGAATTTATGGCAATTTATGCGTATACGTCAACCTCATTTTCCCGACCTCGAATCAAAATTAAAAGGCACTTGGTAATGGCGAGTATTCTAAACCCATTAACCTTAGGTACACATCGAAACTTGATTGCGCATCTTTGTATTTGGCAACCCAAAGAAGTTTGGGCCTTCGTCATTCAGAAGCAGAAACCAAAGAAAAGAGCTCCAGATTTTTCTTAAAACCAAAGAGGTATTATTTCACTTGGAGGACATTGCAACCAATATTTATTTTACGAGTCGGACTTGCCATAAGTGAACACGACGGATCTTGGTTTATATTTGTATTAGAGCTGTCCTCTTTCCAGTATTACGAAGAAAGGCTTTACTAACCGGACTTACGTGGCTATATACAAAAGCCACCATCATATATTTTGAAAATTTGTAAATTCCTGTAAAATAATTAAGTGCTTGATTAAATCATTATTCAAATGTCAATTGCAATTTTTCTATAGTATAAATATTTTTACTGTTTCTAACAGAATAAATTAAATATAATTTGTATAACGAAAATGGTTATATAAATCATTTATTGAATTATTTTAACTAACCAAACGCAGACAGTATTTGACACATTGTCTCTAATAATCTCTAATACCCTTTATAATCTGTCTTAACCGAAAGATCCACCCATTCATGTTCCAGGCTATCAGTGCGACAATATTTTTGATCTTCAGGAAGGAAGAAACTCCCACACGCTCGTTCGTTGAAGTTAGCATCATGGTCCAATAGAAACTTCACCATTACAGGGTCTTCGTTCACAATTGCCATGTGTAAGGCATTTTCACCTGAAATAACAAGCTTTATGACTAAATTATTGACACTGGGTAAAATAAAATCTTCTTTTCTAAAAGCCAATAGAATTCAGTTAATCCAACTTGATAGAAGTATTTGTTTAGTGACACCAAGCATTAAAATTAATTAAATTAAAGCTTTACTTTTATGAATATATATATATATATATTCCCCATTTTTGAGAAGGGGAAGGGGCTAGTTGTTTAAATAATAAAATTTTGTTAGTTAAAAAGTATAAAGCACATTTCTCAACTAAAGTAATAAAGTGGTAAAATGTGTATTTCAATATATTACTTAAAATGCTACTCCTACAAGTATAAAAAAGTTCAGTCTTTATGATCTTTATTCTCTATTTTAACTTTAAGTAACTTTTTAAAAATGTAAGACTATAAAATTAATATTTTTTTTGTTAATGATATACAGATTTCATAGCAACGAAATAATGCATGGCAGATTCCTGTTTTTACAAATATGATAGAATCATGTTGAGCACTGCGATACTTTGATAAAACTGAATTCACAACCAAAACAAAATGATTTCATAGTATTATAAGACTTTGCTAGTATGAATGATTAGCACAAAGTTTTCTTATTGAAATCTAATTTTTTTTATGTTCTGCTTCGACTTTTTTGATTTCAAGTAAATGAAAAAATACTTAGCTCTACTCACAAAGTCAACTACTTTTTACAGACATGAAATTTTTTATAATCAAATTCTGATATTCAATTTGAGATTCGTTATTTAAAGTTTTTTTTATTGTAGTTTATGAATTATTTTCTTTAGTTTCTTGTATAATAATGTAATTGCACCAGCATACTTCTTCTCAGTACCAAGCTCAGAGTCAGCCTCTACCAGTTACTGGAAGCGACCGGGTCTTGGTCATTTAGAAGCAAGAACTAAGCAGAAGACGCCCTAGTGCTTCTCCTGCCATTCTCAGAGGTATGATTTCACTTAAAATACATTGCTACAACGACCAATTTATCTTGTCGCTTTTAAGTCGCTTTTAGCAAACACAATGGATCATTGGTTATTTCAGAACTCAAACTCACTACCTTCCGATAATTAGAACGACACCCTGACCATTCTAGAAACCAAAAATCTTTATCAATAATGTTAGAGCTATAATCTTAAAGAGATATATTTATGCTTTATTGACTACCAATTACTTTTTTTAAACAAAGTTTTTGAGCTGTATTTATTCATACCAAAAATTTTTACTATCTTTTACAAGAATATCTTAGTTTGGAATAGCCAGTATGAATTGATTGCAAAACTTGTAAATTATTTCATGTTCGCAAATAAAATTTGACTGTAAAAATATCTATCCTATTCCAAAGATAAATTATTAGATGTTGCTTTTTTATTCTTGTTTACTTCTCGTTATAAATGAATTCATACTGCCTACTTATATTGGAAAAATGAGCACATATAACAAAGAATTGAATGGATTCCATAAAAATACAACAAATATAAGAAATATCTCACATTAAAAGTATAATGTATTGAATAAGCAAATACCGTAACTATTTTATATTAAAACTGATTTTTTTAATATCAATATGCGTCTATAAACATGACAATATGAAGCATAAAATATTTTGTACTCTTTATGAGATGAAAATAAAAATGACACAAACCATAATATTCATCATCTTGATAGATATCATTTATTAGTTTTGGAAATAATTTTATTAGACGTTTTGCCAAATCTAAATGTAAAGGTGTGGCCACCAAAAAACACATATGTAAAATTGTTTCACCAACAGATCCTCGCTGATCCAAATCCCAACACACTTCACGAAATTGTGGAATACCTGTGAATATATAATAAAAATATAAGATTTAATAAACGCAATCGTCCATAGAAAAGTTATTTCACAAACGCTTTTATCTAAGGTAAATGTATTAACCATTGTAAGGAAATAAAAGTTTTGTATTTTAATTGTCAGAATATTATTAATTTACTAAATAAAGATAATTTATAGGAAAGTAAATCATCTTTCAAAATATACAATTTATAAAAATTTAATTTATTAATTTACTAAATAAAGATAATTTATAAGAAAGTAAATTATCTTTCAGAATGCACATAATTTATAAAAATTTAATTTATTAATTAAAATACTTAATTTATTAATTTACTAAATAAAGATAATTTATAGGAAAGTAAATCATATTTCAAAATACATAATTTATAAAAATTTAATTTATTAATATTAAAATATTTATTTAATTACTAAATAAAGATAATTTATAGGAATGTAAATCATGTTTCAAAATATATAATTTAAGCAAATTTACAATTTTCTCAAATAATTCTCATTCAAATAACTCTCATTAGTTTACTGTAACATTTTAACAAAAATGTTTTGTATTCCAGTAAAGTTGGAGTAAATAACTGGAGCACAAATGAAACTTCGTTTAAAAAGTATTGCAAGGCTGGAATTTGATCTAATATTTTATGCCGTGTTATAGAGCATTGATTTATATTTCATTTAATGAGATTTAAATATATTCGTCACACCAACTAAACGCAAAACTATATGAATAAATTTTTAAAAAGCAAATTATCATATGTTGCATCCAAGACGTCCAAATTGTCTGATGTAAATAATTCCTTCAATAGCAGAAATGATTACAACCTATACAATAAAAATACTTCCATTATTTAATTAAAAAATATATATAGGTGACTTCGTTTTCAGATATGTAAAAATATAAAAAACAATGGAACACAATCATAACACAGCAAAAAATTTAAATTCACAATTGTCTACAAAACTATACTAAATGTTTATCCAAAAATGAACATTTTTATAAGATTATTTTAAAAAAAATAAAAACAAATGATTATGCTGAAAGAGAATGAGTTCTATGGAAAATCAATTGCATCAGGTTTTAAAATACCATTCGACCTCAGTGGGATAGAATAAAAATAAAATATATAATTTTGATAAAAAGTTAAGAATACCATTTTTTCCATCTTATTCCAAGATATATCCTCCAAGAACAAGGTAAGATGAAGATCTTATGAAATCACACACACACACACACACACACACACACACACACACACACACACACACACACACACACACACACACACACACACACACACACACACACACACACACACACACACACACACACACACACACACACACACACACACACACACACACACACACACACACACACACACACACACACACACACACACACACACACACACACACACATAATAGATAAAGTTTTTAATCATATTTATTTACTCAAAAACTATTTTAGAATTGCACAATAATTTTGATAAGACTTCAGTGTACGATTCTCTGCTACGTGATCAGTTTTTGCTCTCGATAATTAATTCCTTCAGTACCTACAACTAAAGTAGATTCTAAATCTTTGAAAACACTTATATAGAAGCTAAGAACTGCTTAAAGATCTGGATGTTGAATATTCCGACACCAGTTTGGTTAAAAGACTTCATGATCGAAGTTAATTTTTCATGTAACAGAAAACTAAAATTAGAAAAACCTTAAAATATACAATAAATTATGTATTTTAATAGTACGAGCTGTGTGTTCGAATTTCAGTAAGAAAAATAAAATTTAATCCAGTTATTCAGGACAGATGAATATTTATGCTTTTGGATTTTAAAAATAAAACTCATTTCCCATGATAATCAAAGGCAATTATAACATTAAAAAACTCCACAAAAGAGATAAAAAAAAATCCAATGGTAAAATTTAAAAAAATGAAATTTTTGGAAGAAAATTTAATTTAAAATTAATAGTATGAATAAATGATGTTCAGTATTGATTTTTTAAAATATGAGTGCTTAACAAGAGCACTGAATCCTGCAGTAAGGTTATTTTTTATACTTTCAATTTCGGTAACTGCTATAATTTAAATTAAAAGGAATTAAAAATTAAGAAATAGTACAATTTTAATTCAGATATTTATAGAAGTACACAAATTACATTATTATTCAAATTCTATATATATTAAATTCTATCGAAAAATAATGCACCCTTTTTTTTTGCCATTTTTTGAAATGAAAAATTTTTGTTAGGAAATGAAGAAAATATTTTTTTGTTAATTATTAGCATCAATTTGCGCGATTGTACACTAAACATTTATATTATAAATACTTCGACGAAGCTGTTTGAGAGATGTGTAGTTACCAAATGATTTTTCAAAGTGATGAAAGATCATTTAAATCGCATAACTTTCTTAATTCACAATAAATATATCATACTACTATAGAAACGAATAATAAGATAGTCAGTCGTTAGAAAAAAGTTAAAATTTCTTCAGCAAAATTTCAATTTACAAAGGAAATCTTAAGCACAAATCTTCCTCCAACGATTTGAACAAATATTCGGAATTAATCAGATACATGATTGATTGGAAAAAAAAGTTATCATGATATAGATTAAAGCTATCATGATACAGATTAAAGTTATATTAAAGTTATCATGATTATATCGTAGGAAATGAAGAAAATATTTTTTTGTTAATTATTAGCATCAATTTGCGCGATTGTACACTAAACATTTATATTATAAATACTTCGACGAAGCTGTTTGAGAGATGTGTAGTTACCAAATGATTTTTCAAAGTGATGAAAGATCATTTAAATCACATAACTTTCTTAATTCACAATAAATATATAATACTACTATAGAAACGAATAATAAGATAGTTAGTCATTAGAAAAAAGTTAAAATTTCTTCAGCAAAATTTCAATTTACAAATAAAATCTTAAGCACAAATCTTCCTCCAACGATTTGAACAAATATTCGGAATTAATCAGATACATGATTGATTGGAAAAAAAAAGTTATCATGATATAGATTAAAGTTATCATGATACAGATTAAAGTTATCATGATTATATTGTAGTTGATTTTAATTGGGTTTTAATTAAATTTTAGTAATAAGTTCTTGATGAAAAAAAATGTATTGTCTTATAGCGGTCTACAAATGTAGAAATCAACAAAAAACTCACAAAGACATGAATGCAAAGCACCTCAATTAAATTTTTTTTAAATAGATTGAATTGGCAATGTAGTTTATTGAAAATATTAAGCCGCAAAAAGAACAAATGCGTACAATCCGTGGATGAAATACTAAAAGAATTACAAGTGCTAATTGCAGTGGGTGGGGATGATAAATCGAGAAAAATTTGTGCCTTCTTTCTACTTAAAGTCTATCTTTGTTCCATATCGAAGCTCTACTATTATTGTTCTTGCCTTCTTAGATATAAAAATAAGTGAAAATAAAATAAGAGAATTTGTTTATACAATTAAGTTACAGATATATAACAAAGCAATAATTTTAAATTTCAAGTTAAAGTTATACTTGTTTTATCAAAAATATAATACACCAAATATTGCATCCTAAATTAACAATTTAAGAATTTAGAATACATAAAATGTACACTTCTAAACATTTATAATTTTAACTCACTGTGCCTGAAATATTTTCTAGAATAAAACTATTTTAGAACAAGTGTTATATAAAGCCTATTATACAATTTTTATTCAAATTTTCTGTATGGCAATGGAAAATCCTTGTCTTATAAAAGATATAATTTACCATATATCTATTCTTTCACAACAAAGTAAGAAATTAAATAGAGAAAAGCATTTATTTTATTTTATTTTCTTGTCTATCATTTAAATGAATAATTTCATTTGAAATGAAAAATTTTAAAAGCTCACATTATAAAACAAATTTGGTTGAGCTAAGCGTGTGTACTTCCAAAATTAAATTGTTCTTCATTACAATGTTAAAGTAAGAGCCTCATAAGAATAATGTTTTCACACAGTTTTGGAAACTCAGTGTAAGGTCTCTCTTTCATAAACGTAAAGAACTTCATGAACTTAATAAATTTTTAAAATATATAAAATACAGTGAAATTTTTTATAAATTAAATATTAGTCTTCTTTTTATTTGAAAAAAAAAATTGAATTGAGCTTTTAGTTCCAATCATAAGTTTGAATGATAATACCAGTTATGATTGGGATGATATAGCTGCATGGTTAATTCTATAGCTTTCAATTCAATAGATCATGTGCTCAACTTCTATCTCTAGCACTGAAATTTGTAATAGTTTAGAATTAAAGTTTTAGTAACTTTCAGATGAAAAAAGTTGGCAGTAAAGTTGTAAACAAATTAATGAAATTATAAATTTAAATATTTGCAGATTTATTTGAATAAAATAAAAAAATGCTTTAAGACTTTTTTAAAAAAATGATTTCGGAACACTCAAAAAATTTAAAAACAAGTTTTCTTAGGATTTATAGTCTACAATTCGTTTTTTGCTGACAATTGCTTAATTAAATTAGAATTGTTAAGGATAAATGATATTATAAAGTTTATAAGAATTAGTTTTCAATAAATGTTAATGTAAATTTTTATTTTTCTAAATTATAATTTCTTCTCGCAAAACAGATATACTATACAGGATGACTAATTTGAGAACAATTATATTTAAAGTATATTCGCGCGATTATTAATATAAAAACAAAAAGCTTATAAAATGGAAAATTAATAATATATAATATTATAATCTCTGTTTCATGTGTAAAATGACTTTTAGGGCTGAAATTAAAAACTTATTTTCAAATTAGGAATTCCAGTATTCTCTTATAATGTACTAAAGTATGCCTGTATACATTGTCTTTGTAATATTCCAAAATTTGTTTATGTCAGTTAAATTTGATCCCATATTCAATTTTATTTTTAAACAATAGACAAATTTGTAATGTGCTATGTAAGGCTACTATTAGTTAAACGCAATTTTTTGGGTAGCCAATGATTTGGTAACAATTATTTGGGTAGCCAATATTTTATAGCCAACTTTAACCAACTTTAACTATATTTTATATATTCATTATTTACAACTCATTTATTAATTTAATTTATGGGAACTAATTTGGTATGAATAAAGAATGGTTTTCATACCGTCTTTAGATGCATAACTTTCAACAGGAACAGCCACAGACTTAGTCGCAGATTTAAAATTAGGATCCCGATTTTGGGGTAGTTGCTTATGTTTTGGACGGTCTTTGTTCCGAGTCAACACTAATTCTTGAATCGGAACCATTCTTCCTTCTCCGTTATTGTACAAGAACGGTAATACCAGTTCTCTTATCTTGTCATCCAGCTGTAATAATGTAAAAGAATTTTGATACATGGCTGAGAAAATTAGAAAGTAGCTTATTTTTATAAATCTCACTCAGATAAGAAAGTAAAAGGATTTAAATGTACTTAATTTGTTAAGAAATTAAGTGAGGATCATTTCATGAATTGTAAAAAAATTTGGAATAAAGTTTTGTTTTAAAGGATTTTTCGAAATATTTAATTTTTGAATAGTCTATTCAGGCTTCTATCACTAAATGAGAACTCATGGGGAAAATCTAACATGTTTTTAAAAATATCCGAAATCAAAATCCACAACAAATTTGTATTTGTATTCTGTAAAAGATTGTTTTAATAAAGTAGAGAAAGTTAAACTTTAGAATAAAATTAATTATAATTATTGATTTGAATGTACCTGTAAAAACAACTAATGAGTATCATTTGTATTTAATATATTAAGTATCACTTGCTAATTTTTTCCTTAGTGTCTAGAAATTTACTATTCAAATTTCTGGTAATCCTATGAAATGCTAATCACTGTATATTTTAAAACATTTTGCATAAAATACAACTTATATTTATTTTGTGGAATTGAAAATGTACCTTTGGAATTTTAGTACTACTACTGCATTTGGTTACTTAAAAAACTAAAAAATGCATTAATATTCATTTTAAATTTTATGAAACTTCCACAACGATATTATGCAAAAATTATTTTTACATAATATTTTCAAGCTCAAAAAGAATATAACAATTTTCGGAATTCTAAATTATGATAAACTAAAATAACTATATTTATTTTAAATTTGTACATTTAAATAAAACCTTTCTTTTTGCTCTTTTGGAATATAATTTGATGAATATACTCGACCGTCAGTTATGCAAAGCCAAGTTCAAGTACAATCTTTTCTTTTAATCATTGATAATTTACATCATATGTGTACATTTAAAATGAAGCAACATAGAAACGGAAATATAAAATTAGATAAATCTTATTCCAGAACCCAGTAATAAACATTGCCTACAAATAATTCCATACATTACAGGTGCATAATACAATGTAAATGATTATTTTGTAGAAATAATTTTTATTACTATTTATTGCGTCTATTACTCGAAATCAATGAAGTGAATAAAATGTATACTATTTTTCAATAAAAATGAATGTGAAGCTTCAATAACAGGTAGTGGTAACTTTCTCAATAAATATATGACACACACACATGTTGTTATTTCCCATCAATTACCGGATATTAGTTACTTTAAAAGTTCGGTGATTAGTGAAAATAACCCCAATCTATTTATTCATAGTAATTTGCACGACTATTGACACACCTTATATTTATGACGTAAAATTTTTAGCGGGAAAATTTTCTTAGAAAAGTGTACTATTAAATTCTATTCCTTTCAAACTCAAATAAAGGTAATAAAACAATTGATTCATGTAAAATTAAAAATATAATTCGGAAATTCACAAAATTAATGAAGAAAAGTTTTTAAGAAGATTATATATATATATATATATATATATATATATATATATATATATATATATATATATATATATATATATATATATATATATATATATATATATATATATATATATATATATATATACATATATATAAATATATGTATATATATATATGTCTGTATATATATATATATGTATATATATATATATATGTGTGTATATATATATATATATATATATATATATATATATATATATATATATATATATATATATATATATATATATATATGTATATGTATATGTATATATATATATATATATATATATATATATATATATATATATATATATATATATATATATGTATATATATATATATATATACATATACATATATATATATATGTATATATATATATATGTATATATGTATATGTGTGTATATATATATATATATATATACATATATATATATATATATATATATATATATGTATATGTATATATATATATATATATATATATATATATATATATATATATATATATATATATATATATATATATATATATATATATATATATATATTCATATATTCTAACTTTTATTGAGATTTAATATCTTAATCTAACGAAATACAACAATATTTACTATTTAGTTGGAAAATGTTTTGGCCTTATGAACTCTAACATATAATGCGAGCATAGTATTAGAAATTCTTTCCAAAGTGTCCCTTCCGTCCATTTTTATTGAAGACCTTGATAAAATTTTGCTTTCCACTTTGCGACTTTTCTTTCTATAAGTTTGCGAAGGTGTTAAATTTAATTGAAGTTAGGAAATTGTGTGTGATTTTACAAAACTTTAATTTTCTATGCGGTAAGTCAATTTTCCACCATTTTGCGATCATTATCTTGTTGAAAAATCCCATCCGCAAGTCATTCTTTATGAGCATCAGACTGCATATCGTTTTCTAAAATATTTTTAATAGACTATTCATTCATGATCCTTGTAATATGTATGAAAGCCATCAAGCCATCATAATAGAAATTTCCCCTGACAATTTTTGGTAAGTTTCCGTACTTCACTTTTGGATACATCAGGTGATTTTGAGATTATAAATATAAAGTTGTGGTTTCTACTTCCAAACAAATTGAATTTTGATTCATTGTTCCAAGGAAACTCCTTCCAATCTTTGGTTGTACACGTTTCGCCCTCGTCAGTAAATTTCAACAGGATCTTAACTTTCGGAAACTGAGTTAGAGATTTTAAGTAGGTATCCTTTCATACCATTCAGTAAACATTCTATTGTGGTCTCACACACTTCCAAACTAGTAGCCGAAAGGTTAGCCATCTAGCCTTCGGTTCAACAATTCGTGGGTTCGCCACTACAATAATCCCAACTTGGGTTTGGATTTTTGTAGTGGCTCAGAATCCATTTTAAGCCATAGGCCTCTGTCTAAATAGCCCTCGTGTGCAAAAGATGACCGTTGAGCGACAAAGAAACCAAACCACTAGAAATGAATCCATGCTCGATCGCCATCTCTTGAAAAATATTCTTATTTGACTCAATAAATGACTTGCTTCGGATTAACACTCTTTGATATTGAGTCATTTTCTTAGGGCTTCTGATCTTAATAGATTGCGCATACATTTACCATTCATTTATTTTGTTACAACTTGATCAAGAGTTCAATTTAAAACTTCAAATTTGTTGTCGATAGCAAAATATATATAAAACTTTTTTTTATATCTTTTTAATAATTAAAAGACAGTCGAGAAAAAGGGCATATTTTCCGCTGGCTTCACATCAAAGTAGATAAAAATAAACATTTTCATGTAGGAACTAGAATTATGACTATTTAAAGATGAAAAATGCCAGTTTCGAATATGACAACCCGTCATATGCGAAATTGATATTATTTTATGTATTTTATGATTTACATGTGGAATATATTGCATATTCCAAAGCATTCTACATAAATGAGATGTCTATTTTAAGCTAATTTTCATACCTGCGTAAAGTTATCAAAATAATTGAGATATTTGCTCAGTTCTTATAGAAAGGAGATAACGAAATTGTTATTTAAATGGTAAAGACGCGTGTGTGTGTGCGAATTTTGAAGCCAAATATTTGACGAAGAATTTATAGCTTTTAATTGACTTTTAGATGGGTCAAACCGCTGCCCAACTTATCTAATGTTCAGCGTGTCTGACTGCGGATAGGGAGGTCCTGGGTTTGAATCCCGGTTGGTATATGTATGTACTTTCTCTCTCTATCTATCATGTCTTTCCTTGTATGAATGGATTGTGAGCGATTGGCTGTCCTATAAACGGGTATCTCTATGGCACGTGTGTTCTGAAGAAGTCAGACTCCGCACCAAAATATGGTTCAGTCGGAAAAATGAAGCAGGGCACATCATAGGTCAAACATGAAACGTTAGAAAGATAGTGATTCATTTCATGTGTTAAAATCAACTAAAATTTGGTTTTAGAAAGAAAGAATCGAGGTCTAACTTTAGTTATCACGTACTCCAAACTTGATTTCCATAGAAAACTTGAAGGGTCATTTGCATTTTATGCTGATAATTGTCAATATGATTCTGTGTACGAATTGAAAGTAGTGTCATGTATGAATGAGATAAAATTCCAAAAACTTAACTAGTAACCCTGATATTAATTTAATGAAAAAAAATTATGTCCTTGAATTTATCTAAAAAATGGTGAATCAAAATATTTTTTCATAAAAATATTATTTTTAGAAGTAGTTTTGTAGTTTAGTGACATATATTTAAATAGAAAAATTAAAAAAAAAAGTTACAGATAAAATATTCAGCATAATTAAATATATCTTAAAATAATATGTAAATATTTTATATATTTCATTTATTTATGACAACTTATTTAATTATTAATTATATTAATTTATAATAAAATTTACACACAGAAAAAACAGCAATATAATAATTTAGTAACACATTGTATGATAAAAAGTTGAAATTTATCATGTAGTTTCAAAAAAAAAAAAAAACTTCTTCTTAATGTTTTAAATTCTCATTTATATTGGTATTTTTAAATTAACAATTTTCATATCTATCATTAATTGCATACTATGGTTGAATATTAAAGTTACAAATTATTCACCTACATCATCAAGAAATTTACATAGAGAAATATCATATCAAAACTTTGAACAGCTATATATATGTTATACAATATATTTGTAAATATTTTTATAGAAAATTTCTTTTAAATATATATCTAATTCATTGTTTGAAACTTTCAAGTTATTTTTAATAAACATATATTTCCAAAATATAACTTACATAAATGTTATACAACAGTTTTAATTCAATTTTACCTTCAGTTTAAATTTTTAAAATATTGAAATAAAACATTTTAATTTAAAATATATATTGGAATCTAATTTATACCCACTGATATAAAAATTATTTCACACTTAGAAACAATATTATATATTCATAATTTATCCACTAAATTTAAAGAGTAATTTTTGGGATAAATATTAACTTTTATTTAATTTTATTTTGTTAGGAATATTAAATTTTTAAGAACCTTAAAATTCATAAACTTACGCCATCAATTACTTTACATTAATATTATTTTTGATAAAAATTAATTTACTTCAAAGAATATGTATAATCCCTTTTGAAAAAAAATGAATGATTACATAGTTATTATTGAAAACGTGAAGCAATGTTTACAAAATATTTAATGTGTGAATCTTTACTGAAGTTCAAAGTTATTGATCACAAACTCCTAACCATTTAACATTTTTAATTTGTTGGATTTTATATAAGAGTTTTCTCAATTTTTTTCACAAAAATACTGTTCTTTATAATTCTTCCATTAGTGTTAAGATACACTTTAATAGAGTAAAATTACAATGATTATTTTAAATAAAAAGAGAAAATCTTTAAATTATTGAAAATAATCAACCTAAAAATTTATTGTAACTAAAGAAATTCAAAAGTTCAAATGCAAAACTAATAAAAACCATATAGTGAACATTATATATCAAATAGTCACACTTATTAACTCACAGTTTTAAAATCTTTAGTCTTGTATGCTTCTTTCATAAGAGCTACAAGATCTCCCCCACCTTTGACATTGGCAAGTGAATATATTTTCAATGATCCGCTATCTGTCTGCTTCTTGACTCCAGATGATGTAACATTACTCTCATTATTCCCCATGATTATTATACAGGCAGGACAGAACTTCAACAAGAGATAATTCATTATTAATGACACATTTATGCAACATAGAACACACGTGTTAAATATGTATTACTATATAATGAACACATTTTCAAAGAATATATATTTGAAAGTGGATTTTATGTAAAAATCAGAAATGATTTTACCGCAATTAATATTATATATATTATACATTGAATAAAAGACTATCTTTTATAGATCAAACAATTTATATATCCACTATCATAGTGAAAAAAAAAAAGAACAGAAAATGATTGGTCACAATTTCAGATTTGAATTATTTGAATAGAGCTTAAAAGGATTTTCTATATGAAAGCATTTTTCAGATAGATTTCTTTCTATAGGTAGTACATTGATGAGCTTTACTTCCCAGATAAATAGCACTTTAAAGACTTGTTCAGTATCTCTACTCTTCATAATGTTACTAATTTAAATTCGAGATGCAATATTGCATAGCAACACGATTAAAGATAACTAATCATCTTAGTAAATCTGTCATGAGACCCTAGATTGCATCAACTATTTCTTCATTACGGCTCTCTATGAAAAATTTAATTTAAACTCTTAACTTTTTGGTATTTCATATGCAAATGCAATGAAAGTATAAAACTGGATTCTTTGTAGAAGATATTCCTAAATTTACACTGCCTACTTTGCCTGATACGGACATAAATCTAGTGTTAGGGGTTAGTGACAAAATAGATATATGAATTTGAGATCTAATATTCTCTTAACTGCCAACAGATGATATACCTTAATGTCATCAGACTATGCAAATTCGATGATATCACTGTGAAAACGATAATTACCCTTTTGGTGTAGACCTGAACTTCAAATGCACTCAAATTCAACTGCAAATCAACTTCAGATTCAACTACACTCTCAGATTATTCAATTCTATCGTAACTATTTAATCCTCGGAATATGTCCATTTTTAGAGCAGAGTTGATTTGTAGGACTGCAAAAACTTACTAAATTAACTCTAACTCACATTTCTATCAAAATCACACAACTCTCACAATGTTTTCACTTATAGATTATTGACATGATATCTTTTTAATCATCCTTCTTCTCTACCACACTGATATGATATCCACAAAAACGGATTTAGCAGTCCTTAAAAACACCTTCGATGGCATTTTTCTTAAATGTCTAATAAATCAAAAGTAGGAAGTCCACTTCTAAAATTTTAATTACTGCCTTTTTTAAATTTTACTTGTTGGGTCGTTTAAATTTGTAAAACACAAGTATTCATTTCCTATATTTTATTGATGTTGAAATCATTTACAAATCACGTGAGCTTAATAATTTCATAGTTCTGACTAAATTTTTATTTTATTATATACTTGTGTAAAAGAAAGCTATTGAATAGTAAAACATGAAGAAAATTAACTTTCTTCCAAATAAATAAAAAATAAAGGAAAATTTCTGAAAATTTTTATTAGAATAATATTTACTTCTGCTTTATGTCAAATTTACTAGCTATGTAGGTGAATACGTTCATAGTGTTTTTACCAGACTTTTATTTAAGCAAAAAACAACAATTATATCAATGAGTTAATCAATTATGTATTCGCCGTTGCTATTTAAAACCTCTTCCCACCTCTCGACCAGTTTGTTGATGCTATTCCCCCAAAAATCGCCTGGTCTGGTGTCAAAGAAGTTGTTGAGTCTGTTTTTAAGGACCTCTTGGTGCACTGGAAAATGTTCAAAAAGAATGCCACACTCATTAAGGAGCTCTACATTGCCCTGCTATTCCTCGTGAATGAGGCTATTTGAATGAAAAGAATTGATCCGCATGGTCAAACCTTCACGAAAACACCAGGCCCTGTGTTGCACAAGTCGTCAAAGCCGCATCCCAAGAGCTCGAATGGGAGGTCCTAAAGCATCCACCGTATTCTCCGGACCTTGCACCGATCGATTACTATCTCATCCGCTCCTTGTCAAACTATATGAAGGGCGTTACCTTCGATAACAAAGAGGTCCTTAAAAACTGGCTGAACAACTTCTTTGTCACCAGACCCGGTAATTTTTGGCGGAGCGGCATCATCAAATGGGTCGAGAGGAGGGAAGAGGTTGTAAACAACAACGGCGAATATATAATTGATTAACTTATTGATATAATTGTTGTTTTTTGTTTAAATAAAAGTCGTTGGTTAAAACGCTACGAACTTATTCCCCAACCTAATACCTTAAAAAGAGAGAAACTCAGTTTGTTTTCTAAGTTATTGTTAAGCAGTTTCTGAAAGTATCTTTTAAATTCAAATAAAAAATAAAATAATATATTTAGATCCGCATTGATATAATTTATTGGCATTTGATAACTATGAGGGTTTTTCATAGAGCTTTCTAATGTATGTTTATTACATAAATATGTGTTAATCCAATGTAATTATATATTGTGTGTTTATTTTTTGAAAAAGTATCCGATGCATTAAAAACATTTAATATTTCGAAGTACTATCGATAATATTTAAACTTAAATATTATCCATACTTACTTCGAAAAAGGCATTGGATATTTTCAGAAAATATCAGATGATTATTTTGAAAATTTTAAATTTAAATTTTTTATTCAAATCTTTGCTTTATTTGATAAATAATTCATTTACATTAGAAAAAATACATAGGTGTACGCAAATAGAAATACATAATAAATTAAGTAACTTTACGAACTCTATTTTCTATTGTTTTAATTCATCCGAAGTAGCTGTATTTCTAAGTTTATAAAAGAGAGTGACAATTATGTTTGTATAACGTGACTTGAAAACAGACTCCTTCCACAAACTATTCTAAGAAATTTATAGCTTGATTATTCTTCAAGTATGGATAATATTCGTCTATAAGAGAACGTCTCCTGAAAGTCATGCTTTGAGTGATTCAAAGAGCTTTTTTTTTTTCCAAGAAGGAAAAGTTTTGAAACTGACCACGCATTTCTGAAAACAATTATACAGACAATGCGCCTCAAAATTTAGGGTATTTTTCATTCAATATATATATTTTCAAATGTGATGGCTCCCTTTTTTGTTGTATGAATATTGCTTCATTATATAAATAATTTGAGATTTCTGTTCCAATTTGGGTGCTTCTCAGCAATGCTGCCTTTTGGTAAAGGAGAAAATGGCTTCTAAGTTGTTAATAAAGACAGAATTTTTTTACCACATCTCTAAGAAATCATGGACTGGTAAGTAAATTTTATGATAATTCCCGATAAGAGCTTTTTTTGATAATTATTTCCTGTATAGAAATAAAGTTAGTATTTTTTAAACTTGTGATTAATTCTATTTGGGGTATTTTTAATCATTTTAATACGAAGTATAATAATTACGCAGAAAAGTATCAAGCTATAATATTTGCTAATGTATGAAATATGCATGTATTTATTATGGAGAAATTTATTTCGTCAAATGTAAAATAATCATGTATAAGCATTTAAATATAAAAACTTGATTTGTATTTCTGGTTATGTTTTATGAATTGTATGCCTTTTTTTGTAAGCAATTTTTATATATATTTTTGATATACTTAAATGTTGTATAATTAAACTGTCGCATGTACCAGAAACTATTTATTTTAAATATTCTTATACGACATACTTTCTTATTTTTTTATAGAATGTCTTTACTTTATATTTTTCTTTAAGTAATAATATGTAAACATGAATTTTTATTGAATGTATTTTCATTACATTAGATTTTAAACTCGATGAGATTTTCATGATCATATTTATTCTGAATAAAATCACATACTTTGATGTTTGGCTGTCAAATTTGAACTATGAGCTGTATTTAGCGTATTAGAAGTGTCAATATAATGATGCGATTAATTTTTATACCAAAAATATTCATACTATTCTGAATATGTGAAAAAATTAAAATTATTCTGGTAATTTTCACTGAATAATAATTGTTAAGTTCGTTAGAATTTTATGTTTCTTGTATGAAATCAAAATTTAGAATAAGAAGTTGTTCAAATTTCCTTTTTTCATAATTTTTGCACATTTTGTTTATTAAATTATTAAAATTAGTTTACACTCATGAAACTGTATTTAATATTGATCCTGACTTTTACTTTTGCAGTTGAATTTCCAGCGAGCATATTTTAGAATTAACTAGCGTGTTTGAAGAGGAAAATGAATATACTTATAGTTTTAGAAGGAAAAAAATTTCCCTTTAAATTAATTAAATACTTTTCAATTAATTATCACATTAATCATTTTATCACAACTAAATTATTTTAAGAAAATCAAGTAAATTTAGCGTGACTTGTAAAATAAATTTTTGATGAAATCATTGCAATCTCGCATTACAAAAGGAATTCCTATTATCTTAAATAAATTACTTTTCAATATTGAATATTCAGTCTTAATTAATTACTGTCTGTAGAAGCGAATTTATTTACGTATTCCAATCCTGTTTTAAATTCAAAATGAGTGAAGTAAAGCACTAAAAAGCATTAAAACGCAATTATTTTGCAAAACATAAAAATTCTTAACTATAAAGTTATTGTTGATTTGAGTTTATGAACAAGAATTTACAATTTTTTCTAATACATTTCAAGGTATTTGAAAAAATTGTAAATTCTTATTCATAAGCATATATTATCATTTCCTTCATCATGAAAATAAAATAGTTATACATGGATAATATACCCATGTTGAATTATAATGACTCTTGATTGTAAATGTTAATCCTCTTTGAGAGTTGTTATAACACATTAAGTGAAAATTCATTTAATTTCAATAATTTGTATTCATAAATTATTATCTGTCAATATAAATTTCTAAGCAAAAGATGAAATTCATTCCAAAATAAAATATTTAATTCAGTTATTGAGTATTATAGTTTTTACTAAAGATTTCAGTATTTCTCATATTTCACTAGAGTGCAATATATAGAAAAATACCAACAAAAAATGTAGAAGAAATTCCTGTATTTTGTTGGAACTAATGATATATATTACTGAAACTGATAAAATAAAACTGAATCCTTATAAAAAATTGCATTTTTAATGCACAATTTGGAGCAGATAAATTTTTTGATTAAATTAATTTTTTTAATTAAAATTAAGATTCCTAGTTTAACATTTATAATCACTTTGATTATTATGACATGGGAATGAATCAGTTATGATGTACGCATATATAAACTTAGTTAATTAAATACTATTTATATTTTCGCATTGACATCATTGTGTAAACATGAAACATTATATGGTATTGAGTATTAAAAATCAGAAGAGAGAAGATTATTAAAAAATAAGATATTTAATATTCGATGTATATATTCATAATTTTTGTTTCCTTTTGTATGAAGGAATTGAAGTGCATATATAACAGCATAAAGCTGCTTATAAAATACTAATAATGAATAAAAATGCCATATGAGAAATTAACTTACACCATAAAGGTGATATAAAGCATTTTCCAAAAATATAAAAAGCATTTAAAGTACCCGAACACGTTCAGAGCACTTTTTTTAAATACACTGCATATATACATTGTAACGATTTTTTCTTATTTCACTTTAGAAAACATTAATATTGAGCTTCTAAAATTTGATATATTTCAATATTATTCTTCAGAAATGTTAAATATGTATACAATTTTAAGCATTTTTAAAAAAAAAATTTAAAAATTTCTGCATCAAAAACTATTAAACATATTTGAAAAAAATTAATACCAAATAATTTATATGTTGTTATCTAGAGCATGTACTAAAATTTTAAGTTTTTGTTAAAAAATAAAAAAAATTACGGCCAGTTGAATTTTTATACTGAAATTTTATCCAAAACTTCTATGCCATTATTCGAATAACAGGCCATAATTTGGGAAATATCTTAGTGATTAAAATTCTTTTAGTACATTCCCTAGAAAACAATATACAGATCACGCTCATGAAATTCCATAGTGATATTATAAAAATATTTTGAGTTATCGTTTTTGAAGCATGCAAATTATAGGTAAAAGCCAGTTCTGAGAAAATCGCATTTAAAAATTAAAGTGTTGTGTCTTTATAAGAAATTCTCATATTTGCTGATTTAGTTTTTTTATTTGATTTTCTGATTTATTTCCTGAACAGTAATTATTTTATGTATGTTTTAAAAGCTTACTAAATTTATATTTCAAAATTAAACACTGTTTAAACTAATTTTTAACATCATTCTGGCCCTTTAAACGCCCACTTTCAGTCCTTTAAATATATCCACTTTTGGTTTCCTAATTTTTACGAAATCCTTTATATCCTGGAATCTAATTAACGTAGAGACAAAAACAAACCTGTTTTAGAAAGCTATTTAAATTTCTTATTTAACGAAAGAATAAAATAAATTTATCATTTTTGGTCGAAGTTGACGTTTTCAACATGTGCGGGTACCTTAAGTAAACAACCATTGGATGAGAATTTAATAAATAATCTAAAAAACTCTTAAACCTGTGAGGGCTGTGTCAAATTAATTTTATTTTTAATGAAGATACAGGTGAAATAACAAATGTTTTATAATTTGACTACCGTATTCAATAAGTACATTTCTACTGAAAAATGTAAGAATAATTCTAAAGTTGTGAACTATAACAATCCTTACTTATATTATTATTTGAACGGTGACACATCTGCTGTTTTCTAAATTTTCAACAATTTTTTGCATGTGTATAACTTTTATTTAATGAAAATGATGCTATTATTATATTTAATTAAAAATTCTATACTGAAAACTTAATAAAAGTTATTAAATTACTAGTTATAATAATTTTAATGTCATAAATATATTGAAAATATAGTTAAGTTTCATTTTAAAATAATAATTACAAAATATACTCACATATACTTCAAATGCACATTTTCTAGGAATCAAAGATTTGAAATTAAATATTCTATGCTTTGTCCTATTTCTTTAAAAGGAAATAAGATTTGTTTCATAAATCTTTTGGTATCCAAGACAATCAGTAATATTTGACCACTAATGGCGCCATCTATATCAGGTGCTTTGAAAAGGAGATAATTGGCAATACAAATGACATGTCACATTTTTTATTTTTATTAAATGACAGTATTAATTTCATTTAAAAGTTAGTTTTATTTTATAACGAAGGAAAAAGCTTTGAAAACAATTTTCACGTCATAGAAATATTTATTTGAATTACAAAATTTTATAACGATCTATCTTGAAATTTTCGAATTGAAGGAAATTTGAGATGGTATACTCTCAAATTCTGAAAAAAAATATCAAAATTCAATGCTTAAATCATAGTATTTCTTTCCCCCTTTCCAAATTATTAAATATTTAATAGGAAATCTATTAAATATTTTATATTAAAATTTTAATAAACAAAAACTACCAGAAATGCATTTCAATGAATGGAAAATTATCGAAATTAATGTTTGGTAATCTCTTATGTTCATCATGTGGAATATTACAACTGAATGTTCAAATAATTCCACTGAAATGTGTATGGTTTGAAATGAATTATGGAAATTTATTCTTCAGATGTTTTGAATATTCTGCCATTGTAGAATGTCATAAAATTGAGTTATCCTTTTTAATGCTTGCATATTACTTTAATTATTAATTGAAGTAATTTTTCACAAAATTAAAATATTGACTATGGTTTTGTAAATTTTATTTTTAACATTTAAAACATTTATTTCTTTTTTAAAATTGGTCTTATGCATTTTTCTTTGATTTGATAATCTTTAAATTCTCAATCTAAACTGGGAAGTTTCGTTGTTACATTATTAAAATGCATATTTATATTTGCATTTTAAAAGGCGAGTCTGTGTCATAGTTAAGAATTCTTGAACATAAAATGAATAATGTATTAATTTTATCGCATTAGATTTATTCAAGTATATATTCATTTTCTCTATAATGCTTGTAAAAGGTATATATTCCCTAATATACACTACTGGCAACCCATAATGCAACACCAAGAAAGACGAGAGATATAACAAAATTTATTTTGTAGATAGCATGTTAAACAAGTATCAAATGATTAAATTTATAGAATTCTGTGAAGTGTTGTTCCTGCCAATATCAGTAGTGAACATGAATGCCAGCTGGACTCCCAGTACCTAGCCCAGGGAGGGTTCTACCAGTTTTGGTGGAGTCTGCTGGAGAGAAAGAATGAAGCACCAGTAGAGGGCGCAATCCCTGCCTGTGGTCGCGATCTCCCAATGCAACAGCTCAAATCAGCGTAGAAGACCAAAATCAGTTGTCAGAGTAGCCACCATTGTTGGAGATTACCTCTGCCACACGCCTCAGAATTGGTTCAATCATACTTTGATTGTGTTCTTGGGGTACAGCAGACCAAACAGCTTCCACACGTTGTCATATTTGATCTGGTGGGGCAGATGGGGATGTAATCTGGTTCAATCGTTGACCCCATGTTTCTATCGGTGGTAGATCCGGAAAGCGAGCCTGCCAGGGTAACAATTCAATCTAGTAATTGACGAAGAATCCTTGGACAAAGCGTGTCACATGTGGTTGCGCATTATCCTGTTGAAATATGGTAAGCCGTGAAGGTAAAGAAGGACAACTGGCCCCAAAACTTCCAAGATGTATGCATGACTGCTTAAAGTACAAGCAATGCGTACTAGAAGAGAGCGAGTGTGATATCCTATACAACCCCATACCATAATATCCAGTGCAGAACCAGTGTGGCGGTGCATAACGCAACTGTTCAGCATCTTCTCACTACAGTCTTTCCAGGCTCGAATGCGACCATCGTGGTGTTGAAGACAAAAGAGTGACTCGTCAGTAAAGGTATTCTCATTCCATTCTACCACATACATCCTTCTTTCATCGCCCCATTGGCTGCGGAGACATCTGTGGTTCTGCGTCAAGGGTAGAAGAAGCAACGGACGTCTTGCGGATAGACCACTTTGCTGTAAATGACGTCGAATTGTGCACACACACATTGGATGAGGCGTTACAGACTGAATGTGCTGTGTAATGGTTGGTGATATTTCTGAGCGATCCATCACTGTCATTACGTGAAGTTGTGCACTGAGGTGGATGCGATTAAACACGTCGGTCTGTCGTATCCTCCTGCTTCCAACGATCACAAATCCGCATTTCAGTTTTTGGTTTTGCCCAACATGACTATCAGTTTCTCTGAAAGATAATCCATAATCATAATAGGCCACTATCTTTCCTCTGTCAAACTCGGATACTTGATAAAAAAATGATCTCTGTTTCCTTTGAGGCATAATTGATCGTTTTTTAAAAAAAAAAAAAAAGCTCAAGAAAAACACAATTGCCGAAACTGAGATTATAACCATCTCTAAGCCTTAAGCTCAGAATTTCAGCTCAGACGCACATCACGCGTGCCTTAGCGCTTTGAAGTGAGGCTACAGGCACGCGTGATGTGCGTCTGTGCTGAAACTCTAATCATTTGCATATCTCACCTCCCCTGTTGTAAATTTCATGTTATTTACATGATTTTTTCATAGCTTTTATGGTGGCCAGCCAGCAGTGTATATATATATATATATATCTGAAAATGTCATTTCAAAAATTAGTATTCAGTGGATGTTCAAATACATTGCAAGAGCTTTACGTTAAACTTTCCAGTCGACGGGTTAAATCAAGTATTAAGTCTTTGGCTCACTATGCCTATTAGTGGAACCAACTTTTTCGTAATGGAAGTTCTCGGATTCAACTATTGTTAAGCAACGGAAGATAATTTTTCAGTTTCTTCAAGGACAACTGTGAATGGAGGATTTTCGGGTTTTTTTTCCGTTGTGTTATGTAAATACGACCCACTACCTACGAAAATTGCTTCAAAAATATTATGCATGTTAAAAATCTTCTACAACAGAACTCATCCATTTGTTTAACCACTACAAGTACACAAATGATTCGAGAAACAAAGAATTTACGAGTTTCTACATCATAGAATACAAGTTAGGGGAGAGAAATTATTTGAATTCAATTTTAATTAAATTACTCCATTTCTCGTTTTATAATTTCTATAAATAACTTTTAAATAATTTACAAATACATTGCATTCCATATTTATAATTTCGCCAATGTTTTTAAATTATTCTTGAGTGTCTGCGTATAAGTTTATATAATGCAAATACTTTATCATTATAAATATTAAACATATATTGCTGCTCAATTCGTTTATTGCACAAATTAAACAAAATGATATCATTAAATTGATGTTGTGATCAACACTCCATGAAATTGTTTTTAATGAATTAAGAGGATTATCTTATTAAAAAGTTTATGGATGCTTAATAATTCATAATAAATACACACACGCATATATATATATATATATATATATATATATATATATATATAC
Source organism: Latrodectus elegans (assembly GCA_030067965.1). Taxonomy (NCBI): domain Eukaryota; kingdom Metazoa; phylum Arthropoda; class Arachnida; order Araneae; family Theridiidae; genus Latrodectus; species Latrodectus elegans. The sequence continues at coordinate 42,158,974 of CM057817.1, read as the reverse complement.
ACACACACACACACATATATATAAGAAAGATTATCGTTACATTCTATACACTAAAATAAGTTTCAATTTCTGTCTACAAAATTATTTTAAAATATTAGGTTTTAACATACAAAAAATCAAAATTACAAAACATAAAATGCCATAATTTTCACACTATATGAAGTATTCAGTTAAAAACAATACGAAAAATATAATTTTATTGTATGCTTTTAAAAAACACTAAAATACATTTGCGTGGTATAAAATGTAATTTTGAATTATATGCTACATTTAACTTCAATATTTATGGCTCTATATATTCGCTTAGTCTCCAAATACTTCTATTGAATCGGTTGTAATTTCTATATTTTAAGTGTTAGAAAGAAAAATAACATACACATTTAAAAAAATAATCAGATATCATAATATTGGTATTTAAACAATATTTTAATTAAATGTTTAGAAAATTAAATATAAATAGCCTTTTCACAATAAATTTAAATTGTAGAAATTAGCAGGTATTTTTAAAAAAATTGTGACGATATTTAATTTAACTCTCCTACTTTTCAGAAATTTGGAAAAGAGTATGCATTTGCTTTATCAATTTTCATTGTAGTTGGAAATAGAAAGGTGGTTTTTATACATCATTTATTAACTGAACATTTTTTTCACAGAAAATGAATTTTATTTTCTTTGTCTTTGTCATTTTTCTGTGATTTCTAATTCATTTTCATAAATCGATATAAAATATGACACAAAACAGTATGCATAAAGTAAATAAGAATTGATTAAATTTTAATTTTATTATTTTCACCTTTTAATATTTCAGAAGTCTTAAACTGCGACATAAAAGAAATTCAAGAAGATAAAACTATGCAAATGAGGTAGTGTAAATTCTAACCACAATAATAAGAACTATACTTTACTGTAGTAAAAGGTAAAGCAGTAAAACATAAAAGTAAAGAAATTTCCTTGGGTATTTTATTAATTATCAGTTTTAATTGTTATATATAGACCCTATTAACATCTAGGAATCACTAGGAAGAAGTGATAATTGGCTCTTTTGTTTCCAATAATACTTGAAAATATAAATCTGTTTACAAATAGAAATGAAAGTATCAGACCAGTGGCTGCAACTTGTTCGTAATAATTTTGTTTTCTCAATTGCTGTGTCTAAATGTAACGCAAATTAAAGATAAAGATATTTAATGTTCATCACAAAATCCAATATTAAAATAAATCACACACTTTACAAGCAAAAATAATCAAAAGTAAAATGTCATGGTCAAATATATAGTCACAGAATCACGAATCATATTAAAAAATTGTATTCATTCGAAGAAATAATACGATTTTATAAGCTTCTCGGAAAGATATTTCCCTATCTTATACCCACTGAAGTGCACTTGATATCTGTACCTATAAATAACTTTTGATTTTGTCTCAGGATATCATTGTGCACCTTATGATCCACTTTCATCTTTTCACTTGCTGTAGCACGCGAAACTTTATGTTTTCTCCCGGATTTTCATGTTACGTAGTGTAATGTGTCACGCAAATTCGGGAAAGGGAATACCTTCACGCAACCATAGCTCTGATGTATCGCAATTTCCGCTGATTACTTTCAAGAGAGCTTTACTTTCATCGCACAATAATGTTCATATTATTCCGTCTTTTCAAACGTCATTCTTAAGTGCGAAGGTCAACTGACGACCTTTTCTTCCTGTGGCCCATTTTTAAATACGTAGTAATTTATGGACATTGAAATGATTACTAACAGTAAATTCGCAGCAAGAACATGAATGTGACTGATAATTAATTTTTAGTTGGTGTAGACGGGTTTACATTTCGGAAGAAGAAAATTAAACACGCAGTGTGAAAGAATAAAGTAGACATTGTCAAACTGTCTTCAAGTTATAGATAATTCAAAGAGAGAAAATAGTAAGAAACAATATCTAGTTATTATTGGAGGATTTATTTTAGTTTTGCGAATTTTTGGTATTAAAATAAAATAATGAGATTGATAAAAAAATAATTTAACAAAGTAGATACTTTGCATAAGCTCAATTTTTATTCTCTCAACGGTATTTAATGTTATTATTAAATGGAAAACAATGGAGGCAAAGAAAATGAGGTTTTCCTAAAAATAGTATGTAATATATATATATATATTACATAATATTTATATATATATTACATAAAGAAAATAAAGTTTCTAAAAAGTATATAAATGATGTTTTAGTAATTTTCTTAATTGCACTTTAATTCAAACAATTTATTACCAGAGAAGTACAGAACTAATTTAAATAAATTGTATTCTTAAATTAGTTTCTTTCTATTACTACTGCTTTTTTCTACTGTTATTACTCATAATATTTTCTGAATTAAGGAAATGTTAAATGTGAATTTAGCACCCAAATCATATTTGAATAAAATCCGTAGAAAATGATAAAATGTAAAGAATATAGATAAATCTTTCTTGAATTTTTCATGTATAGTTATAAAATAAAATTTTAAACGCTTTATTGACATTGAATTGAAGAAAGAAAAGATAGAAAGAAAGCAGATACCAATAGGTAGAAAAATATGTTCAAGAATTTTGAGAATAATCAGTTACCAAAGACGCAAGATATTTATTTTATTATCTGGAAATGAGCTTATGCATGAGTGGCTGGAAGAATAGAGATGCATATTTTTGTCAATCTTCTCTTCAAATCTTTTTCTTCAAATGAAAAAATAAAATATAGAATAAAATTTAATAGCATTTATATTAACAAGAAGTTTGTTTATTATAGATTTTCCTGGATATAAAATTAAAATATCTAAGAATACAAGCCACTTATAAAATGTGTTCTTGAAAAATAATTCCTTAATTAAATGTGCATATTGCTAACGTGTAATGTGTATGTAATTTTCAATACTCGAACCTCTTCTAATCTATACTATCCTTAGTTTAATTTGTGATATCCTTATTAATTTGTAAAATTATTTAAAATTTCATATTTTTAATTTGTGGATAGTTAAAAGGAAATGCAAACTCAGTAAGATGAAATTATTTTAAATAACATTAAGATATTATTTAAAATAATATTGTTTAAATATATTTTTACTAGAATTTTAAGTTTAATGATAATTTATTTAATTTTTTAGAGTTTCATCTGAATATAAGCTTTTCAAGCATTTTACTTTTTCAGAATAAAAAATTGCATTTTATAAATTTGAGTGTTTGTTAAATTTTAATTATAACATTATTTACGAAAATGAAAATTAAATAAACTTTTTACTATGAAACAGTTTTTATTATAAAAATCTTGCTGTACGAAAGATTTAAAAAACACACCAAAGCTTCTTGGTATATATTAAAAAACTTATATATTCTTAGTAAAATGTATAAAGCTCTTCATATTTTTATTATACTTTACACGTTATCTGAAATCCTGTTTTTTGTAAATTTGAGCTTTTAATACACACAATTTATCAATATTGTAAGAAAATATGCCCTTCCCTATGATATTTCGAAATTTATCTTATAATAAGGTGATATTTTTGAGATATTTTTAGATTCATATTTGAATATTCTGCCATGACATTTATATGCTTGGTTTATCAGAAAACTATCTATTATGATTCATTCAAGTGTTGTAAGCACATTTATTCAATTACTATTTATTATTAAAAAGTGTGTAGTCATATCATTATGATTTAAAGGCATCAAATAGTGGTTTAAAAGCAGTTAATATTCATACAAACAGTAATGCGCACTTAACCTTCCCAAATCTGAGTGATAACAAAGCATATGGGGGAGGATAATTAATCAAGGGGGGGCACTTAAATATTTATGAAGACTGGAACGAAACTCTTGTTCCACGTCCAGCAATCTACCCTGGGTAATTCCTGTCACTTAATCGCTGAGTTTTACCTTGAGAAAGCTTGCGGGAGAGGTTTTATATTTTGACACCAATGCCCGGGTACGTCACGCACTGGGGTAACGTAAGTATCTGACGAAGGTCGAAACGGGAATCCAATTGGGTGCTCCACCCTGTAAAAGTGGGGCAAACTGCGCTCGAATAAATATAAAGTGAAGCCTCTAATTTTTTGATGAGACCTTCACGTTACATGAGTAAAAATCTCGCCATGGCTCCAAATGGTTGCCACTTAAACCAGAGATTCAAAATATTGTGAAATTTGATAAGTTTCCTGAATTAAAAAGAATCAGTTAATAGTATAACTCTACCTATTTTATGGGAACAAGAGAAGGTAGTTTAAAATACGTTATGCATATAATAGAATACGTGATTTCAGATGGTTGCCATAAAGAAATATCAATAGCCGTACGATGGCAAATTTTTAGATAAATGTATGACAACCAAAGACTGATTTATGTATTACATTTCAAAGCATTTTAAGCATTAAAATAAGATTTAAATTACACTGTAAAGTATTCTTATATATTGGTTTGAATTGCAAGTGATTATCATGGACAAACTATTCATTTATCATGAAATATTTAATATAGATGTTAATATGTTTATAATAATAGTGCATTTAAATAAATTATTTTACTTAATTTTTGCTCTATCTTTGACTAAATATTAGAATTATTGCTAAAACAATCTAGATTTTCAAAAATAAATGTTGTTACAATTTCCTTTTTATCATGCATCTCTTTTGCGAAGCATTGTCTAGTATAGAATACAAATACGACCTTCCTTTTTTCTTCCAGTTTAGTAAAAAGATATAATTGATGTTTATGACATCCTTTTTGTGAAATTAGTTATTCTAAGAGTTTTGTAAGTTCTCTTACAATAAATTGAATATTATATCTGATTACAGCACTAAAAATTCCACCTATTTCCATGAATTTCAGTTCACTAAATTAAGTAGAATGATACTGATACTGAATATTTTTGCTATTTTATAATATGTCCTCTTAGATATCACAAACCATTTCTTCGTTATAGATAATAACCACTAAGCTATTTTATGTAAAATCTAAACAGTGATTTTCCTGCTAATTGACAATGATGTTTATATTTCATGTCAAAATTTGGTGTAGTTTTCACTTTGTTAAAGTTGAAGAAATGTAGTTCTAAATAGATTATTATAATACTTTACTGATATATTTGTATGAAATATTTTAATACTCATAAATTTTCGTATTCTTTTCATCGTCGTTTAAATATTTTTCAATATATTTTACACACCAATTTTAATAAAAAAAAAACAAAATATTTCCCTCGTGATTGTTACTAAATGATTATTCACCGTTACGAATGTAATTCGATTTATGATTACATTATATACATGAAAGTTTAGAGGAATGCTTATTGCATGAAATTTGATAAAATGAAAGGAAAAATAATTGAAACTTTTCTTTTTACAGGACTGTTTAGAGGCAATACATAAAGTCCTCATCTTAAATTTATCACATTGAGTAGTGTATATGTTGTTAAGTTAATGTTTTTCTATCTTGTCAAAGGAAAAGGGTTACGAATTCTAAGGATTTTAAAGCTTGAATCCCATAGCTCAATCTTAATTTTCTTTTAACTAAGCAAAATTTTTTTAATCTCATAAATCATTTAAATGAAATTCATAAAAATATAACAACATAACACATACTTTCTTAATAAATGCTTTTTTATAAAAAAAAAGAATAAATAAAGTGTGTCAGTTGAAAAATGTGAAAAAAATATTTTTTTTTTAAATAATTTTATAATTTCATCAAGCAAAACTGAAAATCATTTTCATTTTTGCATGATGAAATTGAATGAAAAAATTTTTAAATTACCAATATCTTGTGGTAATAATAAAAATAAATACAAAGTTGTAAAATCCGATGGTTGATAAGCTTTAAATTATTTATACGATACTGTAACACAAAGGATTCAAGCGAAATGATGATATTAATATTGCATTAAACTCATATATTATAATTCTATAATGAAATAAACGATCATTTTAAAATAAAAAAAATATAATTCAACATTAGTTTTGGCCCTGTGAGGTATTACTTGGTGCACAGGGAGATATTTTTGTTTCCCCCAAAAAAAAAAAAAAAAAAAAAAAAAACATTAGTTTTAATGTAAATTATATTAAATTAGAAAATTAAATTGAAAGTTCAATTGAAATGTTTGTTTAGACTCTAACTGATACTATTTCGTTTAAAATATTATGATGACAAAGATTTAATAATCAAGGATTATAAAAAATTCTTATTTAAAGAAAGATTCTAACTTAAAATGTGATACTGTGACATGAAGAATAACCACTGAATCATACTATTAAGGTTACATTAATTTCATTCCTCATATTTAATAAAAATAAAAGAACAATTTAAAATTAATATCTCAATGAAAACTGCATGAAATTGAAAGACCCAAATAGATATTTTGATTAAAGTATTTATCAGAAAAAACCAAAAATGTATCCTTCAAAATATTCAGATGATAAAGATAAGCAAATAGAAGATTGAAAAGATTATTATTTTAGAAAAGGGTTTTAGGAAATCAAACTGTAAATTTTCTGCAATTTCTATGAAACTTTGCTTTCTAGATTCAAGTGTATTTCACACACACACACACACACACACACACACACACACACACACACACACACACACACACACACACACACACACACACACACACACACACACACACACACACACACACACACACACACACACGCACACACACACAGACACAGACACACGCACACACACACACACACACATCTTTAGTTAAGATCATTATTAAAGAATGTTGTTTGCTTTTTTATCAATAGCTGTTAGTTTCGTGAAACTTTTTTTTCAGCTTCAAAATGCCGTCACAAACTCCACTGTTACGTATAGATTCATTTAAATCCAACAAACATTTATTGTTTCGTTACTTCATGGATCACATCCCGCTATGAATTTAAGTGTCGATTTACAATTTCTTAACAGTTTATTTTCTATATATATACCCACAATAAAAAGTAGAGAGTAAATCTGTTTTCAAGGTGTTCTATCAGTATTGCATGGAGTTAAATATGAACAATAAAGCATGTATAATACTTCCGAACATCATTTTTGATATATTGTTTCCCAGCCATAGCAATCTGATTTTATTCAATATCGTGGAGAAAAAACACTAATATTCTTTAGACAATTTCTCAGATCAATTTATTTACAGGTGTCTCAGTGTCATAGAATTTAATGACTCGTGTCAATTCTAAAACGGAAATGTTGACATCTTTCGAATTAATTTACCAAACAAACATGTCTAAAACTAGTAACTGCATATCTACAATGGAAAATTAGAAGTCAAATGTGTTTTTAAACTTAGTAGAAGATTTATTTATGTATTTTGAAAATAGTTTTATTTTATATTAAAAATTAATTTTGCGCATTCATAACAAATAATTCAAATAGCTATAAAAATGAAATCTCAATTTGTATTTAATCTTAAATGTGCTTTTAAAATTAACAGAAAATGTATTTGTGTTACATTTTGAAAATATTTTTATTTTATATTAAAGATTAATTTTGCGTATTTATAACAAATAATTCAAATAGCTATAAAAAAGAAATTTCCACCATAAACTTCTTGTTTATTTAGAAAATATCAATTCTTCGGAGAAAAATGTTAAAATTTAAGAGAAGTCCAGCACTAATTTGTTACCCTTAAAATGAGAACAAGTTTAACTAAATATAGTTATATCATATTTTCTTCTAGTGATTCATTAAATGCAATGTACTGCTTCTTCATACAATAAAATGGAATCCCTAATTTACTTATAGACATATTACCTAATTGCACTTATTTTACCACTGCAATAAATCAAATAAATTTGCAGAAAAATTTGAAAGCTATCTAATTAATTAATCAGAAAATTAATGTATTTCAAATGAAGGTGAATGTATATTTTTGAATCATCACAAAGCTTACACATACTTACATTCATCTGTGACTGAAATATAGTTTCATAGTAATCAGTAGAAAAAAAAAAGAACAATTTGTTTCATTTTAGATGGGAAGCTCTCCGAGAAATAACCTATTTTTCTTTTTATCTGTCAAGGTCTCAGAAGGGTAATTTCACCCATGGGGCGATAAAGTGCCAAATATAGTGGCTGGTAATAGAGCAACCATTCATTTAGTTGGAAAGAATTGTTTGTGGTTGACCATTCACTACTTGAGGGTATTACGGTGTTAAGATCAAATTTTTTTTTCAAGAACAATATGTTCGATAGGTATTCCCTTGTCAATTCAGTTTATTGAATTTTTTTTTTATTTTATCCAGGAAGATTAAGAATAATTTTTATTAGAAAAAAGAGCAATTTTTGTTCAGCAAAAATGTGATTGAAATGTATACAAGTTTCTTTATAAAATTAGGAGTGTTATAAAAGGGAAAATTGCAAATTGGTAAGTTGTTTTAAATGTAATTTAACTGAAATTTTATCTCCTTTATTAACAAGTTTATTTTAAGTATTCATGTTACTTTAAGAAGTAACAAAAAAGCAAAATAAAAAAAATTCACAATGTGTTCAATGTTTGCTTATAAAATGAAACGCATTTTCAATGTATTCAAAATTTAGCTATGTTTTTATTAAATAATGAAAAAAACAGATCAGAGTATAATTTTGTTATTTATTTTTTACATTAAACATTAAAACAGCTAAAAATAAATGCAATTAATATTTGTAAAATTTTCCAAAACTCTAATAATTTAAAATAAAATTTAATTTCTAATAATTATTAAATTCCTAGAAATTATTGTAAAATACCATATCCAATGCGTAATGTCAGAAAAACTTTCCCCTTTTTCGCACATTAAGGAGTTGATGTGTTGTTTTACAAAGTTTAATAATGTCAAAAAAAGGTGGATTATAATTATAATATTACAATACACGAAATGAGTAAATTTACCATAATTATTATATTTCACATTTAAATTAATCAGAATGTAAGCAGTTTCCACATTTATATCTTTATTTACGATTTGAAATATCGATTATGTTATAAAAAATTTTAATAAGGAAAAGTAGAAAGACAAATACATTAATTTGTCTAGACTAGACAAATTTATGAATTTGTTATAGAGAAATTAATGTTATACGGAAAAAAATAACAAACTAATGTTATAGTAAATATATATATATAGATGTTTTTATTAAGCTTTTTACATATGATTATTTTAATTATTATAATTTTATTCATCTGAACAAAAGAAAACTTTAAATACATTTTAATATATAGGTTATAAAAGAAATAAATTTATAAATATTAACTTATATACTCCTCATAGTAGACTGTTTTAAGTATTAAACAGTTTTCTATCATTTCATAAAGTTAATAAAGGCTTAAAATTATATTCCTAGCAAAACTAAACAATTAGCGGGTATAACGTAAAATGTTTTTTTACAAAGTATTTGAAATTTTTTTGCACAAAATAAGCAAAATTTCTGAGTTACATAGTTATAGGAAATAATTTATTACTCTTAAATTTTCGTCTCTATCAGGTATTTTACATTCAACAAGATTTTCATTTAAGTGAACTAATGGCAAACTTAATAAAAACAATAATTTACAAAAATTGCAATTTATAATAATGTCTTTATTAAAAGAATTGATAAAAATGCTATCAGTATGTTCCAAATATTAAATCATTTTAGCAATTGGTAATAATTTGTGTAATTGCATAAGAAATCACATTCATTGCATCGTTTTGAAAATTTTTTTATAAAATTTCGACATTATATGTTTGATTCATATGTCTTTAAATATATTGTCGGTGATGAATATGCTAAACATTACTAGATTTGAAAAGTATCTAGAAAAACTATCTACTTTACATCACACTACAGATGTTAAAACTTAGTCATAATTGTAAACTTTTCTTTAAAAATGATGTAATTTTTGGAAAATTTTAATTAAAATACTAAAGATTATATAAAAATACTAATCTCAAATGTGAAAAAATTAAATTAATTCAGTGAATTATTTTCTTAAGTGAAATCAAATGAAAATTTCATTATTTTTCAAACTAAATGCTCAGTGAGTTCAGAGAGTTTATCCGTGGAGAGCTATGATGAAAGATATTATGTATATACACAATGGAAAGTCGGGCTTAAAGTGTTTGTAATACATGTCAGAACAATTACAACATTTAACGTAATTTGTTTACTATACAAATCTTTTGGTCCGAACTTGTTGAACTTCCTATGTGAGAGCAATTACAACAAATTTAAGGAATCTCTTGGTTATTGATAAATTATTTCACAAGCAGATGATTTAATGAAAAAGTTTATTGTATATTTGACCATTCGCTAGCACTTGACATAGAAATCCATACATTTAATGGTTTGAATTGTATCATATTGAGTTGTTGAAATGGAGTCCTTTTCTTACACAAGTTCACCCATTATGTACAGTTTAAAATGGATGCCAAACACGCCTCTCAATTTTCAACAATTGGGAGTCAAAACTACAAAATACTTAATTGAAGACTTTACTGAAAATAATTTCAAACTTAGAATTAAAATAATTTAAATAGAGTATTTAATTTTAACAAATTGATGAATTTATGCATAGTTTGGGATTTATAAGAATTATCTAGGAACAAAAAGTATTAATTTTAAGGAGGATCATGTTCTGGAATGAAGAATGCTTAAAATGTTTCAAAATGGTGGCATACACATATTTGAAAATAATCACAATTTCTTCTAGGAAAATACTATCAAATTTGAGACTAAGTACTCTCTCCATTAAATTGAAGAACAATGCTAAAGCTCGTTTAGATTGCTGTGGTGTTTTTTATATAATAAACAAAAATACGTGACCTCTTTTAAAACACAAACAGAAAATTTAAAGTGATTTGCATGATTTAAATTTAAAAAAAATTCTTAAATATCTTCAACAAATTATTAATATAAATTTTAAATTGAAAAAATTAAATTTACCGATTTAATATGGAGAATTGTTATTAAAATTGATTTTAATTGCGTAAAGATATTAACATGATTATATAAAGTGAATATATTTTTATAAGTAATTATGATAGGTAAATTTTACTTTAAATGTTAAATTTTGTAATTTTTAGTAAATTTTCATACTAATGAGCTTAAATTTTTTTTAATTTAAAACTATTTATAATATGTATATTTTTCAATTCATGATGATCAAGTATTTAAGAGTTTTCTCGTTGGCAAAATGAAAGATCTCATTTATTAGGTAGTTTATTGTCCAGAAATTAAATTAATTCAGATAGTTATATTTATGTGTTTTCTTAACGAATATAAAACCCTTATTTTAAATAAACTGTCATTTATTTTCATATTCATATTCTAAATTAAATGCAAACCTAAATTGAAAAATATTTTAATGTAAATATTATCAAAACACTTATTTAAAACTTATATAGCAAATAAAAATAAGATTTTTTATTACCTTGAATGAAAGTTTGTATATATTTACAGAAAACTATCAATATATATATACATATATATATATATATATATATATGTATATATATATATATATATATATATATATATATATATTTAAATATATATACTGATAGTTTCCTGTAAATAAAAATTTATATCAGGTATCAAATTTTACATTTTACGACCAAAATTTTTCAAAAATTATCAAGTTTTCCAAGGAATTTCTTATACTTTGTATAGTGTATCGCAGAGAAATTGAAGTATATTTTTTCATCTATTGACCATCTAATTGCAATTTTATTTAATTGTGTATTTGAGCAAATTAGTTTTAAAAAATTGCTGCATCACACACGCACACATTAAGTATTCAAGTTTTTATAATTGATTTCTGTAAAATTAAAATGTATATTAAGGGCTCATGAGATTACTAAAATTACTAAGAACATAAAATGTACTTTGATAGAGTTTTCGATATAAAATAATCATACTATAAAATGACCATGAATATCAATTAAAATATTCTCATGATTGATTTAAAATAAATTCTATGTATAATTTATGTTATATCAGTCATGAGACAATATATTTACAATATTTCGAGTGAAAATAAAATTTTCACTCGAAATATTATGAGTATATTGTCACAGATATGTTCTTACATTATATTTCATAACAGTTTTGTTCATTTAAATATACAAATCAAGAACTAAATATGCATTAGCTAACGTATTCATGATTTGTTAAATTAAGAATAATCAAATATTATTCATACTTCTTTTTATATGTAATACCATATCAATCTATACATTTATATAATATCAATGAAATATTCTTATACTTAATTCATATTATACATCTATCAATCATAAGAATATAATGTGATTTAAAATTTATAATCATCATACTTATATATAATGTATATACAGTAAAAGAAAGATGTATTCTATAAAAAGAGGTAAAATAGTAGAATTTAAGTTTACTAGAAATAGAAGAAATGGAAAATTTTAAGTGATGACTTAAAACTTGTGCATGATTTTTTGATAACTAATGAGAAAAAATCATGACAAATAGTCAATTCAAAATATGTAAAAGTCTAAAGCTATTTTGTTTTCTCAACGATAAACTCAGTTTTTTATAAGCATGAAATTAATAATAAAATTTTAGATAGCTTGTTTGATTTAGTTACCAACATAATTTTCTGGTGAGAATGAACTTAACACATAATGCTTTTATACAGTCAATAAAGAGAGTTTAATATAATTTATACAAAAGTAAATCTCACACATTCTAAACTACATTAATTCAACTCTTGTTATTTCCAGTGAACTTAGCTGTAGACATTATATAATAATCACAGTGAAATCTTTTCAAAGGGGAAAAATAACCACGATTATTTTTATTTAACATATAATTTGAAGAATTTCATGCAAATTAGAACCAGATGTACTTTTTTCTGTTTAAAATATTTAGTTTTTAATCATTTTTTGAAATTAGTCTCTATTCAGAATAGAATTACCAATAATTAATTTCCACAAATATTTTTAAGCATGATGAAATAATTATTACCAAAATAGAAGTAAAAATTATATGATCATTCCCTCTAAAAGTGTATGCTATTCTTGTCTGAGCAGTACAAAAATCAATATTCGCTTCCTGGTATAAAACTCGATCTCAAAAAGAAAAAAAAATGAAAATGTATACGCGTACGTGACAAGAAAGTATAATTCTCGTTTAACAGTCCCAAAGGACAACTAACTTTTACACCTGTATGAAAATAAGTTAAAGGTTCATTCTTGATCTTCATTTTCCGACTGAGAGTGTTATTTATTAGCGTGATACATTTTTAAAAAGAAACTAATGTGATTCATTCATAACTTAAATTTTTTAGTTACATTTTATCCAGTTTTGCTATATTAGTATGCCTTACATCAATTACAATACCACTGCACAGCGAAAATATTTGATTATTCTTAAAATGTCTTTTTATTATTAAGTAATTTATATTTGAAAGGCGAATGCAAACGCGTGTTAATGCCACTTCATTATAATCCAAAACTTAGTTTTTGTCTCGTAATATTTTTAAAATATTTAATGCATTGCCTCTTTTATGAAATTTTTGAGAGAAATTACTTCAAGAATGTATACAATTTGAAAATAATCCAAATAATTGTTTAATTTATGTTAATCAGAGAATGTTAAAAAGTAACTTACTTTTTAACTTGAATTAACTTTAAATTAACTTTAAATAAACTGAAGAATTAACTGAAGAATTAACTTTAAATAAACTGCTAGAATTTAAAATTATAAGTAACAATATTTTTATAAGTATTTCCAAGCAAACACAAAACACAGCACACTATCCTTACTACATTTTAATCTTACTGATTATTTGTGAAGAAGCATCTGATAATAGGGTCACTCTGAAATTTTTGAGATACAACTAGGTTTTTAAAGTTATACTTAACAAAATTTTAGGTGTGTTCAAAGTAGTCTCCTCCAGCATCAATGCACTTTAGTAGACGAATTTTCCACAAATTAAATGCCTCAAGTCATTCATTTCTTGGAATAGATTAAAAAATGCATTTATAGCCATATCAATCTCTTCTTCTGAATGAAAACGACGTCCACGTAAGTCCTTTTTTAGATTAAAGAATAACCAAAAGCCGCACATAGCTAGATCATGAGAATACGGCGGATGTTTCATCACTTTAATTTGTTTTTGCTTAAGAAACTCAACTGTTACTCAAGATGTATGTGAAGATGCATTGTCATTGTGAAGCATTAGTCCCCTATCATTTAGTATCATTTGATAGGTACAGCGATTATCATCGATTAACATTTTTCATGTGGCAGACACATTACCCGGGATTACTGCCGACGGTGACCTTCCTGTGTGTTCTTCATCCTGAAGAAAGATTCCTTTTAAGCTAATTATATAATAGAGGATCAAGAACTAACGAAATAAATAAGATAAAAAGTAATTGCTTATGAAAATATAACATGTTATAATAATAAGTAACATATTTATAAAAATAAAAAAATGTATGGCATACAAAATAATACAACAATTAAATTAAGTGAAGATTTATGAATAAGTCAAAAATTTTTATTAAAATTTATGATATTTTAAACATTTCTTTTAGATCATGAAAAGACAAATATTTAAGAAGAAACTTTACTACATTAAATCTCATTCGTACGAATATACTGGAGCAATCAAATGAAAGTGTACTGAACATCAATTTTTAAAATTTCCATGTCGGTTGCAGTTGAGGAACCAATTGAACGCCCTTTTCGGGTACCTGGGTAAGTTTTATATTTTTTCGTTCATAAATTTTTATTAATACTATATTATCTTTTCTCTACCACTCTTTGAAAAAGGAATTGATCCATTCTTTTTCACTAAATACGCAAGTAAGAATACACTAAATATATCTTGCAATATCAATGTTAATATTTGGGATAAAACTTTCATCGTTGTTTATGTTTAAGTAAAAAAAAACTTTTTTGTAGAATAGTTATAAAAAACATTATTTTTTGACAAACTTATCAAGAAATAGTTATTTTTATGTATTCATAACAAGTTTATTTTGTTTCATTTATTTATGTAAACTTCTTCTGAAATGTTTTATTATAATTTTTAAGAGATTTTCACATCAGTGATACAATAAGTGTAATTCGTTCTTTGTTTGAAGAGCTAATGATTTTTGGAGTTAGAATTGATTCAAACATTGCAACACTACGTGAAATTTTTATTGAAATCTTCTTTAAAACCAAATTAGGCTTTAGAAAAAAATGAGAAGAGATTATTTTAAAAAGATTATATTTCAGCAAAATAGTTGAGCTCTAATATATATGGAAAACATTTGAAAGTTGTTTTGACCGATTTATGTTTTTCTTTCTATTCATTTTTCTATCTTGTATAAATGAAGCAGTTTGTGGTATATTTCTATCCACTTTAAGCCAAAGGATATCAATCAATGATTGTCTTAAGCAATAGTTTGCTTTCTTCAGTGATTTATATTTTTAACAAATATTTTATCTTTACGGATAAAACAAATATAAGCAAATTTCATTAACTAATTTTCTCTTTTATATGATTTAGCAAGAGATTTTTATTTCACTCTGAAGATTTTGAAACAGCATTTTCCTGTCAGTATGTTTAAAAATCATTTTATAATTTTAAATTGCTTTTCAGATGTAAATAAGTTAAATGAAAAAATTCTTTCTTTTTTGCGTTTTGGGGGAAAATATACGAATTTAAATGGTTTTAAATGTCATGAATGTTAAGAATTTGCAAAAAATCTCTTTCTAACTATGTTTGAATTATATTTTTGCCTTAGATTTTCTCGTAATATCTTTATTCGGAATATCCTTTACAATACATGAAAAATGTGCTTAATAATTAAAACTTTTTATGTCCCTACATCTTATAAAGGGAGAATCTATCGAATTTATAATTTGGCCCTGAATATCTTATTTAAGTTTTTAAAAGATATACTTGTATCATTGATAATATATTGAATTATGATTGTAACAAAAAGTTTAATAATATATAAAATTCTTACATTTTTTCATTCAAATCTGATATTACATTTTTATGTCCAATAAATACATTTCACATTTTTTATCATCAAAGAATCCTTTAATTAATAATAAAAAATATCTCATCTCATATATATTTGAGGCTGTAAATAAAAATAATTGTTTCAAATACATTGTCTGACTGGAACATATGTAATGATTTTAAATTTTACAAAAACAATTTAACATGTAATTATAGTTATTTTGCAGTATCAATGCGTTAGACTTAAAATTTATACCAACACATTTTTAATAATAGTTCTAAACTTTGGTCAGTATTCTATATTCTATATGTATCATTTATAAATATGCATTAAAATATTTCTTTTCATGTCATTTATTAACTTTTATGTTGAATAAATATTTTTTGATTACAATCTGTTTGGCAAACATGTATTAAATAGCACTAGTAATCATAATATACTTTTGAAATTTGTTGATTAAAAGGAAATCAAGACAATTTAAAATCAAATATTATCATTATATATAATGTATCATAATTATATTATTTAAATTTTTTCATATAATTATAAAAATAAACGGTAAAAATTGTAGATAAGACCCCCACGATATATTTTTATTTATTTTGAGTAAAGGAAAGCTAAAATAAAGGACTATTTGTTTCTCTTTTTTTCTTAAAATGGACTTAATATATATTCAATATAAACACTCCGAATCTCCAAGATTTAGTTGCGAATTTCATTTTACTAAAAAACATATCCGGAATTTCTTTCTGAGAAAATAATAACTAATACTATTTTAGATTAAAATTTAGACTCAATAAGTTTTGAGTTGAAAGTCAAAGTTAAGATTATATTTAATATAAGAAGACAACAGAGAGAGAGAGAGAGATCAAAAACACAGATCAAATTTAGAAAAGTTTAAGAAGAAAGAAGGAAAATATATTATATTTTAATTTTAAATAAAACTCTTATATTTTAAATAATTATAAAAATGAACTTAAATTTTCAATATTTTACTTAATATTTTACTACTTTCCGTTTTTAATAAACAATCGGAAATATTTATGACTTATAAATTATTTGTTTGTTTCCTTTATTAATTCTTTAATAATTTCAGTCTAATATTTTGACTCGCATTACAAATGGACTCTAAAGCGAAAGTAACAAAAGGTAAACATTTCAATTATAAATATAGATATTGAGATAACACTGCTGAAATCTTGCCACTGTTCTTCTAATAGGCAGCTACTAAATCTATTTTCTTTTATTATAATCTACATCAAAAATATAAAACTGATTTAAAATTTTAATCTTAAAACATAAATTTGTCCTTAAGGCAAAGACAATTTCATGTCATTTATGTTACAAGACTATATTTAAAAGACAACTAAAAAGTTACAGATAAATTTAATCGTTTTAATAAATTTCATAGGAAAAATTTGATTTCATTGATTTGAGTTTTCTGAAAATATTCTGGGGAGAAACAATAGAAAATATGACATTCTCTAGATATTTTTAATTATCTTATGAGAAATGTGAATGAAACATGATGGATTTGTTTTCTTAAACATAAAAATGACTTTTCCTCTATAGTTTTAGCTTAAAATTCGTGCGTTGAGAGTTTCATTAATGAATGTACGAAGTTCACTAAATCTAGGAAAAATGTTCTCATTAAGAGACTGCATAAATAAATCATGACATTCATATTAATGAAAGAATTATGAAGAAATGAATGTATAAAGAGATACCTTTTTTAGAAACAGTTTCCTGTATTTACTTTAGACAACTAAGTATACGGTAAACGTCTGCTAAAATATTACATTTAAAGTTTGATGATATTTTAACTTTTTTTCAATTCATTCAAATGCAGAAATGTTGAAAAAAATATCTGGAAATTAATACAAAGGAAGCATAGCTTCTATTAATAATAATTCACATACTTAAAATGTTAGGCGCAAGTTAAAAGCATTTGCAGGTTTTTACAGAAAATGTTATCGCAATTTTACTTTGTTATCAATAATTAATAAAAGTGTTCATTGAAAAAAAATTATATCAAACTTAAGTGCTTTAAATTTAAGAACTTTAATATTATTTTAGTGCAAAGTAGAAGAATTAACTTTAAATAAACTGCGAGAATTTAAAATTATAAGTAACAATATTTTTATAAGTATTTCCAAGCAAACACAAAACACAGCACACTATCCTTACTACATTTTAATCTTACTGATTATTTGTGAAGAAGCATCTGATAATAGGGTCACTCTGAAATTTTTGAGATACTACTAGGTTTTTAAAGTTATACTTACAAAATTTTAGGTGTGTTCAAAGTAGTCTCCTCCAGCATCAATGCACTTTTGTAGACGAATTTTCCACAAATTAAATGCCTCAAGCCATTCATTTCTTGGAATAGATTAAAAAATGCATTTATAGCCATATCAATCTCTTCTTCTGAATGAAAACGACGTCTACGTAAGTCCTTTTTTAGATTAAAGAATAACCAAAAGCCGCACATAGCTAGATCAAGTGAATACGGCGGATGTTCGATCACTTTAATTTGTTTTTGTTTAAGAAATTCAACTGTTAATCTGGCTGTATGTGAAGATGCATTGTCATTGTGAAGCATTAGTCCCCTATCATTCTGTTCTTGTAGAATTTCTGGAATACATTTAGTGGTATACCAGTTTGTTGTTACTGCCTTCTGTCCTTCCAACTTGATGGCTTTGACCAATCCCGTACTTCTGAAGAAAACGGCATACATCACCTTTTCCAGTGCGCGTTGTTTTTTCACCATTGTCGGCATGGGATCATCTTCAAATACCCATACTTTGCTTTCTTGACGTGTTGAGACGTCATAAAATGGTATGTACGTTTCATCACCAGTTACAATTTTAGAAATGATGCAGTGGCCACCATCATTTAGCAATTTAAGAGTTTCTCTACTGATTCTGACAGGCTCCTCTTTTTGGTGCTCAGTTAGATTATAGGGAATCAAACGGCAAATTACTTTTTTCATATGTAATTCTTCATGAATGATTTTGTGTATGGCTGCGAATCCATTGTTAAGTTCCTTCTATATCATTTGATAGGTTCAGCGATTATCATCCATTAACATTTTTCGTATGGCAACCATATTATCTGGGATTACTGCCGACGTCGGCCTTCCTGTGTGTTCTTCTTCCTGAAGATAATTACGACCTCTTCTAAATTCTCTAAACCATCTGAATACAATAGCACAAGCTGGATATTCATCATCAAATGCTAACTGCAACCGTTGAACGCATTCTTCTTGATTTGATGCTGCTTTAAAATCGTAGAAAAATCATAGCGGAAAATGTTCTCGTATCAACTCCATTTTCCCTTCTGTTTAAAATTTATTCTATGCTAAACAAGTTGAAGTAAGTCAGTAAAAAATCGTCTTCTGTGTTAAAATACTTTGTATTTTAAAATTAAAGCGTTATTTTTATTTTATAAATTCTCGTCTGCACGTATCTCAAAAATTTCAGAGTAACCCTCGTATATATATATATATATATATATATATATATATATATATATATATATATATATATATATATATATATATATATATATATATATATATATATAAATATATATATATATATATATATATATATATATATATATATATATATATATATATATATATATATGTATGTATGTATGTATATATGCATGTATGCATTTAAGTGAGCATATACTAATAATGCATAAATTTGAGTACATACAATAATTAAACATTTATTTAAAAAAAAGTCTTAAATTTCTTAGTTTCATTTTATAATTTGTACATATAGTACTGTTTCATTACAGTTACTTTTAACAGTAAATAATAAAAATGAAAATTTTTCTAATACACTATCTAATTTTATTAATTTTTAACAGCATATAATTTTATGGTATATGAATTATGTGTCCCATATAATCAATGTATTATTCCTTTAAAAAGATTTTAATATAATTAAATTTAACATAAAACAAGTTTGAATGTAAATTTAATTTGAAATATTTTACTTTTTAAATGCTATTTGAAATTTTTTACTTTTCAATTCACGCCAAGAATAAGCAAATATATTTTATTAAATATTTAAAATTTTAATTCTTTTCATTTTCTGAAATTTTAATAGTCATTTAAAAGCTAAATAATGATTTTTATACAGGTACTTTATTTTATAATTTAATTCAAAAATTAAATAATAGTGAGTAATTTATATATGAGCGATTTTCCCATTTTTATTCTCTAACTTCTTTATGATATTCATTATGACTTCTGACTGTCATGCAGTAATAAATATTTAATTATCATTTGTTCAGTGTCAAGGTAAATAGTATATTTTGTTACGTGACATCATCAAATTACTTATAGGTGGAAAAAATAACGACTAATTCAAGCCCACAAAAGTACTTAAATGTGACCAATAATGAACTTCATATATTTTGATTAAAAACGCTCCATTTAGCTGATAGAAGTAATTCATAATCTTGTCACGCGAGTTTTTATTCATTAAGTAGTTTCTTCACAAAACTATTACTAAGTTAACTTAATTATACTATATCTCTAATTTAAGAAGGATAATTTTTGTTTTTACCCTCACTATTTCATTTTAAAATGTTATGTATTAAATTCTTACATGATTTGAAACTAAGGAAATGTTCATAACATGTGTAACGTTACACATAACATCTGAACACTACACATGTTCATAACATGTGTAATGTTAAGAACGAGTTCCTAGTGTTATAGCAATATACATTAGCAGTAATTTGTTACATGTTATACCTTATATTAAAAGGTTAAATAACATTTTTGTTTTCTTTCACCTTTAAAAATTTTAAGTGTGAAGAAATTTTTGAAACATTTTTCTCATCAATTAAAAATTACAACAAAGTATTTCTAGTATACATTAAAATAAAAATGAATCCAAAGCATATTTTTAAATAATGTTTCATACATCAATATATCCCATTTTGCCTTCTAATTTAGTTCTTATTGATTCAAACTTATTTAATTCGAAGTATTAACTAAGGAAAATTATTTTAACTCATATATAATGTGCCATAAAATTATTAAAAATGATAGAAAATAGATATTAAAAATAAATGATAATATTTTTCTTCAGAAGTATTATTTACATTTTTATATCTAATTTGAATAATTTAATCTATTTTGTAATTTATTGAACAGGAAACATTGTAATTGTTGTAAAATGTTAATCAATAATATATTAAATCAGTAAATCTGAATTTTCTATTGACAAGATTACTAGTAATATCATATGAGGAAAAATTGCCTATCCGTTGCCTTTTAAAAGGTGATGACATGAAAAAAAAATGTTTCTTTGCCAGACAGTCTCAATAAGAGGAGTTACAATTCGCTCTGAATTTTCTATTGATAAGATTACTAGTAATATCATATGAGGAAAAATTACCTATCCGTTGCCTTTTAAAAGCTGATGACATGAAAAAAAATGTTTCTTTGCCAGACAGTCTCAATAAGAGGAGTTACAATTCGCTCTGAATTTTCTATTGATAAGATTACTAGTAATATCATATGAGGAAAAATTGCCTATCCGTTGCCTTTTAAAAGCTGATGACATGAAAAAAAATGTTTCTTTGCCAGACAGTCTCAATAAGAGGAGTTACAATTCGCTAAAGAGGTAGACAGTAGTACGCAAATATATTTAGTAATAGTTAATCTTGCGTCAAGAAATATGAAAAAAAGCAAACGTATGAGAAGTCATTATTATAAAGAGTGAAAGAAGTTTTATCTTAAAGATGTTTAAGAAATTTGATGTGAATTGTTGAGACAAAAGTGTTTCTGTAACTTTCAGAAGATGAATGGAAGCATTATGATATCTAACAAATGCCTTGAAACAGGAAATCCATTACAATTACTACACAGCCCTCCAGAGTTCATTATTTGGTCATTTTTTGATTGCGGAAACAATCCCAAATACGTTAAATAACTGTCCAAAAACCTGAGTCGAATATCCAAAGGATTCATTGAGCAGTATTGTCTCTATTTTCTGGTGAAAAAAAATTATATCTTCACATGTGCGACATTTACGGTTACTGTGGGCATTGGTAAGACGATATATTTATATTGTGGGTGAATCACAAAGCTGCTTACCTCTAACTACAAGTTCGTGTAAAATAATCTATCTAGAAGAGTACGATTAAAATGATGTAGTCTACAGGTCAATTCTTCTTCATTTGATTGGATTAAATTGTGTTCCGAGAACATTAGAGATGCACTCTGCAAACCGATGGCAAGAGTGTAGTAATTAACCCGGAACCTGAATTTAACCCGGAACCTGAATTTAACCCGGAATTCCACTGAGCATCATGTATTCCACAATAAAAGCTTATACTCTGAGAAAAAAACTTTATAAAAAGACGTATTGACTTATAAATAGTATTTTGTGACGGTTTAGGAATAATATCTTATTTCCCGCTATAAGATAGTTCATTTCAGAGAAACGTTCAATTTGCTTTCGTTTTAATGGGCCATTATATAAATCCCCCATCGAAATGTCCTAGTCCACGACAACTTAAAACGTGAGGAAAAGATATATATATATATATATATATATATATATATATTATATTGTGTGTGTGTGTGTGTGTGTGTGTGTCTAAGATTTTATGCTTTCCCAACAAGAATCCCTTTGAAAATTTTTAAGGCTTCATCTGTCAATCTATGTGAACTCATTTTCCACGAATACACTCTCACAGATTCTTAATCTGCTCTACAGTAGAGTTTAAAATTACTTTATAAAAAAGTGAATGTAAGTGGAAAAAATAAAAAGAAAGTAATGCAGAAAATAGAGTGACCACGTCATAAAAACTTTGTCAAATGCTGTAAATTTTATTTCAGAATAGGATGCTCATACATTCTACGTACTTATTTTAAATTTCTCTTTGCTAATGGCTTGTACATGTTCAAGAAATCTTATACCTTATGAAAATTCAGTATTATTTTTCTTATTTTAATGTGATTATTTATTTTATAAATAAATATATTTGTTTTGTTGAACAATACCCTCAATTAATAAATAAAAAAAAAACTGAGCTGGTCTTGCAATTATGTTTTGATATGTACTAAGCCACAAAGAAAGCCGAAAAAGTGTTACTCTCTCCATCAGAAACTCTTATAGACGCTGAACCATCAGTCCAAAATCTCCACCTCTGGATTTATTTAAAAAAAAATCTGTCTTTAATTTTCATTCAGTATCTCAGAATCTTCTAACTGCTTCAGGGTGATTTATTGTCTTGTCACATAAAACCTTTTAGTGAGGAGTGCCTCATGCCCATTTTTACACTATAAAGCTTAAGATGAAATTTTAAGCAAAATACATTTTAAGCTGTAATATACTTTACGGAAAACATTCGCCACGGCACTTATTTACATTTTATATTCGATGCAGATTTGTAACATATCTATTTTCAAGAATTTCAAGCAAGTTTTAGCCATTTAATCTTTATCTTTAATATTTTTCTTAACTTTTGAAAACCAGCGTATTTTATTGAAGTGCGTCAAATTATTAGTTAAAAATGGTAAAAATGTAAATAGAAGCCGAAGTAATTTTCTAATAAGTATTTTTTTTAATAAGTATGAGTATTTTTTAATAAGTAAAGGGATATGGCATAATAATAAAAAAGACTGACGTCTTTTTTATTACTATGCCATATCCCTTTTTTTCTATCATTAACACTTTCATCGGTAAGTCATTTTACTTATCAACACATTTTACTGAAAAATAACGAAAAATATGTGAGGGTACCTTTTTTTCTATCTCGTAAAATCATATTGCATTTATATGACAAAATTATATGCATTTTATTCTCTGCCTTTATTAATCTTTAAAGAATTTTATGAAGTGATTAATTGACAAAATTATGACTATTTAAAATAAACAAGAATTTTTAATGTATTTGTTTGATAGCAAAGTGTTAGAGCATTCGCATAATAAATTCCTAAAATAAGATGGAAATTTTTTGAAAATATAAGTGTGTTTCATTTTAAACAGAAAATGAATTTAAGTTTGATTTATATATATATATATATATGTGTGTGTGTGTGTGTGTGTGTGTGTGTGTGTGTGTGTGTGTGTGTGTGTGTGTGTGTGTGTGTGTGTGTGTGTGTGTGTGTGAGAGAGAGAGAGAGAGAGAGTGAGCGTGCGTGAGCATTTACAATTAAAGTTTTTTTTTTATCATTTTCTGCTTAAAATATTTGTTAATTTTAATATTAAAAAAACTTTAAGTGTGTTCTGAATCATTACTAAATTAAAAAAAAATCTTTGATAGGAATTACAATGAAATATTATCACTTGTGGTATATTAACTATTTTATAAAAATATTAAATCTGGTGTACTTTAACTTTCTTAATTTATAAGCTGCTGAAACTTGAAAATAAGAGTAATATATATGTAAAGTATACACACACTAAATGCATTTATTTATAATAAAACAATTATGTCTTTATCAAAATATTTTTTATCCTACATTTTCGATTCACTTATGACAAAATTTATTAATCGTATAAATAAAATTCATTTTTTCTATAATACCAGAAATATTTTGCTGACATAAGAACTACCATATATAATAATTAATTGAATTCAAGCAATTATTAATGCTCCAATTGATTTTAATAACTTACTTTAATGTTTATATAAATTCAATACAGATAACTAACAATGCATTATTTTTTTGCATCATAAATAGTATAGAACTGGAACGTGAAAAGATAAGAAGTTTTATAAAGAAGTAATATATTTTTAAACCATGTATTAGTTATTAAGATTAATAATAGGTTTTAAAAGTATTTTAATAGAATTTTTGAAATTTTAATAAAATTAGTTTGTTGATAAAATAAATGCAAGTTATTTTCTTTTAAATATAAATTAAACCTTTCAGAAATATTAATTAAATCTTACACGTATGAACTATATTATTTATTTGTTATTATATTTTAGAATTAATAAATAAAAGAGATTGCATAGAATAACATTCAAAAACTTGTCTTTTAAAAATGACAATTATTTTTACTTCTTTTGTTTAACTAAGCACTTAATATATTTCCTTATTAAAGAAATTGAATATTTTTAGAATTACTAAAATTAATAAGCGGGCTAATAAATCCACTATTATAACCTTAATATTTATAAGGTTATCAATGAAATAATTAGCCTGTTTAATTAGAAATTTATAATTAAATTAAACTTAGAAATGCATGAACAATATGTCGTTAATTTTGACAAAGATCAGATCGAGAGTTCTTAAATGTACAGTAAATTATATTTTAATTTTTTGTTTTGTGCAAGTGAAAATTATGCAATTAAAAAGTTAATTTTATATAATTTTCATTTGATAGATAATCGAAGAAACATTACTGATAAAAGGAATTAGGAGTAAGTTTTAAAATGTAGAGCGAAAGAAAAAATTTATAAATTCTTCTCTGAAATAGAAAATGTATAAGTAATTTATTTATCCTTTACCCTACATTATCTTCATTATAAAACTCATAAAACACGAAAATGCCATTTTTTTGACGAAAAAAAAAACAAACATAATTTGTAAGGAATTGATCAACTTAAAAGAAGAAAACAATGCATTGATTTATTAAATAACTGAGCCAAAATATGCGCCACAATTTATAATGTAGTCTTTCAGTATTTCATTTCACGCTCTTCTGTAAATGCATGTGTAACTCTTATTGTAATAAAGGAAAGATAATTACCATACAACAAACTAATTGTCTGAGAGAAGAACAGCTAATAAAATAAAAGTTTAGATTATATTTCATTATGTATGCCAAATATATACCACTAAAGGCCAATAGCCGTTCCAGCCTGATTGCAAACGGAACTATTTTGAAGGGACATGTTTGATTTATTGCACTCAAATTTACCAAATTGCTCCAAGACACATAAGATTAATGTTCTCGTACCCAACGGTGGTTTCGAAATCAGTGATATATTTGCTTTTTGAGGTACTAAAATTTTTTCTAATAAATATTTTATTAGAAAGAAGCATAAAATTATTACCTGATTAAAGAAAACGTGATAAGAATAAGGTAGACATTATCAGTTTTTTGAATAATAATATCCCTTTATAGATAGTCGTGATAGTAATAAGAATTCTTTTTGAATAATAATAGTATGTTAATAGTCACGGTAAAGTACTCTTTTAATTATTTTGAATCAATTATTTTGTCCTACAACACTTTGTAAGGATTAAATAATATATTATTAAAACATAACTGAACTATTATTTCTGGTTATACAGAATTATGAATATTTCACAATGAACGAATTATTCTACTTTCACTTGTGAGTTTATCGGAAAACTAATTTTTAATGTAGCAGTGTAAAGAGGTTATATATATATATATATATATATATATATATATATATATATATATATATATATATATATATATATATATATATATATATATATACACATATATATATACATATATATATATAAATATAGATATTATATATATATATATATATATATATATATATATATATATATATATATATATATGTATGTATGTATAATGATATAGATTTAGACAAATCTTTGAGCTAATTTGTTTATTCAGTTTTATTGAAAAATTTTGATAAGTTAATATCAATGAGTTCCTACTACACATATATTTGACGATTTTATAATATACATCTATTAGATATGCAAATTTTCAGAGGGTAAGTTATTACTAATATGTAATATGCTACCCTCAGAAAATTTGCTTTTAAAGGTCGACAAAATGAAGCAGGGAACAAATGAACTCATACATAAATCAAAATTATTTAAGAAATTCGAAAAATTATTCAAGCAATAGTTTTGTGGCGATTAAAATTTTCTAAGCTTTTATTAAACTTTATTTCTTCTTAATGTAATGAAACAACAATATTAAATATTCGGTTGTATATTCTTAGGAGCTTTTATTTGATAACTCAGCACATCTTATTAGGGACATATGAAATCTTCCTAAGGTGAATCTAAGAAATTTCATACACTTTGAGTGAATATCCTAAAAGAATTTTACCTTCTAAAAAGGCTTCAGTTTTCCGAGTTTTCTTTCAATATGTGCTTAAATTTTTTAAGTGGTATTGTGTTAAGTTTATTGGCTCAGCAATTTCGACACCTTTCATCGTTTTTGGAGGTGGGCTTGAGATTATTATCTTGCTGAAAGGATTTTGCACAAAGCATCTTTTTAAAAGAGTGAAATAGCATCTGGTATTTTAATATGTTTTTATACGCATTGTGATCTCCAATTCGAAGTGTAACAGGGGTATGAAATCATCATATTGTTCAGCTCATCAAACAATTCTCGATTCATTAATATGCATAACTGTTAGAAGTTGATGATGAGGATTTATCTTATTACACTTTCTTACACATGTAAACAACATTTTTATCTGTGTGAATGACCTACTTTTTGAGATTAACTCATTTTAAAGTTGAATAAAATTTTTCTGGGGTCTTTTAAATCTGGATATTGCACTTGCCTTTACCATCCTTCCACTACTTAACTTTGTAGGCAACAGTCCATATGGAATTCAAAACTTACTGGCAATATCAATGTTCTTCCTTATCAATTTCTTTAATAATTACAAGTTGTGTGGGCAAAGGGGGATTTTCCCCTATCTTCATACTGAAACTGATTACAACCGAATTAACTATTAATATTAATACCATAAAAATAATATATTTAAATCAACTATTATAAAATTAAATTTCACTATCCCAAAACTTCTACTTTTGACTTTTTATATAAATTTAAGCTTAACATTTTATAAACTAACAAGTTTTACATATATCATTAGCTTACACTATGCAAGATAACTTCTGTTACTAACAACACTTAGAATAAGAAAACATATCAGCTTAAAACTTTTGCCTAATTCCTGTATACATATATAAAGGGATAGAGAGTAAAAAATATCTATAACATGAAATAAGTAACTTGTAATGAAGTAGTTGACATTTATTTAATATAAGTAATAGAAGTAAAAAATAAATAAGCAATAAACTTGATAAAATTGAAAGCATGAGTTTGTATATTTAAAAAATACATAAAGTGATTACAATTAAATTCCATTTTCGGAAGGTTTTAAAAGTGTAACATTAATCAGTAAGATTTGAAATTTAATATGAATATACATAAAATTCATAAAATTTAGTCTGAAAACAGAAAATGCAACTCAAAATTTAATTAACAGATGACACTATACTTATCACAATATGTTTATGACTTCTCATACAGCTCAAATTACTCCAATGCTCAAGTGCTGAAGTTTCTTTTATTCTTAAGAATTCCAGGTTTGCATGATATGAAATAGCAAAATATAGTGTCAATATGGAATAATTAAATGCAAATAAAACTGTACTGTTAATCTTTATGGCGTTTCCATTTTTTTACAAACAATGTGATTTGAATTCTTATTTCCCTTAAACAAAAAGCTCGCAAAGGTGAATCAGCTAATAATGTTTTAACTATGATTTTTGAGCAAGGAATGATCACAATATGTAGTTCAGCCTGTCATAAATCAAAAACAGAAGAACTAAAGTCATCTGTGCTAATGATATTAGTTCAGTACGTCAGGCGAGCTTTAAATTTAGCTAAGTTCACAGTTACAAAATTATCTTTAAAAATTATTTAAGTAACTGAATAAGTAGAAGCTATCATTAATGAAGCGAGTGTTAACTCATACTATGGATAGGAAAACTATAATTCTCTCGGTTTTAAAAGGGAGAGTTAGTATTTGTTTCCCTTGCCTTGAAGTGAGCAGTAGATTACCACCTAGCAAAACAAATTACCTTCACATACATTGGAAAAATGTTGGTATACCTTATAGATCAAAGATAATTTATATTATTTTCCATTGTAGGCACAATTAATTGAAATATTATATTCTTCGAAAAAAGAATTGGTGAACGAAAAATCTTGTAGTGAGTTTACACTACAAAATAATCTTTTTTCAGATAAAATAATAAGTTAAAAGGAATTATCTTTTTCCAACTTCTGCAACTCTGATAATCGATAGAATGTAGATAGATATCCGATAGAATACAGATAGATATCCGATAGAATACAGATAGATAGAATATAGACATATAGATAGAATATAAATAGATATCGATTATCGATAGATATCATGAAAATAAAAATAAGATAACGTTATCGTTCAAATGTGATTAAGAATTTTTAGTAATAATTTGCCTTATTAGCTGAATCAATTCTTAAATATAATTAGCAGTAAGCAGATAGCAATTCAGAAGCATTTCTCAAAAATGCACTAAACTTGTTACCAATCATATAAAAAAACTGAGAATTGTCTTGCAGGTTTCTCGGCCAATGTTCTCCTTTTCCTGTATTTTTCTAGTCACATATTTTACTAGTGTCGAGCAAATATTCTTCCTCTGTCAAATCTCCCATCAAATTAATCAATTCATTTGAAATTAAATATCAATCTCACCATATCATTAAGAAGCATTGAATTAGATTGGTTTCTTATATTTATTAGTGTCCTTAAATTATTCAGAGCAATTGATGCGCAGTCATCATTCAAATAAGAAATCTTCACAAGTATAGGTTGATTATTCATTATAGAACCAAGACAAAATTCTCGGTCGTAAAAATATGAGAGCTCAGATCTCTCGTCTCATGATTTCATAATAAATTTAAAGATTCAAATGAACATATATTCTTATGAATAAAATGTTAGTCTTTCCAGGTTCATAGAATGGTATTTATTGATTTCGAGCAACTTAATTTTCATTTATTTACATTTTTAATTATTTTATTTCTATCCAAGACAAATCTCAATTACCCTATATAAAAGATCGTGACATTCGGACTACTGGTTTTTTACAAACTTCTGAAAGTAGAATTTTATTTATAATTATTCTGGAATTAATTTCTAAATGATATACTTTAATGTAGAAAGAAGCTACATGTTATAATAAATACATAGATCAAAAGAGAGCATTTAATTCGAATTTACAACAAACTTTATATTGTCTGAGTTATTTTATAGTTGAATAAACAACCGTACTGACCCTATACAGAAAATGATTGCGATCAATCTTCCTATGCATTTTATAAATATCTAATGCATTTATAAGAATTAAAAATTGTAGACATTGAATTTGAACTCGCATTTGAATGAGGTTACGGAAAATAGTTCTGCTCGTAAAGTATAAGGAGGCATTAGTGTATTTTTAAGATATTTTAAGGTTTTATATTAACTAAGGATGATTTATCTTTACAAAGCATTTAATTGTTTTTCTATATTAATGCATAATCACTTCTCCTCTAAATAAAATCAAATGATATCTGGTATGAATAAATGACGTTTTGGAAGTTTATGCCTATACACTTATAACTTTATTACTACACATAAGTATACGAATTATATTAAGATAGTTGTAGTACTAAATCTCGTATGAAAGAAGTACTTGTGAAACGACACGCAAACCAAAACAAACCAATTGGATCGTAGTTCCAATCGACAGTCATTTTAATAAGTTTTCTTAAACTGACAGTAATTTTATTTCTATCGACAGTAAGTTTAACAAATAAAAAATTAAACATATAAATATTAAATAATATAACCAATTAAACATATTGAAAGAAAAACGGGTAAATGTTGATTACAAGATATGATTTATAAGGATAAAAATTAATATTATTGAAATTCACATCAGATAAGTAATCAAACGAGTGTCAAATGACTAATCTATCGGTAAAAATACCTGCTTCATAAAATGATGTCTTTGATTATTCTATAACACGTTTCTTTTTCATACATAACATGCATTTCTTATTTTAATTCACATAACTTGGAAATTGAAATGATGGTTACGGAAAATACGTTTATTTTTTTAAAAATAATAAAATTGATTGAGATCAAAACTGAAACTTATTGCATATCTATGTTGTTAATACAATCTAGTATATACATGTTTCCTTACAAAAAATTGGGATATGTTCCTAGTTTGACATCAAGATACTATTGAAAATAGTATTTGTCAAAGCTATTAATAAAACTTTTTATTAACAGCAGACATTGGAATTTATAGTTGAGTTTATTTCCAACTTTTCTATGAAAGTAAGATATTAATTAATATGAAAATGTGTCATAAATATGTATATAGAGCATAAAGTTATCCGATGAAAATTATGAAATGATATATACACACAATATATATGACATAATTTTTCCATATATTTTTGGTTCTAAAAATTTTTTTCTCGAAAATATCTCGAATTATATCAAGGATGTGTGTGTGTGTGACCCAAAGTTTTTGGGTAAAATATGTAGATTCAAATTTATCAAAAAAATTTACTATAACTATATTAATATTCAAAATTCTTATTTCATTCATAATATCCTCGTTTGAGTGAACTTCGTTTCCTTTGTGAAGGAAAATATTTTCTTATTATTCATAACATTTTATATGACGTAATTTCGTTTTATAATCATTAACTTATCTTATTTTTGATTAAAGTTCACCTACGCCATGCACGCAATTTGTCAATTACACCGTGTGTTTAGAAGTTAACGAATAGAACAAAAAACGAAGAATATTCTGTTGATGCGAAATTTTATTTGATTTCGTGTCAACAGACTGTTGATATAAACAAAAAATCTTTCAGGAGTATAAATATTTCAGGAGTATTGTTGATCTTTCAGGAGTATAAAATTATTTTCGCAAAATACAAAAACAAAGATAAAGTTTATGTGTGATAACATTTCCAAACATTAACATGCCTTGTAACTTTACTGAAATGGACAAAAAACGTACATTTTTTTAATATTGAAAACAAAATGCATTATTTTTCTTAATTTCAGAATGACATTAATATCCTTACCATGATTTCTAATTCATATACAGAAAAAATTTTAATTTAATTATTTAAAACTTAAATTGTGCATTATGAAGGTGTCTTTGGTTGAAAAAATAAATCCTACCTAAGGTAAAACCTAACTGAGATATAACCTATATATATATATATATATATATATATATATATATATATATATATATATATATATATATATATATATATATATATATATATATATATATATATATATATATATATATATATATATATATATATATATATATATATATATATATATATATATATATATATATATATAGGTTATATCAATTTCGTAAATTTTTGCTTAAAAATTGAAGTTACACGTAAATTACATAGATATCTTTTCTATTTGGGTCTAAATTTAATTCTATTTATATTCTTAAAATGACTCTAAACAGATATTCAATATGAATCTTGTACTTTACATATCAACTATGGGAGGTGATCAAGGTTACATTAGTCAAATTTCCAAGCAGCTAGATACATAAATAACATCATGAAAACCAACTTTTTAACTGTTTGTAAATTTTATAACAAAGTAAATTATTTAAATTGTGTTGCTATTTAGTTGAAATTATATTGAAAAAGGATTAAGTTCTTTTATATTTTTGAATAATTTCATGAATATATTAAGGAAAAAAGAATAATGACTCATAAATTTCCATTTCTTATATTATACTTATTAATATCATTTGTTATAGTCACTTTATATATTCCTCACAGAAAAGTAAAAGTTCTATTTAAGACATTCTATTTTCTATTTACCAGATCAAAACTCAACAATCTGAGATAATGTTTCAATTTTATAGAAAAAGTATTCATTAAACTATGACAATGGGTTACTATTCTATACATAATTTATCTGTGTGTAATTTTACGTTGGATAAGAAAATAATTTAACGTATAAAATATAGACTAAACGTGATAGTTGCATTACTTTTTATTTATATTGAAAATTTCCATATAAAATTATATTTTATAATCATTTGGAACACGGAATCAGGAATAATATTTTTTTATTTTATTTCGAAAGTCAAAAATAATCCAAAGATATCTCTTTTTTGAAAGTAATTTTTTTCTAAACTATTTAAATAAACTAGAAACAATCTCTTTAAAATCTTACAGAATGCATGAAATACTTCCTTGTGTTTAATTGGCATTACGCAAATTGAAAAAGAAATTTAAATCATATTTCCATTCTAAAATTATCAACCTACTGAAAAATTAAATTAAGTCGCTTAAAAACAAAAATGAGAGAAGAAAAAACTTTTATTTGAAATACTCAATTCATAGGAAAATCTAACGTTTGTTGTGTCAGAAGGATATTCAGAAAAAGAGGTAATATGTGTAAGCAGTAGTTTTAAAAAATAGAGACTATTGTTATGTCTCGGGCAATAAATATTATAATGTTAAATTTTCAAATTTTTTGAATGAACTGTCTCAATCCACACGTAATTAAACAAAGAAATCTTCTTATAGACTATAGTAAATAAAAAGATATATATATATATATATATATATATATATATATATATATATATATATATATATATATATATATATATATATATATAAATACATAAAAATTTATATTCATAGTTTATTTTTAAAATTACGTATTGTATACAATTCGTAAGACTATATACATATTTTAAGGCTGAAAAGATTGAAATATAAAGTGAAAATTGTAAAATATCATTTTTACATCATTATTTAAAATCAAGTACTCATTTTTATATGCAACGCAATAACATAAAATAATGATTATTTGAAAAATTAAAGAATAGAAATATATATTAAAATTTTAATAAAGGCAATTTATAATAAGCAAATTTAACAAAAAAAAATATGTTTCAAATTCGAGAAATTCATTTACTGAGGAAGCTAAATATTCTAAAAGTACTAGTATTTATAATTTAGGTTTATAATTATGCATAAATGATGCAAAAATTATTTCTAAAAATAGTTACATTATTATTTAATTAAATACAGATTGTTTTGTAAAAGGATCAAGAAACATTATAAAAAAACTTTGAAGTTTTTAAAATTAAATATCAGAAAGGATTTTAAATAATTTTTTAAAAAATAAAAAGATGTGATTCAATTTTTATTTAAAATAGTTCAAAAGAAAATGGCTTAAGTAAAAGGGTTTATTTTTTTCTTTGGAAATGAAACAGATGATTCCATATTTCATAGTTCCATTTTTCAAATGGTTATAAAATATCACATTCCAAGAAAATTTTAAATTTAAAAATAAAAGAAATGTGGAAATTTTTACGTTAATTCGGTACTTAACACACTGAGTTGCTCTTTCTTATTCAAGATAAGACGACATACAAATAAATTTCTTAATAATTATTTTATTATCTTATTTAAAAATGGTATAAAACTCTCATATGTTAACAATTTAACTACAAAAATTAAATATAATCTCAGGTTATTGAGATTTGGTTAAATAAGCAGAATTTTCTTTTACTATTTCGTAATGAGTATATAAAAAAAATTCAATAAATGCTCTCAATAAAGACATTATACAAACAAAAATTTGTGCAATGATATTTCCTGGTCTTAAAACATTTATGAAATTATCCTATAATATAAAAAAAGCATGGAATTATTTTTCTATATAATTTCCTTTAAGTAGTAGTAATTCAATTAATTTACTTTGTAATGAAGTTTTAAAAAAGTAGGTTTTGGATATGTAATTTATGTATCTAGCAGATTAATGATTTCCAACTTGTTGCTTAATCCGGAAAAGGGAACATCGATTCATTGTGTCCAATCGACAATCTCTCTTCATATTATTAAAAAAGTGGAACAGAGACTCTCTAGTGATGCACTGCAAACCATCCCGTATGGAATAGGGCATAAAGTGTTTTAAGTCATTAAATAAGTAATAGACTCCACCCTGGTGTGCTCAGAAGGCTTCAAAACTGTTACGAATGCGTTGCCGCGGTAACACTTGAGAGACTACCGAAATCGCTTCCACCAACTGTTAATGCTCGAGTGCTATTTCCACATAACACACAGCCTTTCGTTTGCTAAAGCTATATTGCACCGAGTGCTATACATTGTATCTCTGCTTCACACACACATACTAAATATGCATTTTCAGTCTTCTATCATCATGAGATAATTTTCGAGTTATTATAAGTTCTTAGGTATAGATACTTTTTTAAGTGTTTTATAAACAATTCTAATTCATTGGTTTGAAGCAATGAAGCATTTTAAAAATCTAATTCACATAGTTTTTGATTAAAAAATCCATAACTAATATTTTAGAAATTAAATGTAGATTTTAGTAGAAACATTTAATAATACGAATCTCAAAATATTATTTCATTAAAATAATTTAGTTAAAATACAATTCATGAAAGTTTTTATGGAATTTATTTCAATCTAATGACGTATTTTAACTTAAATTTTAAACTGATCTCGAATGCTTTGTTATCAGTGGCATTTCAGTTCGATTTATTTGACAATGATTTGTTGAGGATTTGTCTATTTTAAAATAATTAACCATTATTTATTTCAGTTGTAATGATTAATATTCATGACATTTACCCTAGTGCTACTTTGTGATCCGTCGGTTAAATGCTACAGCAATATATTTTGTAAAATATTGTAATTATTATTAATATAATATAACGGCTAATCCTTTAATTAAATATTGAAGGACTTTTTATTTAATAAATTTAGTAACTGCAATATAAATAGACTGTAAATAAAACTGTATGAAATAGATACACGTAAATACATGCTTTTGCAGGTATACTGGATATGTTCCAGGATTAAAATATTCCTTCGGTCATACGTATGGATATTGTGAGAGTCGATTATTCGTAAGTAATATTTTTTTCTTTTATTGTTGTTTTAATGCTTTCTTCTAGTATTAATTTTACTTTCAAAATATAATTTTCTATTACTTCGTAAATGTTTATAGTCATTTCATTGTCCTTACTATAAAGCATAGCTACGGATATTTCATTCATTAAATGACTTTTCATAGATTTATTAGTAGCATTACATTTATGAAAAATTATGCTATAATATAAAAATGTCTGTTAAGTAAATTTTTTAGTTTCATTTTTCCCTTACTTCAAATATCTTTCATTGTCGTAAAAATATTAATCAAAATATGAAATATCTTTAAAAAAAATCATGCCTCCTTTCACTGAAACTTAAACTGTAACAAATGAAATATTCAATATAGAAAACTTTCAGTGAAATTATTGTTGAAGTGAAAGATAATATTTGAGTTCTATAGAAAAACCAAATAATTTTAAAATTTTTCAGAAATCCTCACATCCAGAATTCAAGTCTGATACTAGGGTACCCGAGAAGTTAATTCCAGTCCAGGGATCACGAAGAGATTCGTCAGCAGTTAGAGTTGTCGAAGATGTTTGTCTTCAAAGAAATGGCGTCCATCAAAAAATCACGAAGCAACCAGAGGATTCCCAGCCGAGACGAGTGCAATGGACAGATGGGAAGCCAAAACAAGTGCAGGAGCAAAATGCTATGGATATTATAAATGCAAATGACTCTTTCATGCAAAAACATGCTGCCATCCAGTGCAGCCTTGAAGAGTTTCTTGAAAAGGAACAAGAGAGAGAAGGGCTACGAAGTGCTGCAACCCAATGGAGTGACCAAGAAGCCCACCGGAGGAAAAAATATAGTGCTGCAACTCAGTGGTCGCCTGCTGATTTTTCTCCTTTAAAAACAATCCCTGGGTATACAGGTGGGTGAGATTTTAACTAAATAACTCTGGAATCATACAATTGTAAGATAGGAATTAAGAATGAAATATTTTAGAATTTTTTAATTATTTTATAGAAGTACTTAAATTTGGAATTCATTTTAAACTGAATGATAAAGCTATTTCCGATGGTAGAACACTATGACAGAATAATTATAAATTATGATCAAACTGAACTCTATGAAAATTTTCTATGCTTGATAGTGCAATTTTTATAGACATTGGGGGATGATATTTCAATGCCAAAGCAAAAATCTCCTAGAATTCTTGAATTCACATCAAATTTTTACACCATTAAAAAGAAGATGTAAACAGAATATTAATCTTTACTAAATAATATTAAAAATTTTATTCTTCCTCATTTGACTACTATTATTCAAAGCCTAACCAATCCAACTCAGTTATTCAGATAATTTATTTAACAATTCGTTATCTGAAATAAGTTGCACGAAAATGAAAATGGCTAATTATGCTATCATTAATTCTTAGACATTCTGATTACAGATGTGTTATAATAAACAATTTAGGTGATATAGCTAATATTGATTACAAGTGAGTCTTTAAAAGTATAAAAATGATTATTTACTGTATATATCTGTATACATAAATGAAACTTTTTGCAAAAATGTAATTACGAGAAAGGAAATAATTAAGCTTTCAATGTAATTATTATGATCTGTAATTTAGTGTGGAGACTATTTCAATTATGGAAGTTTTTAATGCGCAGATTTTAATTTTACAAAATACTTTTGTGTACCGATAATCCTAAAATTCCCTCTTATAAGGATTATTATAAAGTCAATTGAAAATTTTATTAATTTAAACACATTTAAAATATATTGATGTTAAAATTTATCAAAATAATATTAAACCAAAGCTGATATTGGTAATTATTTTAGAATTTTTCATTTATAATAGTTTTAAGAATTTATTTTTAGGTTATGAAGTTTGAAGTTTATGATATAATTATATCAAACATTATTTTCTAATTTTGTGATGTAAATTAAAAGATTCCTTATTCAATTCATTTTCAATGCAGTTTTCCTTATTCAATGCAAGCACATATATAATAAAAATAATAATTATTAATAGTGATTACTCAAGTTTATTAACAGTGATTTCGAGATGTTTAATCTTTTTCAATAAAATAACAATGAGTATCGTACTTTATTCTTTAATGATGAACGTAACTTTTGTTTGAATAAAAAAAATAGTCAGGTTAACATATACCAAATGTGTTTTATAAAAAATTACCAAATCATTATCTAAATTATTTGAATATTCAAATTTATGTTTAAACAATCTGTAATCATTGAAATCAAAGTTTGTTTTTAAATAATGCTTTAGAAATATGTAAATTTACGCCAAACTTAGGATATTGATGTTTAAAAAATTTCATTTATATTAAAATATGATTATTTTATATTTTTATTATTTCATTATAGGTGTTTTAAAAAATTATTATTTCTAGCAACCCGCATAAGTTACACCCAAAATAGTAAAAATACACAAACATTTAATGAGTTTATATGAATATGAAGATTGTCTTACTAAACATCTTTTTAAAATGGCTGATAATTTAATTAAAATATTGAACATATAACAGAATTTATGATAGAGTATATTATTATAATCTATACAGCTATATGTTATTTAATAATTTATTTTTTATATTGTATTTATAATTATTTTATATATTCAAATCTAAATAACAATTTCACATAACATTTAGTTATTATGCAATATGAATAAAAGCACTAAAAGTTAAAGAAAATAAATGTAGCGCAGAAAAAATTAACAGAAATTTAATACTTCAAATATGTTTTTTTAAAAAAGAAGGAAATAAAATTTTACAGTACTATTTTTATTATGCAATTTATACTACATAATCTATCCAGTACTGTATCTAATTAATACACGCGTATTAAAAGTATAAGGTTAAGTAAAATTAATAATATATTTTAAATTAACTTTCTAACTTTATCACTGTTTTTTTTAAATCTATTCAAGATTTAAATATTTTTCAATATTTCTGATGCACAAATATTTGCATAGAATAATTTAAGAAAAAGTTTAAAAGTTATTGAAAGTTTAAAAAAATTTAAGCATTTTTGGGGAAACAATTTTAAAGTATATTAAATCAATAAATTTAATATTGAGATTAGAAATTCAAATTATATTTCTTTGGTTTTTATTCCTTTCATTGCGTGTTTTGAAATATTTTCAAATCCCTAATAATAAAATATTTAATTAATGTAATTTAATATTTATAATACTAATATTGGCAACTAATCAATTTTTGTTATCTTTCCTGTAAGCATTTTTAAGTACAAACCTCCAAGTCCATTTTAATCTCATTTTTATTTTTCTGAAATTATGTAAGTTGTATTTCATGTATTTAAAATGTGTGAATCATTTAAATGATTAAAATTTTGTTTTTGATCGTCGATTTTTACTAACTTTATTTATCGTAAAACAAAAGTTGATTAATGTAGAAGATTAAAAAGAATGAGTGTTGCCCTTCATTTCTAAATGAAATTTTCACTAATTCATAATCACAGAATTTAACAGGTAGTTCAATTGTATATAGGAAAATTGAATTTAAGCATAAAAATGTAGCATGCTATTCATGAACGATTAAGATTTATAATACAAACAACAGCTATATATGATCATAAATTATGTAATCCAGTTTGCTTCATTTCAGACAGGTTAAAGAAGTCTGTTACATTTAATTAACTTAAGCACACTTAAAGCCAGTGTCATGTTGTAAAATTACATAATAATGTAAAATTACATTTAATAAATTAAATTTCAAGTTTTTTGAGCTACATTATGTGTAAATTTTGTATTTAAAGATATATTAATATATGTCACAATGTCATGACATAAACAATATTTAAAAGAAGTAAATATGTAAAATTAGCTGCATATTCGTTGGGGTTTTAAAGACTTTAAATGCAACTTTATTTCAAAAAATCATGCCTTGACTTTACAATTTATATTTCAACTTTGAAAAATTCTTCGCACCATTTTCAAATTCTCTGTTTATAATGATACCTAGGATAATAAATAACTTGATAGTTTTTGCATTCTCTCTCTCTCTCTCTCATAAACTGCGTCTCACTTTCTCATGTTTTTCTTTCAATAATCTTGCTCTCTTTCATCTCAATGATATCTTCAAAATTGTCTATTTTGTTACGAATACTATATTTTGTTTACATATGAGTTATGTGAGAATAAAGCAGTTTAAGTTAAAAACTATAGGACTTAAATTGTGTGTTGTTACAAAATATAGTATTAATATTTTCCGACAATAATGTTTTCAAATTTATATACTTTGTTATGAATATGATATTTTCTTCATATCCGAGTTGTATAAATATAACAGTTTAAATTCGAATATTTATTAGGGTGTTGACTCTACATTTTTATTTAAACAGTTTATTCGGATACAATTATTTATTTTTTCATTTCATAAAATTAATTTCTGTAATAGATAAATAGACGGAAAATAAAATTATTGATAATTAAAAACTTAGGAAATTAATTTGTAATGAGCAGAATAAATCTTTTGCATGATTAAAAATCAATTATTGTAATGGTAAAGTTATAAGTCATAAAAAATATTTTGTTTATTTCACAAAATCTGTTTCGGTTTGAACATGCACAAATGTTGTGTATATACATACAGGAACAGTTTTTAAATGTACAACAAAATATAAAAGATATATTTCATTGTTTCTTACTATTTAAAAATAATACGGTAGAAACCTCAATTTTTCAAAAGGCAATTTAATTTAGATTTTTATTTTTTAAAAGAATATAAATTTTCAAATTCAATTCAAATAATTATAATCTCAATTGCACATCAAAATTACTTTATAAAAATATTTTTGCTACTTAAAAGGATTTATTTTTCTATATAAATTCTTACTGAAACAATTCTGTAAATGACTGTTGAATTAAAATACAATAACTAAAATGCAAAGTTAGGAAATGTTTTGAAAAACTTAAGAAATTTTCAAACTAGGTTAAATTAAGCTTTATTTGTCTTACAGTTGCAATCAGTTTGAGTGAAAACAATTGCTATCATTTA
The DNA here is from genome assembly GCA_030067965.1 of Latrodectus elegans. Classification (NCBI taxonomy): domain Eukaryota; kingdom Metazoa; phylum Arthropoda; class Arachnida; order Araneae; family Theridiidae; genus Latrodectus; species Latrodectus elegans. The sequence continues at coordinate 42,118,236 of CM057817.1, read as the reverse complement.
TAAATTATTATTCAATAACTTAGAGCAAATTAATTTATCTTGTATAACCTAATTTTTTATTCATTTCTTTAATTTATTTTATGTTACAAATGCCAAACATTGGCTCTTAAGCCATTAGTTCAAGAGCTCTCCAATACTTCTTGAAAATGTCCTCATATTGCGAAAGTACTGTACAATAATTTAGATGTTCAAAAATCATTGATTGGTTACAGTTACACAAAACACAGTTTGGGGAATCCCTCACTCCAATTCTATAGAGATGTTCCTGTAAGCAGTCATGTCAAGTCAATCCTCTAAATAGAGCCACCGCAGTCTTTCTTAAAAAAAAAACTAGGAACAGTTTTCTCCTCCTCTAGAATCTTCCATCTCTTATTCCTTGCAAGTTAAACCAAGCCTTGTTTAACAAATTTTCTAAGGGGCATATTAATAAAAATGTAGTAGCGCGAAAATAATTCGGATGATTTATATGTTGTTCTATCAAAGCTCTCTTCTTAGTCATCAGCTTTTTCACTGCTCATAATTCCACATTGGGCAGAAAAACGATGAAATAAAATTATGTCCTGGTACCTTAAGCAAGGGTCTACACTCTATTATTCTTTGAGACATAGTTAGATAATTCAAAAGGGATTGAATCTCACTTTTAGAATCTGATAACATGACAGCTCTTACGAAAGAGTGGTTGCAAATTGACAGTTTTTAACTAGCCACGGCAATAGCTTCTATTTTACCATAAAAGAATGTAATAATAGTTCCAATTGGAAAGTGAAAACTTAAAAGCTCACTGTGGATATCTGCTCTAGAACCTATGTTCTCTCCAACCTAGAACCATCAGTGTAGACTTGCAGCCATTTATTTTCAGAAGAGTGAACATCAATAGTCTCCATATCAAAAGTTCTTAATTAAGAATCCCTCATTTCGTTCTTATCAACTTTTTTTTATGAGATCAAGATTTATATTTAAATTCAAAAAGCCCAATGGATCATTTTGTAAATAAATAACTTTATTTTAGTAGTTACGAAACAAAAATTAAATTTCGTGTGTAATAATTAATTAATTTTGCACTTTTACTTTTAGTTAGGATGCATAAGATAATATACGTATGAATCCTTGAAAATTTTTTATGCTTTTGAATCAAAGATTCAAGTGCTCCTTTAATGTAATAAAAAGAGCACATTACAGTATTTATAAAATTAATTGTTCAAGAAAAAGAATATCATATTTCATACCTATAATATATTATTAACCCTAAAATAACATATGCTATTACTAAGCATTTTTCATAGGCTTTCATAATAATTTTAAAATAAGTTATTTTTATTTTTAGCAAATTGTGTTTTTAAAGTCTTGTAATCAATTAATCCTAGATCATTAAATATTAATCTTGCATAAAAATGTGTATTATATACGTCAAGGACAAAACATTTTTCATATTTATAAGGCACACGCATAATATCTTAACCCAAAATAATTTTGTTGGTTTTTGTGATATGCATATTTGTAAAGCTACGTTGCTTAATTGTAGCTAAACATTACGAGGAACTCTTTTGATACAATAATGTTGCTTTTCATAATAGAATAAAGCTGTTATTGATTATTTAATCAGAAATTAACAGAGCTAATAATCAACTTAAATTATTATTAGGTATAAATTTAAAACTAAATGACATGACAACCCCCATGGGACCAAATCTACAATGCCCAAAACTATTTTCTTGGCAGAGCTCCTTGGGGTGCCTATATCCCGATAAGGTGATCAGCCTAAAGCAAAAACCCATTGTTTAGTTTCCAAGCATGTTTGGTACACAGTTTATTGATCCAGTGAAGTTGAAAAGCTGAATTGGGCTCATCAAGCCCGAGGATACAACTTCGATCCTGTGTCTTGAAAGAGCGAATCGCTATTACTACGCTATCGAACTTCCTTATCAGTTGTAGCTTAATTAACTACTAATTAATCGCAAGATCTATATAATAATTATTTGCTACAGTAGTTAATTTCTTGACTAGAATAACCACTTTATTGTGTAATTTACATTTATATACCACTTTCTAAATTCAAACTTCACAAGAAAATAATCTATATTTCTATAAATTAGTATTATAATTCATTGTGCACCTAATTATGATTACAAAAATGGCAAAATTTAAAAAAAAAGTTTTTAAAAGATATTTCTCCTATTTTTAAAACGTAACTTAAATTTACATGAAACAATTCTAACAAAAATAGACCCCTAGAGTCCCTAGTCTAATGATGTGAAATCCCAATTCACTTTATCATAATCAATTTTGCTTTCTTTCTTTATCGTATCAAAATATTTCATGTATATTAAGATAGAATCACAGACCATCGATAATGTACCGCAGCAGGTGTAGTGTCAAACAATTTTTCGAAATACAAAGTTGGTGATTCGTATGATCATGCCAGTTAAATCACAAATTCTTATTGTGTGTGATATACAGCTCAGAATTTGGGGACAAAATATCCAAAGATAGCTTTAATATTGTAAGTATAATTTTGCTAGTATCATATTATATAGTTCTTGTAAAATTTACAAAATAAAATTACTACTTTTAAAAACACTTAGAGCAAAAATAAATTATTATATGCTCATTTATTTGAGCAAGTTTATCGATACATCAGTAATGCGTTTATGTTTTCTAGCATTGACTGAATCTGGCTTCTTAAATTCTGTTTGTGTACATGTTTGTTCCATTAAAAATTCCCATTTTGTGGTTCGTGAGCTACACAGCTTCCAAACCCTCTATGAAAAAATCTTCGAGTATAGATTTTATATTAAAATTACGATGTAATTCTTATAAAACTTTTATATTTATTAAGATTAAATGCTTACTTAATCAAAACGCATCAATAATGAAATATGTTATATCATTGAAAATTATACATTAAAATGACATATTTCTCTCTGTAAAGGTAAATATATATTTCATGATCATTTTGCAATTATATATATATATATATATATATATATATATATATATATATATATATATACATTATATATGACATATATATATATATATATATATATATATATATATATATATATATATATATTATATATATATATATATATATATATATATAGGTTTTAATATTAGATTTCCCTTTTACTTCACTCAAGCTTAAATACAGCATACCGAACTCATGCATTACTATGTCAACACATTTAGATTTAAAAGAATTAAAATTATAAATGCTTAATTGAATTTTTCATACTACATAAAACATAAAGCAGCAGTAACAATATTGATATAAAATGCAATTTTCAGAGTATTAAATCTATATAAAAAATTTTATATGATCCGTAAGATTTATCAATGTTACATTTAATGGTTCAAGATGTAACAGAATTTGGAAAGCATGACACTTTTCTTCATTGCTTCTTAAAAAGATTTTGTAGAAAGTTCAGTAAGATTCATAAAGAAATCCTTGAGTGTTGATCAAGAAATAGAATAAATGCAAGAATTCGCGGGCTTTTCTTAAAAAACTAATATCAAAATTCTTTAATAACTATTTTCTTTATTCAATAATCATTCAGTAATATTCCTTTTCAAAGAATTTGGAAAAATATTTTTAAAAACGCCCATATCATTTTATTATAAAGTACTTTGCTTAAGAAAACATGTGGTAAAAATATCATAATCATCACTAAATAAATTTTAATTTTCAGATAACTTCTAATCAAATTTCGCTGTTTAATTTTATTATCATAATTAAAAACTAAAATGACTTTATTAGATGTTAACCAAGTAATTTTTTAAAGGAAATTGAAAATTAAAAAAAAATAGTACCGATTAACAATTTTCCAACAAAGCTATCAATTTTTCTACCGTTGAAAATAGCTGATTTTTAGAAAAATCAAGATACCTAAAAAATATTGAAAAATTGCACAGCTAATGGCTTGAAGTAAATTAAATTATTTTATTCTATCAAAAATAATTTTTATAGATTTTACAGAATTACACTAAAAACAGGTCATATTAATTTATTCAAGTTCATATAAATAAATGTTTATTTTTATTTATAAATGTTAGTGATCCTTAATTATTTATATAAAACTATGTTATATAATTTTTATCAGTGAAATATGAGAGATTTTACTTATATCGCCTCCCTCTTTACATTATCAATCTTTAAAAAAGTAAGTACATGCTAAAAAATGTTTTTGATTTAAATATATAACAAGCTCAAATAATTTTGATGTTTTTAACACTCAACGTGGATGAATTACTGTGAATTGGATAAATTTCACTAATGATTGTTCTTTATTAGAGGGATGAATAGAAATCTGTATATTTTAAAAGTGTATAGGAATATCAAGAACACAGTATACTGCAGTATTTTATTGAATAAATGAAACTCAAACTGACATATCAGAGTTTATTACACAATCTCACAAAATATCAGTATGTATAGTAAGCAAATATGTCTAAATTAAAATGTTTCTGAAACGCCTTGACTATAACATAAAGGTTATTCGAACCAAAGTAATCTAAAATGTATTTGGAATTTGCATATATAATGCACATTATAACTTTTTTGGTGGAAGTTCTCATGTCATATATTATCATAAGAATACAAAAAAGAACAATTTTAAAGACCATGGAGAAAATGTATGATAATAGTACACATCAGTATTTCCCCCTAAATACAAAACTAAACAAATAAGATAGGAAGATGAAATATTACTTACAATATTGAATTGGTGTTCATTACAATTTTGGATTGTGCTTACTTGACATTCCCTTTCAATACAACTCTTTCAATGTAACTTGAGACATGAAATTGTTTCCTTAATTTCCTTATCTTATATTCAATCCTTTGATTGTTTTATAAGCAAAAGCACTTTACGACATACGTATAATATATGTATATAATATATATATACTTTCTATTAGCAACAGAAGGAAATATCTCGATCCAAGTAATTCGAAATGGGCTTCTCTCTCTCTCTCTCTCATTAGGCTATTCTTTATGCACCTAGTCTAATGCATTAACCTAATTGTATATAGAATTCTCTTATCTTGTGTGTTTCGAAGACATCTAGACACTGTATTGACCGAAGATGTTTGGCACATGAATATAGAAGTTGAATATAAATTGAGTAGAGTGAAATATTGCTTACGAGATACCGTAACCTCACATTGTACTACAGACATTAGTATTGCTTTTAATAGATGATAATACGAGATTTAGTTTGCTTTTCGCTCAATGGTCGTTTCTTGCCCACTAGGGCTGAATAGACAAGGACCTATAGTTTGAAGTGGATTTCAAACCAGTATCAACTTCCAAGTCTGATAATTGAATTGAAACCACGAATTGTCGATCTAAAGGTCAGGACGTAAACCATTCAGCCACCAAATTATGATGCAAGGTCTCATATTATCATATCTCGTGCAAACATGATTAAATCTCCAGAAACGCAGAAGCTCAAAAACAGAATAATATTTTTGGCTTCTTTTTCCTGCATTTTACTGTATTATACTTGTACTTTCTATGCATGGGTGTTACTCAATAATTTTATTTGTTTTTTGTTTTTTTCACTTGTTCTTGTAAATTTCGATCAACATGCACTTATATAATTTCATAAATATTTTACGTTATTTACTTGCAAACAAATTGCTTTTTTATATAAATCAAAATATTTCATTTGAATTCAGTTTGTAAAATTGAGATTATTTGTATATAATTATATGTAAGAAGATAAAAAAAAATTCTACCTGTAAGACTCAATTTTATTTTAAGTACTATGAATCAGATATAATTAATGTCTGTTTTCTTTCATAAGTTTGGTCACGTATATGATAGTTATTCACTAGAAATGTGCAAGGAATAAAAAATGTAGAAATCTATGTATATAAAATTTTTGCAAAGATTTTTTAATTACATTTTAAAAATTATTTTGATATTAAAGGAACATATCTTAAAACATTTATATAAATTTCAAAATCTTTTAAATAGTTTTAATTTAAACTGTAGTAAACACAAAAATGTAAAATAAATTTGCATTTATAATTATTAATTTTATCACAATTCATATGAATATCAAAATGCTCTTGGCTTCTTAAATAAAATGTGAATTAAAAAATATTCAAGCAAAACTGAAATCTTCAAAATGTTTCATCCCCATATACATTTAACAATATGAGATCAAGTAAAGGAAAGTTTTGAAAACATGAAATTAACTATTAATTCTATGGCACTATTAGCATAAAAATATCATCAAATAGTACTTAGTTACAAAAATTTTTAATTGTATTTCAGTAAGAGTAACATTTTAAATTAAGTATTGTACAATGAAATTTCCTTTCCCCCTTTTCAAATTCTTCGATGATTACTATTTTACGTATTTCTATTTGCAGGACATTTACCTGGAAGACATTATGTCAATCCAGGCAAAACTTTTTGCCAGGAAGTGGATGCCCTCCTCACGACATTTAATCCGAAAAAAGAAACAATATTTCCGAAGTCTCGGCATAACTTTACATCTGCTCTGCAACAGCTTCCTGAACGACCACCAGAAGGGAAGGACGATCCTTACTTCGATAACAGACCACCATCGACTTATGCGAACAACTATCCTATACCAGGTTACCAAGGGTTCGTTCCTCACGTACGAACGTCCACGTCTTCTCTTGGAATTCGTTACATAAAGGCAGTGGAAAAAAGCTTACAATCTTTGCACGCTCAAAAGAACGCCAAGAAAGCTGAAGAAGAAAATAATTCGAATGATGAATTGGCTAATTCTCCCAATAAGCTTCTGGACAAAAGACCACTTCATACACCCAGACATAAGCCACATCCTAAACATCATTCGTCGGAAGAAGATGACTGGAGATTGATCTATAGAAGACCACCTTCTACTTATCTTGATTCAAGTAAGACATTCATACCTGGATATAAGGGCTTCATACCACATCTCAAAGGTTCTCCAAACACAGTGGGCGTTCGATACAGTAAGGCCGCTATGAGATGTTTAGAGGATTCTCATAAATCTTATTCAAAAATAAAATCTAAACAAGAAATTGCTCCAGAACCACAAGAATCAATGAATCAGGAAGCTTCTGCAGATGACGCTGATCAAGAACAGGATGAAGAAGATAAAGAAAATGTTTTACTACCCGAAGAGAATCAGGCAACAGTGCATGATACGGGCAATGCAATTGAAACTACTGATATCAAATCGAACATGAATGAAGATCATAGAATTCATCGAATGGTTTCAGCTGAAAGATTATGCCGAGAACAACATTCTGATTATTTGAAAGACCGTAAACCAAGCACATATAGGAGTGATGAGCGATATCCAATACCTGGGTATCAAGGTTTCGTTCCTCGTCTCAGAGATTCACCTACTACACTAGGACTTCGCTATACTAAAGCAGCGCTCAAGACTTTAGAGGATATACATAGAAGACAAGGAAAAACAAAAAAGAGTTAATAAAGTGTGTATCATTACATGAAAATTACACAAGTAAAATAATTTATACTCATAAATTTGAAAAACATTTTGTAGATCAAAATAACATTAAATCGATGTTTTCATAATGTATTCTATACGTAGAAGAAACTAATTGAAATAAGCTGCTATAAGCCAATCAATTTAATTTCAAATTCAAATGTGTCTATTTACGATTGTATAAAAATATTTATACAAATTATTACCAAATCAGAATCAAGCAAAATGAAATAAATCTCAAACTCTTTTATGACATATTTATTACGGAATTATTAGAAAATTTTTTAATTTCTAGTAGTTCAGTTTCTAGAAAATTATGAATCATTTAATTTACTATTTAGTTTATCATGGAAAAACTTGCACAGGCTGGAAACTTAACATTATACATTACAAATAAACATTTTACTTCCATTTTTAAGTTGGAAATTCCTGAATAAATTGCTTTTGATTTCGTATATAATAATATATGAATTAATAATTGAATGTAAAATTTGCAGCTTAAATAGCTTTCATGTCTTGAAAAGCAATGGAAATTAAAAATTAACATTGAATTAATTTATTGAATTAAAAATTAACAAAATTGAATTAATTTTATTGATACTTAACATTTCTTTGACAAAAATAATTTCTTAATTTGTCAAATATTTTTTAGTGAAAACTGTAAACTGAAACAAAATTGTATCAAATTTGAAATTATGTTCTATAAAAAAAAGAATATAATAACACATTTAGTCTTTTAGATTTTTAAGGTTTAAAATCATCATTCTCTAATATGTAAAAGTTTGCCTTCAGTCATATAATTAAAACATTCTAAAACAGTTTTATTTAAATAATCTTAATTTTAGGAATCATCAATTAATGTTATCCCTGTTTAATATATATACATACACATGCATACATACATGTGTGTGTGATATGATTTTATTAAAAATGCTTCAAAATAAATAAGAATACATAATTTTATTAACTTAAAAATTCAGTTTTCTATCATTATAAAGCGATTTTCTATTAGATGGAACTTTAATTTACTGAAATTTTCTCTTTACGAAAATATTTTTAATGTTTTCTGAAACATTAAACTGTTTTATAAATTTCATACATATTTTTTCATTTTGATTATAAAAAGAAATTACGCATACAATGTAAAATAGTTAATTCATAACGAAGTTAAATTATTAAAAATACTATGTAATTCAAATTTCGCAAAATAATGTATTTTTAATGCTCGTATTAAGACTTTTTCCATTACTTTTATATTTCAATCATTAAAGTTGTTTATTTTTCACCAATATATTCTATTATTAGAATAAAAGTTAAAAATTAAAATTTTAATTGAATCTCCAAAATAATTCATAAATAATATCAAATAATCATAACTCAATAGTACAAATAATTGTTGATTGTCAGCGATCGATATTATGGGCATATTTATATTTGAAAATGTTTCATTTATAATCAATAAAGTAAATATGATTTAATTTTTATAAATAATTTCTTAAATATTTAAAATAAAATAAAATCAGTATACCATAGCAACAATCATAAGAAGTCATTAACTTTCTAGTTTATAGAAAACAAAACCATGAAAAAGAAGAAAATTAAAATGCATAAAATATCATATTCAATATTTTTGATTTAAATAGTTTTTATCTAATCAGTTACTCTAAATTATATTTAATCATAGAAGCATAAAACTGCTTGCTAAGAAATCTATCTTAAAATAAAATTTTATTTCAGTTAGTTTCACACAAAGTTATATAAAAACATGAAATTTTTTTCTGCTTTTAAGTTTTGTTACACCTGCAAACTTTACTAGGGTGGATTTAAATGATAAAATCAACTTGAGAAAACGTTACACGAGCTACAACCCATTTAACTTTTTATTTTGTTTAAGTACCGTTTGACTGAAATATTTTTAGTATTAGGCCTTTTTTTTTCTATTTAAAAGCACCTTTTAAATAATAAAATAATCAACTGGTCTGTATTTATTTTAAATGCGTTTCTAATCAAATAGTTTTTAATTAGTGAAAAATTCAACAGTTATGATCCTGAGAACTCTTTCTTCCTGTCACTCTATTCTCAAAACATTTAATGAAGCTAGTTTAGAATTATTAAATCTTGACAAATTAGCATGATCATTCCAAAAGCACTAGTCCTTTGACAGTTTCCGGAGACGATTCCTTCGTCAAGTATCTTTCCCTATTTGCTAGCCGAGCTGGCAGCCGAATGGTTAGCACTCTTGCCTTCGGTTTTTGTGGTGGTTCTGATGGCATGGGTGTTTGTAGTGGTTCTGAATCCACTTTAAACCGTAGGTCCCGGTCTAATTAGCCCTCGTGTGCAAAAAATGACCGTTGAGCGACAACCGAAACAAAAATTCCCTATTTGTTAACAACCGGTTTAATTAGCAATTATATCACTATAAATCGCTGTGCATTTTAAATTTAAAAAAATTAGGAAATATACAAACTAAATTTGATTATGCTTTATTAAATTACTTTCTGTGATAGAAATATTAAAAACCAGATTAAAATGTAATACTCACGAAAAAATATGTACAGAAATATATACAGTTAGCAAAGAATTCAATAAATCTTCGGTATTATTTTAAATGAATGAATATTTTACATTCATTAATATAAGGTATTAAAAAATTGCAGTAAGAACCTACCTTTATACTTTTACAAATTTCTCTAACAGACAGTATATTACGTTAGGGAAAAATTGTATATTTAATAGCTATTTAAATTAGGAATTACTAAAAGGATAAAAGAGAATATACAATCTATTTTTTACTAGTCTACTTCGTAGTAATTATTTTGTTTTTACATTATATTTACTTTTGTTTTTAAAATTAATTAATTATAAAAACCAAAAAATTGGAAATTTAAGAAAAGGTATTTTTTACACTCGCACAAAATTTTATGTAAAATAGGCTTTTGTAATAAAAATTTAGTTTCCAAGAAAATGTTTTAAGCATAACTTCAAAATTTGTTCTTTCACTTTTCTATGAAATATTTTTTATAATTAAATACTTTGTGTTTATGATGATTATTAACTGTTTTTGATTTTCAAAGCAGCACACATTCTAATTAATGAAATCTGATTTTTTATCTAAAATTAAAAACTTATTTATCAAAATTAATTTTAACTAAAAATTAAAATTAATCTTCAAGAACATTGTACGACCATTTCTAATTTTCTTAGAAATTTAATTTGCAAAAGTGTAAATGAATTTCATTTAAAATCATAAATTTGTGTTAAAAATTCATTAATTGCTTAAAAATATCACTTAATTTATTATGTGTAATCCAGATGTAGTTGTGATTAGCTTATCAGATGTAGTTGATCAATATTGTTTTTAATAAAATATATATTAAAATGTACTGAATAGATAAAATATTTAAAGAAAGTCTGGGAAGAATTAATATGGAAATCTTTCAAGCATTGTAAACTCTGAAAAAAGTGATAAGTTCTACACCTCATAAGATCAGTGTGTTATTTTAATTCATGTTTTTACAATTATTATGAAAAAAATTATAATTCGTATCTCAGCCTGTGTAGCTCCTCTGTTCACGAGAACACTGAAGAATAATTACTTATCTCAAATACATTAATATGTAATATTGAATATCACACATTGAAAAACGCAAAAACATAATTCTAAATCATTTTAAGTTACCATGCTACTTATTGACACACTTTAACCTATTTAATCAGCTAAAAACTGCCAAATCATAATTATTTAAATTCAACTCAATACAAACCTTTTGTGTAAAATTTATATATATATAAAGAGTATAGTTTTGCAAAATGTATAAAAATATATATAGAAGAAAGGACTTATACACACTGCCAATTTTAAACATAAATCACCCTGATGTAATATATTTACATTAATTGGGTTTGAACTCTAAATTTATTAGCTTGAACATTTATATATATATATATATATATATATATATATATATATATATATATATATATATATATATATATATATATATATATATATATATATATATATATAATTTATTTAGAAGTATATGTACATATACTTATAAATGGCAATAAAGTTATTTAAAATTGTAGTTTTTATTATAATTGTACCATCATTTAAATGCGTCATTTCATTGTAATGTTCTTGTATTAATGTTTGTGTTATTTGATGGAAAATGCTCTGCTACGCATATTAACTTTATGCGTTGTTTGAAGCGTTTTAAAATTGTGATCAATAGTTTAATAAATAAATTTATATAAAATACAAAATTATACGTTTTTATGAAAAATATACTACATTTATTTATTTAAACATATGTAAAATTTGGGAAACTTTAAAATGACAAGCAAATTGAAATAGATTTAAGTATAATCAGCGAAAAAGTGTAGTTGTAATTTGTAATTTTTTAAAACTTTGCTGTTTCTGTAATAAAAAAAATACTACTGAATGAAATTTGGAATTTTTTTCTTTGTTTTTCTCAAAACATTTAGCTTTTTGTAACTTAAATACCTTTTCTAAATTTAATTATTTTATGGATTAATTAAAAAATATATATTTGCATTTTAGTGTATAGTAGAAAAGGTATCATGAGACTTAGTCATGTTTTTACATCTTTTCTTATATATATATATATATATATATATATATATATATATATATATATATATATATAACATTTCTTTTTCAATAAAAAAATCAGATTCTTAAAATATTAATATCATCCCGAAAATTTTCAAAAATATTTGGTTTTTTGATATTCTAGCATCATTTTTACACACGAAGGCAAATTAATCTGATATCTAAATTTTAAAGTGAACTCCGAATATCCCCACTCAATGTCGAATCGAACACAGTAGCTGTTAAACCGAAAGCCAAGGCACTAATCACTCAATTACCAGCTAGGCAATGAAAAATTTGCAAAACATGTGAGAAATACTTATAAATGTTATAATGTTGTATATAATTACATAAGTAAAAGAGATAAAAATGCAATAACAGAGTAAGTAAAATTGCACATGTGATCAATTATTATTTGGAAACAAATAATGGAGACTGTTATACGAGTTGCATTTATATATACTAAAGTTATCCGAGTATGACTCAATGGGAATGTATAGAAACCTATATAAATTTAAACTAAATAATCTTACGCATCAAGTGTGCTCAATTTCACATTGATGTTCGTTATAATTAGCTTACGTTACGTTATATTTTTAAATATTTGAAACATTTGAAAATGGTACCACAAGAGTTTCACAAAGACTGAACAATAAAACTCAAGAAGTTGCTGATAACAGCATGCTTAGACAAATCCGAGCCTGTGTAGAAGCCACCGGCAATACATCTGTGGACTCATTTGTTCATTAGCAGTGATAGTTTAAATTGTAATTATGACGTTATAGTCTTGTAGTGAGTACAGGGGCAGTCTTGAGGTATAACTTTATACGAAGTTTAAGTGTAAGTCAGTGTGTGGAAGAAATAACACATGCATTGAATGGTTTCCCAAATCGTCCAATCATTGTACCACATGGTACAGAGAATTCAAATGGGGAAGCTTCGTTCTGGAGGACGCTCAGAGAGAAGGAAAATCACAAACGTTACTGACAGAAGGAAACATTTCTGTTAATGAAGTAAATATGGTACGAAGACCAGGGAAGAACATGCCAGTAGATGTTATTTCCAGAGAGAGATGATATGAGACCTTACGCTTCTAATCACCAAAAATTCATCCCATTCTGAGAGTCCATTTACACATAAAAAGCTTTCTAGGCTCTGGATGCTGCATTGTCTGATAGAATAGATTTGTCATGACTTCATGTCCAGAGATGCTGAATATGTTCGATGATTTACAATCTCGATATGTGGATAACATTGTGACAGATGACAAGAATTGGCTGTACTATCATGATATGCTTACCAAAGTTCAAAACAAGAACTGGGTTTTTAATGATGAAGATATACACCCGTAGTTGAAAAAAAATCTCTGTCTATTAAGAAAGAGATGATAGCTGCATTTTCCAAAGAGAGTAAAACTGCAGACAGTCATTTTAGACACACAAAAGACAGTCCCATCTATATGGTCACTTAACAGTGCCTGCATAATGTCATACTCTCTATGAAAAATAGTACCGAAAACTAGAATGGATACCTGATTTCTCTACCATGCCAACGCTCCAGCTCACCCCACCAAAACTTACACTGAGCACGAGCACTACTCTGGAGTAAAGCTTCTCTTGAACAACTCCCTTAGAGTCTAGACCTTGTTTTCTGCAACTTCGCTGCTTTCACAGGGGAAAATAAAGCTAAAAATAAAACAATATGATAGTGATGAGAATCTTCCGAGGTCTTGGGGTAACGAGTGATGCTCACTCATGAATGAAAGTTGGCAAAGCTGGTTTAAGGCCTAGTTTCGTCTCGTGGAGATGTGCGTTGAATATGCTAGAAATCGCTTTGAAAGAAAATTGAATAAAGGAATGAAGCTGTGTTGTAAAACTTTTCAAGTATCCATTGTGTATGTGTATTAGACTTTTATACTATATTATATAATTCTTACAGGTATCTATATTTTATGAAACAACGTATGTCAAAAACTTTTCTGTATGGTATGAATCGGATACTTTATAAAATCATCAAGATTGTCTTATTGGGTAAATCTAAAAAATTATGAATTCTATTTATATAGCCTCATTTGTATTAAGTGACGAATTTTTAGCATATGTCTTTGATAATATACTTTTCGAATAACTTTTCAAATAAAGTTCAAAAGATTTTGGTCCACACTACTCGACCCCAGAGAATTACACCTACAAGATTTAATAACGAGTTACTAATCCCTATTTCGGAATATAGGTGATTTTTATTCTAAAACGATTTAAGCTGTATATATAGCGAAAAAAATTATTTTATTTCAATTTTTTTTCCAATGCAAATTCTGATAAATTCATGTTTACACGCTGCCCATGAGGTATTGTTATCAATATTTTCAAATTTTATCAGAATAAATGATCAAATTCTTAATTTTATTCATGAAATCATCAGACAAAATCTAACGATATTTAAGAGCACCGAAATACCAAATATCACTAGAAAACTAGAAATAGTTTTAGAGAAACATTTTTTGAAATAATTCATGTAATCATTGAATAAATAAATAAAAAAACTCATTGAATTCTTCATTAAGTTTAACATAGGCATATAGAATGCATAGTTTGCATAGAATTTAAATTATGAAGCATCTTAAACTTAATATGTGTGTTAACTATATGCAAACATTATTTAATCGCACATATTTTTGCTACAATTAAAAATTAAGTAAATAATCATTAGCAATATATTAGGTTAGGGAATAAGTTTGTAGCATTTTTACCAAAGAGACTTATTTAAATAAAAAACAATAATTATATCATTAAGTTAATCAATTATTTATTCGCCGTTGCTGTTTACAACCTCTTCCCACCTCTCAAATCAATTTGTTGATGCCGTTCCACCAAAACTCACCTGGTCTTGTGTCAAAGAGTTGTTGAACCAGTTTTTAAGGACCTCTTGGTTATCGAACTTCCTTCATATGTTTTGACAAGGAGCGGAAAAGAGGTAATTGGTCGGAGCAAAGCCCGTAGAATACGGCGAATGCTGATGGACCTCCCATTTGAGCTCTAGGAGTGCAACTTTAATGACTTGTGCTAACCTAATTCACGTGGTGTAGCTGGGCAATGTAGAGATTCTTGTTAACTGTGGCATACTTTTCGAGCATTTCCCAGAGCACCAAGAGGTCCTTAAAAACTGGATCAACTTCTTTGACACCAGACCAAGTGATTTTTGGCGGAACGGCGTAAAATGAATTGGTTGAGAGGTGGGAAGAGGTTGCAAACAGCAACGGAGAATATATAATTAATTTATTGATATAATTATGGTTTTTTGTTTAAATAAAATTTTTGGTAAAAATGCTGCGAACTTATTCCCCAACCTTAACAAAATAGGAATTTTCATAAGCATTTACAAATTGAAAGTTTTTACAAAATAGATAATTTTAACTCTTGCTTATATATAAATGTTGAAATAATCACACAAAACTACACATTAAACATTTATTAAAGGCAACCTTTTTATTTATTCTTACAACTATCATTAACATATGGTCTCCATTGATTCTTGATTTAATACATGAATTTGCATACTGTTACGATACAAGAAATACGTGAATACATTTAATAACTTCGTTTAATAAATTGAAACATTTTTCTAAGACGATGAAACACTCATATCTTATTTGTAATAAATACGATCAAACATCAACCTAACAATCTCATAACAATGATAGACTGACAGTTAAACGAATGGATAAATCATTTCAAACATTTATTTTCACCCACAGTAAAAAATCTTTCGATGGCTTGATTTCATATGGAAGATATAGTCCAGTCTAATAAAAACTTATTGAAGTCAAGTTGCAATCACACCTCATTTAGCAAATTCTTAATGATTAAGATTTCATACACCAATGCTCTTAAATTAAAAATTTACTTGCAAATAACTGTTAGTAATAAATAATGATAATATCAAAAACTATTGTAACAATCTTTAGTCCACAAATAATATAAACAATTTTACTGTAGAAAAACATACAATAAATTTCCCAGCTATGCAACACATACAATAGATTTTTTATACAATTTAAAAATTACATATATTATCCCTGCCTGTAATATTACATCAAAAAACTTAGGAACATTTTTATATTGAGATGCATTACAAACAATTTCAAACATTTTTAAACTTAACAAATTATCAATAATATTGCATTAAATATAACATCAAAATTTTTTGAATAATATTGACACTAACAGTTTTAATAGTAAAAACTTTTAATACCTTTAAATAAGATAACATTTAGAGATGCATAGAGTAAATGTTACCTTAATTGCAAGCTCCTTCATCAATACAATTTTCATTACATTATAGAGCTAACTTCACACAAATATTTTATTTTACACTCATATCACACAGTATTAACAAAATATTTAAAAGTAATTCTCTCCAAAAAATTTCTGAAACTAAAATAATTTTAAAATTGATAAGGCTAATGCTTTTGAAACTATTCCTTGAAACCTACCCTTTGTACAGCTAGACATCTTGCCATAGCCTTCGTGTTTCAATATATATCAAAAATATTTGAATTATGAAATTATTTTTATTTCAAGTAAATGTTTTTCTTCCTATTAACAAAGAACCACTTATTGCAATATATAAATACAGTTGGTATGAAGTTTGATGATTTTATGTATACAGAAAATCAATTGTTTAATTTTTGGGAATAAAATAATTTTTTTCTTTTAATTTTTCAAACGATGTTTAATCAGTATGAATAATAAGCACATCAAGCATTATTCATTTCTACTCAAATTTCATACATTTAATTTACATTTGAGAAAAATGTACATATTTATATAAAACCACACACAATCTACATACAACATTTTCCTTTATAACTACGATTTTTTTATAGTTATAATTATTGGCTGCATGAAAATGTTTTAAATTTTACTAAGCATAACCCTTCATATTACGTTTGTATAATGTTTCTAAATTTAATCATCCAAAAAAATTTTTCGTAAATGTTATAATATTTTAGATTAAACATTTTTCAATAAGCTTCGTACGTATCTATTCCTTGTATTTAAATGACTTTATACGAGTTTAATCCCTTCAATATAATTATTTTAATAAAATTTTGTTCCATTAAATCGAGAATACTGTGCTTTATTTACTTATCATATGAAGAACTTTGAGATAAAAGTTTTTTTTGTTAAAAAATAGTTTTAAGTAAATCATTCAAACACACATACACCAACGCTGAATTCTTCCCTGAAATTTGCTTTAAATCTTTAAAATACTTCCCAACAGTTTAACGAACACAATAAAATCCTTAAAACGTCCAAAATACTGAACCTCTAATAACTTACTATTATAATTTTGGAAGATTTATTTTAAATTAATAATTAATGTTCACTTAATCATTAGGATATATTTTTACATATTTATACAGTACATCTTAAAATAATTTTCAATCATAAAAACATATCAAAAAATGTTAGAAATATTTAAAAAATACTGACATAATTATTTATCAGTTTCAGTTTCCTTCCTTTATACAAAATTCTGTAATCGGCTTATGTGTACTCTACTGTTTCTATAAGTTTAATGGTCAAATTACATTTATGGAATGGTTTTTTTTAATTGTGAAAAATGCACTCGAATATAAATATTTAAAAAAGTCTTATTAGAATACGTGCATTAAAAACTTGTACAAATACATGATACGAGTGCATTAACTCAGGTTATGAATATAAATATTTCATTCTAGTTGTTCATCAAAGGCTATTTTCGGGCAGTATTTGCATAATTCTGGAATGTATTCTAATTGTGTAACTCACAAATATAGCATTATTATTAAAACGAAACGCTGTCTTATAACATTTTAAAAATGTATCAGCTAATATAACATAATACATTTAATTATACTATTCAAATATTTTTAGAGTTATTTTACTAGATTCACAAATCCTAATAGTTAATTCTACAAATAATGCGTTCATTTCTGATTCATAATTTGCTTCTAAAAATATATACACTAATATAATCTGTATTCTCTCAATATCACCATATTGCTTGTTTCATATTTAATGGACAGAGAGAAAGTCCTATGAAATTACAATAAAAATAGTGTTTCACATTTACAAACAATGTAAACAAACAGCTGCATAATCAAGGTTTGATAATGGAAAGGAAACTAATTAAGCTAAAATGGAAATTACATTGCACCAAACATATTTTGGATTTTGGGAAGTACTTTCGAAGCTCGTTTCTTCCAGAAACTAAGATTGAACAGCTTTAAGAGCACCAAAAAGATTTGACAGTAAAATTTATATTACTTTCTATGTGTAAGGTTTACTATACTATATATTAAAGTGATAAAACAAATATTAACCAAAATATCCTTATTCAAACATTTTAGACATTTGAGTTAAATATATTTACAGACACTTATTCGAAACATTGAATTGTTAGAAAAAAAATATTGATCATATTTCGTACAGAATAAGTTGAATTGTCTTTACCATTAACTTAAGAATTTATGAATTGTAGTCAATGAATTGTGCATCAACAATAAATCCATTAATTAAACTGTGCATACTTAATTGCAAATGAAAGAAGTCATATGCATATGATATATATTAACTTTTGACGCATGCATTTGCATATACTTAGAGTGAATACACAAACTTTCAGCCAGAAAATATTAAGGAAATTTTTTCGATGCTTCAAACATTTTTTAAAAAAATATAAAAAATTTCAATGATATGTATTCTTTCCAACGAATAAAATTTGTTATTACTCTCTACATAGCTTTCAAGTTATTTCAAATATTCATTTTTATTTTTATATTTCATCTCATTTCAAACATGAAAAACAAAAAGGGAATAAGTTATTTGTCATTTTAAAATGATCTCAGTTTATCACAATAAAAAAAATGCTTAAAAGAATAAGAAAGTCCTAAAATTTTATCTGCTGCCCAAAATGACTGAAAATGATTTAAATCAAATTTAAAGTCTTTGTAGTTTATTTTCTAAAAGGATATTACGATGAAGTGTACATTGGAAAGATGAGGTGTTGGATCAGTTTGAAAACATTATGCAGCAATTTCGTTTACAATTTTTCTGATATATTATACAAAATTACTCTTCATAATTAAAAAGGCACAATATTTCAAAATTCATTCAAATTCATAATACCACAACGATCACAAATTGTCTGAGACAATCTAAATCTCGTATTTCAACATGCATCAGTAATGTAATGGAAGATTTCAGTATTTATCTCATATCTTTATAATAACAATACTATTTTCAAAACAGCCTATAAAATTAAATTATTTCCTTAGTATTATTCTGAATATAAGATTTAAGTAATTTGTAAGAATGATTAAATATTCTTGTAGCATATTAAATCCTAGTCAGTCATTTTTAAGAAAACTTTTTACCTAATTACAAATAATTGCGCATTTAAAATGCAATTATATAATATTTAATTATAATAACCTAGAATAATTGTGTTATAAATTAAATATTTTAATAAACTAAAAATAGTTTCACGTATATTTGTAGGCACTGATTTGCATAATATAACAAATGTTGAATTTTAATAACTAAATAAATTAGCTTTGATGAATAGTTAAACTAAAATTACTTGAGTAGCTTATATCTTCAATTTGTATCAAAATATTTAGACAAAAATTTCCTCAATACAATATCCGGATATAGATATGCTTTACTATACATTCACATTTATTGTCACATTTATCGACAGTGAAAATACTAAAATATCACAATGCACACAGAAAATATAACTATCATTTTTAATACTTTCATAATTACGTGTAGTTAAGTTATACTTATGATACATGAAATACTAATAATTTCTAAAATATTTAAAGCCAAAAAAATGGAAAATATTCTAACTTATTTGCTGTACACATTTTGAAGACAAATGACCTTGTATCTAAAACAGAAAAATATAGTGCTTAAATCTAATATATAATTCATGAAACATCAAAAGCACTCAGATAATAAAAGCACATTTTTCAAATGTTTAAGTTATCTTTGGAAACAGAGAATGGTCTGATGTATGTATGTATAGCTGTATAGTATTAATATTATATTTAAATGACGTCGAAGAAAGATTTAAAATTGAAAATTTATCAAAATACATAGGGCTATTATAAGATGGTTTGTAATTGCCTAAAATGATAAGTAAACAGTAAATAATATAAGTTTGATTTAAAAATATACTTATCAAAAAACTTTGCAAATTTTAGAAAAATTCTCAATTATAAGCAGTTTGTGCTGTAATATATTATAACTAATAATGAAATATTTTAAACTTGTATAAATAATTTGAAGCAAAATATTTCCAGATTTCAAAAAAATTCTTTTTCAATTATTATTCGAATAGCACATAAGTGTACTCAAGAAATCCTTCTAATAAAAGTTTATATAGTTATTACAGTTCCATTATTATTCAACTTTCAAAAAGCTCTGGTTTTTCAACAAAAAAGCATAAGATGTTCACATTTAAAAACATATTTTTAGTTACTTTGGAATTAAAAAATTAACAAAATTATAATCATATCAATAATCTTGTTTTCAGATAAAAATTTTACCACATTATCTTTGAAAAATATTTTATGGAGAATGCTTACAGAACTACATATTTAATCTATTGATGTATGAAAAATAGGAGCTGCCCAGATAACGATAAAGCTAATATAATCAAAATATTTATATAAATATTTACAACACCTAGTAGAGAAATTCATTTGAATAAAAAAATTACTTTTTAAAAAATATTTGAACACACAGCGTCATGTTCAATAAAACATTTAAACTAACATATTTCATATAGACATATGCATGAAGACAAAATATTTTAATGAAGACATTTCTAGATTAAAATGATATCCTCACAAAAATTTAACAAAGTTACAATTATAAAAAATTCAAAGGACAAATGTAACAAGTATATTTTCCCATTTCAAAACTATGTGAGCATTTAATTATTTTCTACAATATTTAGATTGCAAATGAAACAAGTAGCACACATTTGTGAAGAAAATCACTTATTTCGCTGTGTCTGGACATTTTAACAGAGGATCAAGGGAACAACATGTTAACCAACAAGAAAGTTATGTTCTAATCTCACAATTTCATAATACAACCACAGAATCATATTAAAAAATAAAAAAAGTAACTGAGGTTAACTACAGAAAAAAATTGAAATTAAGTAACGTTATGAATGCTTAAATTTTTTTATTTCAATTAAGTTTTACTAATGAACTTTCTTAGTTTCGACATGAATTTAAAAATAAAACTTACGTTAATTTATCTTTAGCAATGCTCAAAAATGCAGTTTTTAAAACAAAAAATTATTTAATTCGAGGTAATTAAAAATATTTCAATTAAAACAACGCTTTCAGCTACATAAAAATCTCATTCCTTACTTTGCAAAATTTTTCTTTTACTGAAGTATGTTTGAGGACATAAAAAACGAATGTTCGAACGTTCATTATTATAGTTTGGTGTAACATTTCAATCTAAATGGTAATTTTGAATTTTCTCAATTTTTTTTTATTTTAAACAGTGAAAGTGTTAATACTTGGAGTTAAAATTTTACGCTAAAGCATTTTTACTTTAATATGAATCTGAGGTTTTAATATAAAAAATTATGGAAATTGTGCTAAGACCATGAAATACTTTACTCAACATAGAGTTCTGTCTATCACACATTCATGATATTTAGATTACAAACAAAAACACTATTTGATGATATTTTTTTCTAAGTCCAGATACATAGACACATGACGCATCAAAATCGGATCTTGGCCATTCCATATATGTTTGGCACAGACATTGAAAAAACATACACCAAAAGCACAGGAACAGAATGAGATTGAGACCACATTCTTGAATTAAGTAACTTTCATACGGCAGTGGGTTTCTCTGCCGCAACAACAACGAGTAGTTTCTGAAGAGTTTGAGTGAATGAAACTGTATGAATAAAAATATGCAAATTAGTATTACAAGATTTATACTCAATACATATTCAATCACAAAACTTTCAATGATACAAATTTTATGCAAAATTTCATACTAAAATATACAATTGATGATTTTCTTTTGAAATATTTAAAATACATAACAGCTTGTTGAGAAATTCTCCCACATTTTCAAAGATTAAACGTTTTATTGTATATCTAACAATCTCAACTTATTCATATTCAAATTAGCCTTTTTTTTTTTTTGCTTTACTCAACAGTAATCTGTGAAGCAAACAGCAGTAATTTTTAATCATATCAAACCAGGTTCCATTTAAAGCCAGACTTAAGGTTTCGATATTTTCTTATTCTTTTTACAATATAATGGGGCACACTTTACACAACTTGCGATTCAATTATCAGATTATTCCCCCTTGTTTTGACTATACAGGCGAAAACTCTAAAAAAATTTCATAATGTTTTGATATAGTCTGGCTTTAGATTAAAGTTGAAGATGTTTAAGCTATTATTAACATATAAGAGTACGTATAGCTTATAAAATTAAGGATCTCTTATTACAAAGCTTCCGATTATTTAGATTAAGAGTTTAAGTGAAGTGTTGTAAGGTTGAAAGGAGAATGTTTTTAGAAGAGACGAATGATTCATTTTTACTTTTCAGTAAATAAAAAATTGAGAAATGTTCCATTTAATGGAAGTCTTTAATTTAATGCTATTAATGTATCTTTACTAGTAATACTTTTAATGAATATCAATAGAGTTTAGCATCTTTGAAAAGTTTATTTTATGTTCCTTTTTCAGCGAGAGAACTTATTTTGGCTCTCAGACAAAATTATTTGGTACATTTAAACTTTTACTTTCTACATTTATAACTGAAAATCTTAAAATCTCATAAACCCCCTATAATTCTTAAAATTAAAATTTTCTGTCATTTATTTAATTTTAAAAATATCAATGTAAATTAAATAAAAGTGAAATTTAGTTTCTTGTAATAAATTGCATTTCTCAACATAAGAGAATTGCTTGTCAGTAGATAATATTTAGTTACAATCAAAAATATTAATCATATGTATTAAGAGAGTCAACCGTTAAATTTATATATTATTCTTAAATAAACTATTTAATAGTCATACTTAAATAAATTATCTGTTTACATAAAACTGTATCACAAAGAATATTACATTGAATAAAAAAAAAGAAAAAAGAGAATACAAATACATTCAAATTATTAACTAGAGATGAAAAGAAAAATTTATTTCAGGTCATTTCGCATTAATTGGCATTTTTCACTTCAGTGATATCAACGATCAAAGTTACAAAAGCCTTTTCCTCTGTATCACTCTTAAGAATTATTTATTTAAAATATAGACAAACTATTTCAATAAATATTGTTTTATGCTACATTATACACATTTTTATATTTTGAATTTTTGTAAAAAAAGAAACAAGTTTATAATACTTTTGATTGTAGATTTGGAAGATTAAACTTTACCAACCAAAAAAAAAAAAAAAATTGAGAACATTTCCTTTAAATTGATTTGAAGGGACGAAATCTTTATTAGAAAAGAAAATGCTAAAAATATGTTAGTTTTTAAATTCAAAGTTCGTGATATTTAAAAACTTCATTTAACTATGTATTTTTGAGAAGTTTTATCATGAAAAAAATGAAATCGAGAAGTGGAGAACATTGAACAAAAGTAAGAATTCTTTTAAAAATGGTATTTTTTTTAAAACCGCTAATTGAGAAACAGAAAAACTATTATATAAAGATATAAAAAAATAGTATTTAATAATCATATTACAAATATAACAAAACTTACAAAGTTTACTAAAAACTGGCATATAACAAATTGTTTCAATAAAAAAATTACTTTGAAACCAATATTTTTTGATAAATATCAAAATTAACTATTGAAAATAGTGGTTTTAATATACCAAAAATAATGAATCCACATAAATTGAAAAATCCATTAACTAATTTGATTTGCTATTTAAGAATTTAGTGTTCAATCAAAGATGTTTTTCTTCTATTAAAGATTTAATTATGAAAGCATTAAATTTACATAAAACAATTAATTAATCAATTATAAAGTCACAATCAATTATAAAGTCACACTTTAATGTATATCCTATGTAATAAATGAAGTACACAGTACTTTTCCCTAATGTATTAAATATTCCTTGGACTACTAATTTAAAAAACGTTAAACTCACCATTTAAAAATTTATTTTTATGTATTTGATAATCCTGAAAAGCCGAATAAGACCATGTAAATTTGACAAAGAAAGGTAAAGTAATTAGCAAAAAGCAGCGACAAGCAAATGAGTGAACATGATATCCAGATTGATATTAAATAATATATTTTAAATAAACTTCATTAAAATTAATAAAGCAAACCATATAAAAAGATAAAGAAATCATTATATTAATAATCTATTGATGTAAATTTAATTGTTTAGCTATAAAATTTTAAAATAAAGTTAAAGTTTTAAAGTTATAAAAAGTTTTTGGAACTCAAAAATTTACAAAACTGTATGCGATAAAAATCATAATTTTATAATCTATTTAACTTACTTTTACAAACAAATACAGAGGTTTAACATAAAGTTTAAGAATTAAAATGTTTATGACTATCATATAAAAATGAGTACTATCGCAATATAGAGAAAATTTGAATAAAATAGAACAATTACTGAAATTATTAGGTAACTTAGAGGAAAATAAGCAAATGATATCTTACATATGGCATTTTTAATGCAAGTTGGCTTGTTTTCCCAGTAAATAAATAGGAAGTAGACTGGTATGCCTGTACATATGATTAAAGCCCCAAAACCTAAAAAGCAACAAACAGTATTTCATATTATAATTCAAATAATTATTTACGTTATTTAGAAAGCAAACTCATAAGTACATTCACTGATAAAATTTTATACTGCTTCAAAAATGCTTTCTTTAGCAATTAAATTTTTGATTAAAATTAAATGAATTTTTTATTAAATTAATGAAAGCTTTAAATTTTAAAAATCAAAAAGCTTTATAAATTTAAAAATAAATGTATTTTAATATTAAATTAAAGTATAGTTCAATCACCAGTTCAATATTATGTGCATTTTTTTAATCTGTTACAAAATAATCTTCAGAAATCTAAACATCTCTGTGTGTAAAATTTTTTTTTTTTAATTTTAAGACGATTTAGTAATACATTTAAGCAAATGATTATCGATAGAAATATTTTTACCTATTTTCCCTATATATAATAGATTCTGTCTGTTACAAGAAATAATTAGGTAATATAGTATAAAAAAAACCGGAAATTTTTATTTAAATAATTGTAAAAATAGAGAGTACATTCATCAAATATAAAAATAAAAAGGTAAAATAATCATACTTTAATGGTTTGTTTGTTTGTCACTCAACGGTTATTTTTAGCACACGAGGGCTAATCAGACCGGGACCTAGAGTTTAAAGTGGATTCCGAACCACTAAAAACATCCATGCCCAAGGTGAGATTCGAACCCACGAACTGTTTAACCGATGGCAAGAGCGCTACATACTTTAATGGATTTTATGCATTATTACAGAAATGACTTTGTAAAACTTTTATTTTTGATATTTTTAATTTATATTATTAAGATAGCACTTTCAAACCCTATAACATAATTAAATTTAAGAAAAATCATTTTATGACAAACGTTTTTAATATTAAACATACCACAAGAATAGGCTTTATAGACCACATATATGACATTCGCGTATTAAAATACTCACCAGTGTCAACAGGTTCAGCAATCATTGGAACAATAGTAATGAAAATAGTTGCCAGAATGTAAATTATTGGGAAAAATAAGTTAACCTATAAATAGAAAATTCAATTTAATGAATAATTATACAAATATTTTACAAGAAAAGTTTCAATACAAAATTCAAGATATAATTCAAAGAGTCTTGTAAAAAACTGTTTTAAATTTTTAGTTACACTGCTGACTATAAAAATTGCCTCTTAAAAAGAAATTCAAATAAGAAAAATATATTTAGTTCTATTTAAAACATTTAGAAGAATAGTCTTGAGAAATCAGCATCTCTGGAAATTATCATCTCTGGGAGCAATAATATCATTTATAAACATGGCCACTAAGTCATATATATTAGATGGTATGTACAAAAGCGGCTTTCCGTTAAACTTCAACACGAATCTACAGTTCTTTGAGTGTTTGAGAGCTGGCGTGTGTTAACAAGCTGGGTCCACCTACCCTTGACCTAACTTTATTTTTTATGGATACTGTCACGACCGATCCAACCTTAATTTTGTATAAAGTATGAAACTTATATTATTTCTTAATCTTAGAGCAAGCAAATATTTGAATAAAACATTAGTCAATTACACTGTTTTCTCAATTACTAAAATATATGTTTACAAAATAATGAGAATGAAATTTCTTAGGAATAACTTTTACCAAAAATGAGAGAACAATTTATAATTATTTCGATAGAAGATTAGACCTTTGATCATTATATACATAACTAATGCAAATATTATTGAATGCAATAGACGAAATGTTTTCAAATAAAAGTATTTCATCAAACTTCTATATATTATTCCTATTCTCTGCGAGTAGCCAAACATTCACAATAGCAAAATATTTTAATAGAAAAAATTCTTCTTTGTATTAATATTAAAACTCAATATAAAATAAAATATTTTATAATTTTAATAAGGTTTGCGAATTAAATAAGAAACATTCAAGTATCCGAAAACAGTATTTTAGAGAAATCTAAATAAAGGTAATATTTATTCAAAAATATATACGAGATTATATTTTTAACCCATCATAATTTGCGGAAAATAATGTTTACACTATTAAACCGCAGATTATCATTAATTAATGATTTCTAAAAGAGAAAAAATGGGGAAGTCAGTGATTACTTTTATAGGCCGAGGCAAATCTGGCTGTTTCCAACGTAGATATGGTAAGCAAACTACAGCAAGTCCAATGGCAAGCCATGTTGCGAATCCCACATAATTAATAAGGGCGTATATATCGCTAGAGCATAAATAAATCAGTGAAAGAAGTGCCTATAAAGAAAACTTATATTATAAATGAGCATATTAGAATGTTTATTTAACACAAAAGAAAATAAGCCAAAATTTCAAAATTAATAAATTTGTATTTGAATATACAAAATAAAAATACATTCATTAACACACACATTTAATTTCAAGCAAGATTACATCTGGGATAATTTTTAGATAGATTTTGTAAATAATGTTTATCTAAAACATTCTATGCAATTTATAAAATTATGTAAGACATCAAGTGGTTGGGCAAGAAAAATTACACGGTTTAATAATTGAGATAGGAAAAGAAAAATTATCAATTCAATAAATATTGAATTGGATAATAAAGACTCACTCCTTTCAAATGAGCAACACAAGTTACACAATATTTTAAAAAATCAATTTAATTTGTTTTACAATAACGCAATTTTTCACTGGAGATTTGTTCCACTTTCGCTTGTCGCTTATCAGTGTTTTGCACAAGATGACTAATTTTACCCTGATCTTCAGTGTGTGTGTGTGTGTGTGTGTGTGTGTGTGTGTGTGTGTGTGTGTGTGTGTGTGTGTGTGTATGTGTGTATATATATATATATATATATATATATATATATATATATATATATATATAAATATATATATAAATATATATATATATATATATATATATATATATATATATATATATATATATATATATATATATATATATATATATATATATATATATATATATATATATATATATATATATATATATATATATATAGTATATTCCGAACTACTACAAACATCCATGAGCGATGTGAGACTTAAATTCACGACAGTTGAACCAAGGTTTGAGATCTAACCATTTTATTTTCATTTGAGTTTTAACTGTAGATTTTAAGATATTTTAAAGAAAAAATATTATATCTAATAAACTAGAAGCTTTCGGGAACAATTGCTATTTGTATTAAACTTTCATTCCTACTTAAAAAAACTCCGTATTTTACATTGTGAAGATAACCGAACTACTTAAGGCTATAGTAAGGAAGTTTTGAATAAAATAATGACTGTCCAAGAATTCCCTATCACAATGTTTTCGTTTTTGCGATGCTTTCATTAAGAATGCAATGTTGAAATCTTCAAATTTCACATAAAAAATTCACATAAAAAAATCAAAATTTCCGTATAGTTAAATTACTCCATTTAGTTGTTAGTTTATTCAGCAAACACCTTCAATTCTAAATGCATAAAATTTTATAACTTATATCGCAAGTAACAGTGATGATAAGACTTCTATATTTGAATGTCAGATTTAGATGGATGTCAGAAATAGGTGGAATGTTTGACATGAGCAAATTTTTCAATTTTTTGGTGCTTTTTATTTAGAAAACGTACTTTATATTTTCACTAACAAACTTTATTTTTGCAATTATTTCGGCTTACCTAATATACTTCATTGTTTCTACATTAGCTACATAGATGGCGGCACTATCTAACAGCAGTTAAAATTCAATTAGATTATATGAAATACACATAACCAAATTAAGTTATAAGTATTTAAATGATTAAAAAACATAATAAAACTAATTTTTGAAACAGACTGTTCTTAAACAATTAACTCAATAGCTTTAACTAATTAAAAATGTTGAGTAATTAAATGCATTTAACTATAGACAGTTCAATCAATATTTATAAAATTCACACAATTTTATGTTCTGCAAAACTGGTACTATGTATCAACGTTAACAAATTATCAAAATTCAAATGATTTTAAAAAGGAGATATGTTTTTACAGAAATTTTTCGTGTTTGACCCATCATCGATCAACGCTCATTTTATGCACACGAGGGTTATTTCGTTCAGAACTTCTGCTTTTATGTGAAGTTCAAATGTTAAATCAAAGATCACATATTAAACACAGCTAATCAATGGTAAAATGAAATAAAAATTTTACAACAGGATTTAAATAACCACCTTAAAATAAATAGCATATGTCCAATAACAAAATATCGCCTGAAAAACCAGGGAAACATTGTAGAACCTCAAATGCTTCGGTGCATTAATTAAGGCGCAGAAACTACAGTGCATTAATTAGAGAACAAGTTGCTCAATGTATAACAGAATAGATTATGACCTTAATAATTGTTGAAAAATATGATACAACAGTAAAAAGGCAAATTTAAGACAAAGCTTAATGGCATAAATTTACATTTTAAATTGTAATATTTATATAAACGCAAAATGAAGGATAATTATGATGAATATTGAACTATCTCATGTAAAAATGTGTAAATAATTTTCGTTAATTTTACCAAAAATTTATGCTTTACATTTATGCCAATATATGTAAAAGTAAAATTAATCCATGCTATACTCAATTTATTATCCAACTTATTAATATCTTATACAGAGACAATCTAATGCATATATTTAAGATATAGTTTAATGAATAAATCTTACCACAAACATGACAGCAGGTGTTGGTGTTAAGTGATTGATTTGTATCATATTTAAGATTTCTGGCATTTGTCCTTGTTCAGCTCCAGCGTAGAATAATCTACATTTTACAAATATAGGCAATTAAATTCATATTATATATATATATATATATATATATATATATATATATATATATATATATATATATATATATATATATATATATATATATATATATATATGCTATATATATATATATATATATATATATATATATATATATATATATATATATATATATATATATATGCGTGCTATATACAAATTACTAACATTCTTTTATTATATAAATTTTTAAATTCTCAAAATAAGTTTGATATTTTGATCTGATTTTTAACAGTACTGTTTGCTGGGTATTTAGGAAGAGATTGATTGGTTCGGTATAAATAGAGAAAGAACCAAACATGGACTAGCTGCGCCAATATTTAGAAAGAGATAAGTGGATACTCCAAAACAAGCAGGGAGAATGGGATCAATTGAATAACTAAAATTGAAGGATTGAGCAAACAGAGCATCTTCACACTACCAGATGTCTCTTCTTTATTTCTCTATAAAACAATATCAAAGTATTTATGCTTATTGCAATTGATTCATTAAAGATTTTGATAACAAAATTATCTTTATGAATTATTCAGATACTTTTACATCTTAACAAACAATAAGAGTAAATTGACAGTATTTTTTAAATAAAGTGAATGAAATCTAGATAATTCTTATTATGTTACTATGTGTGTATATATAACCTGAAGCAGTGTTACCTCATGATATGTTACATTTGGTGGAATTAAAAGTCCGAGTCATTGGCTGTTGCTCGTTATATTTGCTGTTTAATAAATGCAGCATTCGCATTTGTTGGAAAAACATTTGTTTATTGCCAAACTTATATTCTTGAACAGTTCGTAGTAATTATTTGTAATTACAAAACAGATGGAATTATGGTAAAATAGATTTGCTTTGTTCCGCTTGCTATTGTATGACTACTTGATACAAAACTACATATTCGACAAGGACCTATAGTATAACTTATGTATACAGTTAGGGTCTACATTATGTGTTTATCTTAATATAAAAACTATGGAAAACTTTTAATGGCATATATACTATTAAAAGTTTTCCATAAATGTAATGTTGATATAAATATTAGAAGAGCAAAATGAAGGAAAATATTCTAATCAATACTAAGGATATAAATCCAAAATAAAAGTTTATATCTAAGATTACCTTGAGGAGGTAAAGAGAATTCCATTTACTCCACCGAAAGTAGACATTGCAACAAAGACAGGAACAACCCATGCAAAATTACCAAACAAGCGGTCTGCAAATATCTAAAAAACACAGCAATCATATTAGACTTAATTAGTTATTAGTGTATTATGAAATAAAAGGATATTTATAGAAAAATAACAAATTAAGTTAAAGCTTTTGAAATTGTGTCTAACATATTAAGTGAAGCAAAGTTTTCCATTATGTTTAAGTATTAAATGTTTAATCAGATTCTTTGATTTTTTTATAAGTTTAAACTATTGTTTAAGATTATATTAACGATTAAAAATGAATAATTTTTATTAGATGTTAATTTATAAAAACTGTTTCTCAGAAAATGAAATGAATTTTCTTAGATTCAAAAATAATCAATACTGTAAATTCTTAAAATAAATTTTTAGAATAGATTTATTGCATTATAATATTTTCTAAACTACTCTGCAGCCATATTATAAATAAATAGTAACAAAGTATTTCGACGATGAAATCTTAAAACTTGTAATAAGCATAAAATTTTATGCTTACTACCAGGTTTTCAAATTATGTGTGTATATTACTTATTGAATAAAAAATACATTGATAGCAACTTTTATCTAAATATAATAGTACATTATAACTTTAATAAATAAATGGTCATTCTTCGGCAATTGTCAGATAATTTATAAGCTAAAATAGAAATATTTTATTGCATTATTCAGATCATTAGAATAATGATATTCCGATTTAAATTTTGCTAAATTTATTTCCCCCTTTGTTACAACACTTAAAAATTAAACTACTTTTTCTAATATTGTTTCTCCATGTACTTTATTTTATCTGCATCCAAAGACTTAGTATATATTTGCATAAATATCTGATAAATTTACGCCGAATTATTTTTTTTAAATTTAATTTCAGTCTGAAATTAACTGCTTTTTAAGTATACGATTATGGATAGATATATAAAGTATGTGAACAATGAAAATTTAATTAATGCATGTCCAAAGATCTAAAAAACTTATTTTCCCTATAATTTAAAAGCTTTTTTATAAAGACGAGTTTGTCTTTTTTTTTTTTTTTTTAAATATTTACACTAGGTTTACGAGAAGGGTCATTTTTACGCATCCTAAAATGTTCTAGGAAAATTACAAAAATCATTCGCATTTTTATGTTTTCTTTACTGACTTATCTGTTGAATGAGATAAATTGTATATATATATATATAACAGTGAAATCTATTTTCTTCAAAAGTTATGAAATTTTCCAAGTAGTATATTCATCTCAACTGATATGCATTAACTTGACGCAATAGTAACACAACTCTTAATAAATTAGTTTTGCTCATGAAAGAATTACAATAATAAATATGAATTAGAAAGTGTCGATGCCATTATCTCAAATGAAATTAAGCAATATAAGCGACAGAAGAAGCGAAATGCAGAATGTAAATTGTATACAAAGTGAATATTTGTGTCTAAAATGCGCGGAATAAGTGTATAACATTTGGGGTAAATTTACTAAAAATATTCTTTAATAATGAAAACTTTAAAATATACCTCAGACTTTCATTTTTTTACAAGTTTTAATTATATTGCTCTCTAGGTGGCTGTATTTTTCATTTATATATTTATGCTCGCTCATACGTGAAATTGACTTGTTAATAGATTTTATAAAAGAAATATTTGTAAACCAAGTGTTTTATTAATGTTTCTATGTAAGCGGCGCTGCAGTCATTACCACCTTCAAACTGAGATTTCTCTCTCAAGCAGTCGAAGAAAGGGGTGTGTTAGAAACCTTTGTCG